>CM051270.1:60867010-61292010 GCA_027921565.1 Artemia sinica | reverse complement strand
CATAGCTTCAAAGTCAATAATATCAAATGTGTTATCCATGATATTTTAAGACATTATGAAAATTTAATCGTAAGGCATGAGTATTATATACAAAATCTGAAGGACGAATGAAAATCACTCCTTTTATTTGAATCCAATTACCAGTCAAGTTATCGTATATGGAATAACCTCCGCTGTCTCTGATTGGCCCTAAAAATAGGTGTTGCCTTAAAAACCAGTCTGATTGTGTTATACAACCTCGACTATAGTTTCAAAACATGTTTGACCACTTTATAGGTTTGCCAGCTTTTTAAAGTGTCCAAGTGAAACTGTACTGTATATTCTTGTGAAATTGATATCAATAGCAAAAAACCAGTCTGATTGTGTTATACAACCTCGACTATAGTTTCAAAATATGTTTGAACACTTTATAGGTTTGCCAGCCTTTTAAAATGTCCACATGAAACTGTAGTGCATATTCTTGCGAAATTCCTTGCGCAATTGATATCAATAGCAAAAAACCAGTCTGATTGTCTTATACAACCTTGACTATAGTTTCAAAACGTGTTAGGCCACTTTATAGATATAAAAGGATTGGTTGATTTTTTGCAATGTGCACGTGAAACTGTAGATTCTTGTGCAATTCCATATGTACTTTCATGTATCCCTGAAATCAGCACCTAGGTTACTACTGGTGTGTTTTGTAAGTAAGATCCGTTTGAACATAAGTACACAATGAAAGATTATTTAAAAAAAAGTAAACTGATCTTCAAAAAGTAAATACTTTACTCTATTTAAAAGCTTAGTTGCCAAGTCTGTTGTAACACTTATCACACCTATCAACTAAGTTTAAAGTAGCCCCTGTACAAGAACTTGCAACCTGTTCCGGTAACCAAGAATTCACTTCCGTTTTTACGTTTTTATCATCATTGTAACGGTTGCAACTGAGGTGTTGCTTGAGGTGGAGAAACAGATGGTAATCACTCGGCGCAAGATTAGCACTGTATTGTGGGTGATCTAGAACTTCCTAGGCAAAACTGTCCAAACAATTTCGGGTCTGACCAGCAATGTGAGGTCTTGCATTGTCATGAAGAAGGACAGATTCCTTTGTCTGCATCCCGAGTTTTTTTTTCTAATCACTCTGCAGAGCTTTCTGAGGGTTAGGCAGTGTGCTGCATTGATAATGGTTCCTCGTTGCATGAATTCAACCAAAAAAACATCTTGCCCATTTGAAAACACCGATACCATGATTTTGCGCTTGGAGAGTCTGTTTTGAACTTTAAATTTTCAGGGGAGTGTGGGTGTTTCTATTCCATGTTCTGTTGCCTCGGTTTGGGTGTGACATGCGAAACTCAGTTTCGTCACTGACTCCATTTTTCCACTAACTCACTGCTCTTCATTTTCATTTTTGACTCGCTCATTTGTTCGGTGTCGTATGTCTTCTAACCGCACATGTCTTTGCTCTTCATTTTAATTTTAACACGCTCTAATTTTCGTTTTTGCATATCTTCTTACCGCCCGTGTCTTTGCTGTTCATTTTCATTTTTGACACGTTTTGGATTTTGATTACTTCAGATAGTTTAGCAATGGCCTTTGATTTAGCTGTCCATTTTGGTTTTGTCGCAATTGATTGTCCAGGTTGTCGAATTTCACATCTTATCATGTTTGATAGTTGAAGTGTTGGTTCAAAAGTTGGTTCAAGACCTAAGTCTTGCTTACGGCCTAGAACAACTTGTTGAATTCGACACTTACATTGGCCCTCATGGATCATCCAGGCTTGATCTCTTCTTAACTGATCCTTCGGATTCCTTTAGTGTTGAACGCTATCCTTTTGCCAGCAACCATGTGGCAGTTATAGCTCATGGAAATCTCAAAATGCCTCCACCTCTAGAGCACGAGCGGATCCTCAGGCAGTATCGTCGCACAGCCTGGGATTGTCTGGGAAACTTCTTATCGGCTAAGCCGTGGAGTAGATTTTTAAAGAAGCCCCACCTAAATTAGTGACACTTTACGAAAAAGTGATTACAGATACTATTGAATGGTGGTTGTAGAAAGACAATCTGGGCTCGAATGAAGGCTCACAAGAAATGGCGCTCAACTGAATCCGACGAGGACTGAGCTGCTTTTATTAGCGCTCAAAACGAGTCTGTTAAAACTGTACGTCAAGCTAGAGCTGATTACAAGCACAAGTTTGTAGACGAACTGAAAAGTGCCCCTGCAAAGCAGTGATGGAGGGTCGTCAAAGAAGCCCTACCATCATCCAAATCAACATCAATTCCCTCGCTTCACGTTGAAGGGACAATGATCCAGTCAGGCCAGGAAAAGACAGATGTTCTTGCACAAGCCTTTTCAAAGGTCTCCCAACTTGATTAGGACGGAATCTCGCCTCCCCCCTTTCCGCCACGAACAGATACAAAAATCACCAGCGTTAACATAACTACTAGAAAGGTGCTCAAAACACTAAGCCATCTGGATGTCACCAAAGCTTCAGGACCTGACAAGATTTACAATCTAATCCATAAAATATGTGTCCCTGAACTTGCCGGTCCTCTCGCCTCTCTCTATAGAAAATGTTTTGCAGTGGTATTATTTCCGAAAGCCTGGAAAACTGCTCATGTGGTCCCTGTTCCAAAGGCAGAGCCTGACCTCACTTTCTTCGTCAACGATCGTGGCAAGTTTGTGGTAAAGCTTTCTAATTTAGTTAATTATTAATTTAGTAAAATATATAAGACGCAAATATGAAGTTTTGAAATACCACTTTTTATTAAGATAAGGAACATATCCTGCTGAGTTCTGTTTAACGGGAAATTGAGAAATTACCACTTCCTAGCGATTGCGTGGGAAGGTGTGGTTGATAAAAATGTATAAAAGATACATTTTATCGGAAGGAAAAATCTTATACTAACTTTATGCCGGACTGACCTCTGGTCTGTTGTTTTTAGAAATACCTGGGAACTTTGTCTTATCATTGTAAGTGTCTAAATATCTATTTATATATTATTGTTGTTTTTGAGACTTGTGGTCTACTTGGGACAGCCAGTCCCAGTAGACAGAATATATCCGATTATATTATATGTTAAATGAATAAAAGTATTGTATTTTAGACAACCTCTCTACGATCTACTTTTAGCCTCTCGAACATACCCAGTCGGTACGCCTCATTAGTTCGGTTACAGCCTAAGGCACGCTACCAAAGTTTAATTACCTTAGGGCCAGAGTTTATCTCCCCTATTAAGGGAGAATAAAGGCATCTATAACTACAACCCCCAAGTACCATAAATTAAAACTTCACAACAACTGGTGGTCACTAGAAAAACTGGGTCGAGAAGGCTAGATAAAAATAGTAGATTGAAATAAAAATGGCTTTACCAGAGGAAAAAATGACTTCCCTATCAACAGTACTTGAAATTGCAAAAATTATACCAGAATACGCGGGAAATTCAGACGTAGATGAGTTTATCAAAAAATTAAAAATTTTCGACGAACTAACTGAATCATTTGAGGATAAGGTCAAAGAGCAATGCGTTGCAGCCAGATTAAAGGGAAGCGCCCTTAAACATTTTGAGGCAATTAAGGAAAAAGAGCCCAAGGACATCAGTACTCTAATTGAATCTTTTAAAACAAGATTCATAGAGACAAGCATCTCCGAGAGGCTAAGAACAGAGGTAGTCACATTCGATACATCAAATAGTATCAGGGAATATGCAGACAAAATTTGTAGATCCGTGTGTTTACAATTAGAGAAAGGCGGAAATAACGAGACAGTACAAAAAGTAAAACTACATACTTTTACCCAAGGGTTACCAAAAAAGTTATTAAGACTAATATTATCGCGGAAACCTGAAAATTTAGAGCAGGCTATAATACTAGTCGAAACAGAGGTAAAAATTGACGAAGCTATGAAAAAGTTTGACCAGATGTCAATAAATAACACGGGAGCCCAAGAAAGTATAAAATATGAAAGGGGACAAAAAAGGGTGAGCTTTGAGGAGCCGAATCGTGAACCAAAAAGGCGCGACGGAGGCCGAGGGTCGCCATCTAGGGAGATAGCTGACAGATTCCACGACCTTGAGAGATTAGCAGCTAATAACTATAGAAAATATGGGCACCCTCCCCCACCAAAGACAGATAGTTGGGGAACCAACAAGGACAGATCCAAAATATTTAGAAATAACCATGAAACAAACAAACAATTTAAGAGAAAATTTTATTGCTATTATTGTAGCAAACCAAACCACTATGCAGCAGATTGCTGGCATAGAATACGCAAAGAAGGCCAGACGTACAAGACAAGACACCAATTCAGAACGCAGGGGGACAGAAATTTAGGAAGACAGGGAACAAATAATACTTGGCAAACACCTAATAATATTCCTGAATTTAGGCCTAGAAGGCAAACGGTTAATAATACCCAGGGTCAAAGTAGCAGCGCTGAAGAAAACTGGGATAATCCCAAAAATTTTTGGCCAAACAGTGGGCATTTAAACGGAGAAACCAGCCTGTAAGGGTCGACAGAGCTGTTTCCTTACAAAGACCCCTATATAGTTTAGAATGTTGTGATACAAATGCAAATAATAATAATCTACCGATTCTGCGTTGTTTTAAAATAGAGTGTTTTCAAAATTTACCATGTTTACTAGATACAGGCGCATCAAAATCATTAATTCGAGAGGAAGTCTTTAATAGGTTTCCTCCTAGTGTCAAAAATCGAGTAAGCAGATGCCAAAATACCCTAACATCAGTGACAGGGCACAAGCTGACAGTTTTGGGAGAATGTCCACTAAAATTTAGTGCAAGGGATAAAGAAATAACAGTAACAGTAATAATATGCAAGCAGCTACCATTTCCTTGTATTCTAGGAGTAGATGCCATCAGAAAATATGGGATTGTATGGGAACCCATATCCAATACAATCACAATAAACCAGGCAAATGAAAGTAATAGACAAATTTGCGTAACAACAAATAGAGAAAGTGAAGATTCGAATTATAACCTAAAAATAAGCGGAAAAATCCCAATAGAAGGGGGAACGACAGCTCAAGTTCTAGCTACATTAAAAGAAAAAGAAGGAAAGGTTAAAACAATTGATGCCGTGATAGGGGGGTACACCATAAAAGAATACCCAATGATTTTCGTGGAAAATCAAGTTATAAAAATTGAAAATGGTATAACATACTTAAAACTATCAAATCTAAGTAATGATAAAATAAAACTGAGCCAGGTAGAACTTGGATCAGTAGAAAAGATTTCAAATTCAGAAATAAAATCTCTAAACAGTCCAGAATTAAGCGTAAACTTCACTTCTAGCAACGAACATTTATCCTAATTAAAACCGCAACCACAAGAAGAGTATGGAATGGCGAAAACGGATTTTTTGCAACAATTTGATTTAAAACATTTACCGGAAAACGTAAAAACTAGGATGGAAAACATTCTCTGGGATTTTAAATTGACTTTTGCAAGACACAAAGCAGATTACGGATTAACTCACTTAATCACGCACAAGATATCAAAAGAGGGCCCTCCAATCAAAAAGTCACCGTAAAAAACACCTTATCATTTAAAGCCATGGCTAGATAACCAAATAAAAGAAATGGAAGATCAGGGTATAATTAAAGAAAGCATTAGTGATTGGTGCTTTCCATTAGTAATAGTCAGAAAAAAAGATAACACCTGGAGACTATGTATAGACTTTAGATCACTAAACGCCGTCACGATTAAAGACGTGATGAAGCTACCAAGAATTGATTCGATTTTAGATTCGTTAGGGGGTTAAAAATATTACACTAGTTTTGATTTAATAGCAGGATATTGGCAAATCGCTTTAGATGCAGAAACTAAGCATAAGGCTACAGTAATCTTAGACGATGGGAGAACATTCACATTTGAACGTATGCCATTTGGCTTATCATTTAGTCCAAATTGTTTCAGTAGGCTAATGAATTTGGTGTTAAAAGATATTGAACCAGGAAGGAAAAAAGATACCTTGGCTTACTTAGATGATGTAATTCTGTTTAATGAAAACTTGGAAGACCACTTGGTCGGACTTAGAAAAATACTGGAAAAGTTTGAAAAAGCAGGCTTAAAAGTAAAACCAGAAAAGTTCAAAATAGTAGTACCAAAATTAGTATTTCTTAGACACCTGATAAACCAAGGTACTATTTCACCAAATCCAGAAAAATTTACAGTCATAGAAAATTTACAGCCTCCTAAAGATCAATAAAGCTGCAGATCAGTTTGTGGGTTGTTAAGCTATTTTAGATGATATATTACAAATTATGCCACAATAGCAAAACCTTTGACGAACCTTTTAAAGAAATCAGGTAAATTCGAATGTCCAGCGGAAGCAAAACAAGCACTAAAGGAAATAAAAAGGCAATTATTACTGGCACCAATACTAAAACTACCAGATTTGTCACAAGACTTCTCTTTGCAAACAGATGCTTCGGGGTACGGTATAGGGGCCATATTATTAAACATAAATTCTGAAGGAGTAGAATCAATAGTTCAATACGCCAGTAGGTCACTGACGGAAGCAGAAAAAAATACTCGACAGTTGAAAGGGAGTGTTTAGCAGTTGTAGTATTTACAGAATATTTTCGACAATTTTTACTTGGAAAAAAATTTATTTTACGAGTAGACCAAAAATCATTAGTTTGGCTACATACGATGCAAAATACTTCAGCCCGGCTGACACGGTGGATACTACGCATATTCATATACCCCAATATATATAAAGGGCCGTACAAATATTTTACCAGACTATTTGTCACGAAATCCAGATAAGGAAGAAAATGTGATAGCAACCATCCAGAACGAACTGGAAGGGGTAGAAATACTGTCTAATGAAAATATTTCGAAGCATCAAAATAAAGATGATTTTTGTTTAGCAATGAAATACTTTTTATCAAAAGGAACGGAACTGCCAGAGCACTTTAAACATTTTTTAAAGGACTTAGATAATTTTGATCTAGACGAAAGTAAAAATCTTCTAGTAAGATACCATAGACCATCGCAAGAATATAGAAAAAATGACTTAAAAATTATTCCAGTAATTCAAAAATCTCTGGAAGGAGAAGTTTTACAGATGGCACATGCAACGATTGGCTGTCACATGGGAGAAGCAAAAACTATGGGGAGACTGAAGGGAAATTTTTATTTTCCAAAAATGTACTCAAAAGTAAAAGCTTTTTTACAAAGCTGCCAAGAGTGCGCCAAACAAAAGTCGCCACCAAAGACCCCTAGGGCTGAATTAGGTCAATACCCCACCCCTTCAGGGGTAGGAGAAATAATGTCAATAGACATTTGGGGATCCGGGGAAGTCTACCAGTTTCCAGGAAATGAAACAGGTGCGTACTAACCATCGTAGATCATTTTAATTCATATTTATACGCTTTTCCAATTAAAGATGAAAAGACACAAACCATTGCGAAAGTTTTGGTCAATAGCCTATTCCTGGAACACGGGATTTTCCCTAGAGTTTTACTTAGTGACAATGGGCCATGTTTTAGAGCCAAATTATTAGACGAAATTACAGAATATCTGGGGGTTAGACGATGGTTTACCTCGTCTTATATGGCAGCAGCTAATGGAAAGGTTGAACGTAAGCATAGGGAATTAGCTTAGATGCTGGGAATACATGCAAGAGAGGAAAATGAAAATTGGGATGAACATTTACCATTTGTAGTCTTTGCTATAAATACAGCTTTTTCACGTACCTTAAAAGAAACGCCATTTTTTTGCAACATATAAGAGATCCCAGAATTTGTTTAGATGAAATACAAAATGACAGAATATATTACAACCTAGACCAATATAAGCAAGAGATGGTGATGCAAATGAAAAAAGCTATGGAACAAGTTAAAGACAATCTGGAGGATGCGAAAACAGAACAAAAAGAAAAATATGACAGAACAAGCAAAAATAAAACGAGTTACTTTTTAGGAGATTTGGTTTATGTTTACAAAACAAATCTGGAAGGAACAAAAAAGTTAAAACCAAAATGAGATGGACCATACAGGATTATAAAAATTCTACCAAATAACTTAACATATGTTCTAAAGCATCAGCATAAGGAAAAGGAAGAAATAGTGCACCATAATAGAATGAAAAAGGGATATTTTTCAAAACCGTGGAAAACAGAGCCTATACTTTCAGAAGAAGAAATAGAAGACACGATCTCACTAGTATATATCAGAAGACCATATGAATTTTATGATCTTTTTAACGACCACAACAGTTGGGAGAAGTGGAAGGAATATTTAGCCCAGTCTTGGGTGCAAACTTTCCACAACAAACAAGAGAAAAAAGGAAAAGTTCAATATTCATTGGATACTAGCGATGAAAGCGACAGAGAAGAGCCTCAAACACAACCTACTGGTTTAAGACATAATAAGCCAGAGGTTAAATTCAAAGAGGAAGAAATATTGGAAGAAACCAAAGAATTATCTGATTTTCATACACTAGACTCACCTACAGTCTTAACGCAAAAATGGCTTTTGGAACAAACGCCATCTACCAGAGCGAGTTAACAGAATGTGACACCAAAAATTCTTTTACAGAAACCGATATAGCTAAACCTGGGCCATCGTCAAGAAAACCTTCTTTGAGAGAAAAATAATGAGAACAGTAAAGAAACCAAAGGGGCAGCAAGAAGTTCCTGTGTCAGCAGCACAAGTTGCTAAAACACTTAGAAAAAGGCCAAACATCAAGAGAAACAAAGATTAAAGATATTTGACGAGGCAACAAAACAGCACTCGGACTCAGAGCTTTGTAAGCCACACTATAGAGACCACGGAAAAAATTGCCAATATTATAAAGAAGAAAAGCAAAATTTGGGGTCCAAACTCGGACCAGGAAACGGAGAAAGGCAGAACAAGCGCAGCCCCCAGCAGATTAATATTTGAATAAAACAATTATAAAAAAAAATATTAAATAAAAATCAAACAAGTATAAAAGCCACTAAAGAAATATCTATATTTTCTTTTTTAATCGGTATATAAATAACATCAAGTTTTCCTTCAAATATATATCGCCAGTAAAAATTATGACCGTCACATTCTAACGCTAAATTATTAGCTCGGATCTGAAGTGAAATCATAGGTTCCCGCAAAAATTTTGTTTCCGATACGAGATAAGACTTCGCGAGCGGTGAAATGTCAAGACTTGTCAAAACGGATTAGGCTTCGCTTGAAAAAAAAAATAAAGGGAAATAAGTAAGGCCACGTAACTTTTAAAAGGGTGTAGTGAACCTAATTAAATTATACATATTTAGAATCAGCATTAAAAGGCAATTCTTTTGATATGTATATTGAAAAAATTTATTTCTGGGGGGGACAATTTTAAAAAAAATAAATAAAACACGAAGGAGGGTAGTTTGGAAGCTAGCAAATTTGTAGTGAGCTCAATCACTGCTGGTCTCTCGTTGCTAAGTACATGCAATGCATCTACTGACCTTTGACTCTTTGAGGTGACACTTTCAGTCGAATTAAAAAAAAAAATGTTTTTGAAGAATTTTAAAATAATTACAATAGGAAAAACAGCAAGAGTTTACATTAAGTCGACTACATGTACAAGCTAGCTGTAATCTTGTTATAAATAGTAGAATATATAATAAATTAAACACTTACCAATAAGGAAAATATGTATAAACAAGAAGCCGTAGATCAAATGAGTCACAATTTAAACAGTATAGCACAGCGTAAAGCAAAGTTTTTCTCGGGTATAATTAATTTCACATATTAAATAAAGTCACAACAAACCATTTACAGGAATAACAGGGCGACGACATTGCAGGTGAAAAACACCAATGACAAGACAATTGGCATTTAAAAACGAAACTGCTAAACGTCTTGTCATTGGGGGGATCCACCAAGCTAACCAAATATAGATCAGAAATAAAAATCAAACTTTGGAGGAGATTTGGGCTGAGTGTTCGTGTGAAATACTTCTTGCTAGAATAAATAGCAAGACCGTATTTCATACGGGCACTAAACCCATACACTTGTAGAACAGAGTAATAGTCAAAATATCACAAAAGGGACAAATTACACTCAGTGACTGTATGAAACTAAGGCGCAAATTAAACTGAGGATTATAGGGAAACCACAATAGATAACCCCTATATCTAAGCAACTTTTGGCACGACATAGGCACTAATTTTTGGTAAAAATACCACAGACAAGGAATATGTGTCTGCGATGAAAACCACACAATTTTGTGGGAATCAGGATATCGTAAAAACGTACATTTTTATGAATATATAAAACAGAACTAGAAATTTCGGGGCAAAACTTAATTAAAAGTGTTCAAAAAAATTAACTGAAAAACTACAGTACTTTTCTAACACCTAAAACTTTCGAAAGAAATTTTTTTAAAAATAATTTCAAAAAAATACAAGTTGCAAAAATTAGACACCCCCCCCCACCTCTTAGAACTAGGGAGATAATGAGTTTGATCATAAAGGGCAATCAGCATAAAAACTTGTTAAGGTTATTGAAAAAGAACATGGAATATATAAATATAGGCTTTAAAAAAAAGATATATTTTACTGAAAAAGCGGAAAAGACTTGAAAAAACCCTTAGGCTCCATTGAAATATCGAAAAAAAAGAAAAAAAAGAGAAGGGTTCAAGTTGAAAATATAGCCAGAAGAAACTAAAAGGAAAATAAACTGAATTGAAAGTAAGGCACATAATAGCCTTAAGAACTTGAAGTTGAAACCTAAGACAGACCACTAAAAGTGGGGAAGTTAAAGTGAAAATAGTCATTGTCACTTGTATGTAAAAAACTGAATTACTGTGTGCCATGAAGGCCAGGTATTTTCGGCAGAAGGGCCACTTTTTCTGAAAAAAAGAATAGCCCAAGAAAAAAAATTGGTAGCCACAAATTATTAAATTAATTATTTTGTGTGCAGGTTCATAATAGTCTTTTTAGCTGTAGCTGATGACAAGAGAACTTAGAAACGTTATAGGAGCTACCAGAAGGCAGCGCTGGTAAGCAAACCTTCAGGGTACGGGCACAAGTCAATTGGTAGTGCCAAAACAGGTAAAAAGACGAATAGCTAAAATTTTTAGCTTATCCAAAAAGACATTAAAGCTGAAAAAAAGAGATATTACAGACAAAAACGTTATAAAACTGTCTAAAGTACCTAGAAATTCGAAAAGAATTGAAAAGCTTAAGAGTCTGAATAGACAAACAGGCTTATAAAATAATGACAGTTAATAACACAAGTGGGTTCGAGATAGAACCAAAGTTTTAAGACGGAATGTATATAGCCGTATATGAGAGAAGTTATATAGTTGTAAAAAAAATGTAATTGACTAAATATCTACTGTTATAAATACTAGTCTACACCGTGTTTTGTTTTAAAAATGTTTTAAGTTTTAACCAACAGTATAATAACATATCTAGTTTTGCGACTTAAATACTTGTGTAAGTTATTACACAATCCTTATTTATATATACGCTGTTTTAATTTACTTTAAATTTTAACTAGTGATGTAATGTTATATGTAAATGTTTGACCTCGAGCTAAAGCATTAATAATTTTTTTTATTGTAAAATAATCTGTTTAGTATTAAGTTTGAAAGAATAATCCAGCAAGGAACATAATGTTTCAATTTAAGCGTGTTTCGATTATTTTTGAAGTGATTAAAAAAGTGGAGAAAGTAATTAAAGTAATTAACTTTCGAATGCATTGATATATACGAAAATTGAGTGTTTCCTTCTACTATATATGTAAAAATATATGCTTTATATGTATACTAATGTGAATATTTATTTTTTCACCTCACAAAGACAGAACAGACACTCATACTGGTGTGTCTGTTCTGTCTTTGTGAGTGAACTTCGGAAGGTTAGATTTTCGTTTTTTTTCTTTTTTGTTTGGCACTGAGGACGACTTGGCGGAGGTCCTTGTCGAAATGTTTGCTTATATTTTCATCTTCATGGTTTCGCCACTGGCTGACAAAGTCCTCGTTTTTTCGCCCTTTTTGATTTTATTTTTCATTTTGTTACTTCCTCTCTGAGTTTAATTTGTCATGTATAGCCAGTGTGGTCTAAGAATGTATTTGACACATTTTTGGGAAGTAACAAATTTTGAAGACACTTCAAATGTATCCTGATACTATCATCACATACTCAATCAACTGAAATTTTGGAAACTATAGCAGTAATACAGACTTTACTACAAGTTCGTCAGAAAGTGAGATAAAAACAGAACTTAATTTAGGCCTAGAAAATGTGTTACTTAGCCAAATGGCTTATGTTATTGAAATATGTGAAAATGCTTTGTGCTGAAAGAAAAAAAAAATATATGTGAAAATTTAAAAATCAATAATGTTATATGTAATTTACCCAAGGCATTTCTAAAACAAAACAAATAAACGGTATATCAACCACATCGCACGGATAAATTAAATTATTAATGGGAATTAAATTTAAATTCAAAAAATTCATAAAACTTTTCTAATATAAATCTAATTTAAGCAAAACCACTCATATTATGTATAAGCCGCTTGGAGTCAAGTAAAACAGAAGATGCATATGAAGAGGGTAAAAGAGTAATTGTCAGTCCTAGAGACAGAGAAAAAGAGAAACAAGGATGAATTTCAAATTGAAATCCTTTGACAAAAAAATAACATGGCCAATATTGGACCAGAAACATAACCCTAAGGAAACCCATTGACGGTAGATGCACATAATGACCCAAAGATGGCAGCATAATAACTGTAAAATAAATTAAGTTGTTTTAAAAGTAAAATATTGAGAATTGCGACAATTCTTCTTTAAATGGGGAGTATTGTGGTAAAGCTTTCTAATTTAGTTAATTATTAATTTAGAAAATATATAAGACGCAAATATGAAGTTTTGAAATACCAATTTTTATTAAGATAAGGAACATATCCTGCTAAGTTCCGTTTAACGGGAAATTGAGAAATTACTACTTCCTAGCGATTACGTGGAAAGGTGTGGTTGATAAAAATGTTTAAAAGATACATTTTATCGGAAGGGAAAATCTTATACTAACTTTATGCCGGAATGACCTCTGGTCCGTTGTTTTTAGAAATACCTTGGAACTTTGTCTTATCATTGTAAGTGTCTAAATAACTATTTATATATTATTGTTGTTTTTGAGACTTGTGGTCTACTTGGGACAGCCAGTCCCAGTAGACAGAATATATCCGATTATATTATATGTTAAATGAATAAAAGTATTGTATTTTAGACAACCTCTCTACGATCTACTTTTAGCCTCTCGAACATACCCAGTCGGTACACCTCATTAGTTCGGTTATAGCCTAAGGCACGCTACCAAAGTTTAATTACCTTAGGGCCAGAGTTTATCTCCCCTATAAAGGGAGAATAAAGGCCTCTACAACTACAACCCCCAAATACCATAGAATAAACACTTCACAACAAGTTGTCCTCGATGGCTTCACATCAAAAGAACACCCAGTTTGATCAGGAGTACCACAAGGAAGTGTTCTTGGACCAACTCTTTTCTTGGTGTTGATAAACGACATAGGGGATGACCTTGTGAAAAAACCTCACCACTTTGCGGATGACACAACAAAAAAACATCAATCACGAAAGACGAAGATCCCAGTGGACCCAACAAGAAGCTTCAGGCTGACCTGGTAAAAATTAAGGTGTGGGCAGATGCATGGCTTGTAAGCTTTAACACACCGAAAAGAAAGAGCTCCTAATTTCTAAGGTTCGTAATATGATGGCTCATCCTGATTTTGTCTTCAAAAAAGAGGTAATAACGCGAGTTGATACATTGCGTCTACTTGGAGTTAATTTCTCTTTGGATCTCTCATGGACTGAGCATCTCAGTAAAATTAGATCCTCTTGCAACAAGAAGTTAGGAGTTATCCTAAGATGCAAAAGTCTTCTCCCTCATGATTCTATTCAGCCACTTTTCGATTCGTGCCTCAGACCTGTAATTGAATATGCATGTCCTCTCTTCGCTGGTGCACCAAAAAGCCACATCGCTCCAATACAACATATTCAAAATAGAGCAGTGCGTGCAGCAACCTCTGGCAACACGAAAGCTAAAACTCCACAGCTGATCCAGGAGCGTTTCGATGTGGCGTCCATGTCGGTTTTCTATAAGTACTTGTATAACCCTCCATCAGAGGAGCTATCGAGGCTCGTTCATGATAAAGCAAAGTTCTTGCTATCAACTCGCCGAAGTACAGCTCGTCAGGACTACCTTGAGCAGGGCACTCCCCGCCAAGAATATCTGAAAATGAGTTTCACCCGGCGATCGGTCGCCACATGGATAGATTGCCAGCATAGGTAATCCCAAAAACTCCATCCCTTGACGTGTTCAAGAGAAGTTATAACAAGTAACCTCGGTGTTAGAAAATGAGGTAACTACCAGGACTAACGGCAAATGATCATTTGTGATGGAGCCGTGAAGCCTGTAATAATAAAAAAAGAATCCCATTTATGCTACGCATGACATCATATAAGAAAATGCTTATATGATTTCATAATAAATGGTTAAATGATGTACTTACATAGTACTTGACGTTATTCGCTAAACCAAAATTGCAGCTCTTACAGAATTTTCTCAGACTTTGGACCTATCTAAATTGTTTTTTTTTATGCGAGAATTTCTTAAGATACCAATTTTTCCAAAAAATATGGAGCCGTTTTGAGAAAAAGAATATATACAAATACAATTATTGCTCACTTACAATGATTGTATATATTTAACAATATAAGGTATTTTATAATAATAATTACAATGATATTATTATTGTTATAGCATTTGGAAAGAGCATAAAAAGAAATTGAGCAGTATGCTAATCTTGTCTACCTCAGCTATGGGACCGTGTGCACATTTTCTTTTCTCCTGTCTTCTATTTTTTTTACGTTTTGGGCTCAAGGTCATGCTACTTAATTGTAAGTCGCCTACTATTCGTCCTTGATAGAGATCTCCTTCTTTCTCTTGAATTTTTTAAAGATCTATGATGTTCAGTAAACATCGCTCATTATATTAAACTAAGAAGTGTCCCGGAAAGAGGGGGTTGGCTGAATTACAGCCTTTATAGACTACTTCTGATAACAAAACAGTGCAGCACCAAGCCTCCTGAGGCCAACACAGCTACGGATGTTAAGAGCCTTCCTATCAACATCCTCCCGAGAAGTTCTAATTTCCCTTAAATCTTTCTTTTGATATTCTCTCATCCCATTCAGGCACGACCTGCTTTTCCTTTGGCCCTAAATAGTTACCTGACAAGGACGATCTTTGGCAAATTGTCATCGTTCATCCGCAGAACGTGTACCCAAAACAATCCGTAGGCAACTTTTTTATGGAAAACTTCTAACTAATCCTCCTCCGTCTTTCGGAGTGCCCATGCTTCAGAATGCTTCTTTGTCCACAACCTATTTGAGTGAAAACATTTGTATCACCAGGATTGGTATTGCCAATCAATTCAAATTAAACTCAAATTGCATCTCTGAGTTAATACTTTTTATGCAAAACCACTGGATTCAAGATGTGACAGTACTAATTCCAAGAAAAGCTTCACACTCCAAATTAATCCAAATGCAGTATAATCTTCAGCTGGAGACAACCATATCTGCAACACTAAAAGGGCACAATGGAATAATATTCAGATTGAGCCGGGCTAAGTCTCTGAATTGTGCTTCTTGCATATTCAATCTATATCCAGGCTTATTGTGGTGCACAGCAGACGATATCATGTTTCTTTCCAGAGATCTCGTTCGGGGGTGGCAGGCTCCATGATCTAACTAATGCCAGTCACAATCCCAAGGTTTTCCAAATATTTGGAAGCCCCCAATTCACTCAAGGTTGGAATCGACTGTTGCGAGCCGTGTTTTCTTCTGTCCTCTTGCTTTTATCTTCCATTGTGGTAGGCTCAAGGTTGGAATTGACTTTTGTGAACCTTGTTTTCTTCTGTCTTCCTGCATTCTTCTTTCGTAGTGGTAGGCTTAAGGTCGGAATTGACTGCTGTGAGCCATATTTTCTTCTTTCCTCTTGCTTTCTTTTTCCATTGGGGTAGGCTCAAAGTCAGAATTGGTTGTTCCAAGCCATGTTTTCTTCTGTTATCCTGCTTTTTATCTTCCCTGGTGATAGGCTCAAGGTCGGAATTGACTGTTGGGAACCATGTTTTATTTTGTCCTCCTGCTTTCTTCTTTGATAGTGGTAGGCTCAAGGTCGGAATTGGTTGCTGTGAGCCATGTTTTCTTCTGTCTCCTTTCTTTCTTCTTCCATGGTTGCAGGCTCATGATCGGAATTGACTGTTGTGAACCATGTTTTCTTCTGTCTTCCTGCTTTCTTCTTCCATGGTGGTAGGCTCAAGGTTGGAATTGACTGTTGTGAACCATGTTTTCTTCAGTCCCCTTGCTTTCTTTTTCCATGGTGGTAGGCTCAAAGTCAGAATTGGCTGTTTCAAACAATTTTCTTCTGTTCTCCTACTTTTATCTTCCATGGCAGGAGGTTCAAGGTCGAAATTGAATGTTATGAACCATGTTTTCTCCTGTCCTCCTGTTTCTTCTTCCATGGTGGTAGGCTCAAGGTCAGAATTAACTGTTTTGAGCCATATTTTCTTTTGTCATCTTGCTTTCTTTTTCCATGGTGGTAGGCCCAAAGTCAGAATTGGCTGTTACAAGCCGTTTTCTCCTGTTCTCTTGCTTTTATCTTCCATGGCGGGGGGCTCAAGGTCGGAACTAACTGTTGTGAACCATGTTTAATTTTGTCCTTCTGCTTTCTTCTTTAAAGTTGGTGTTTGAAGGTATTTGAGGCAGTTTTTGCGTATATACTATTTTGTTTTCCGCGCGATGTGGCCAATCCTCTGCCACATGGTAAATATAATGGTAAATAAATTTGAAGAATCAAGAGAGAGAAGATAAACAAAAATTGATATGCTGTTGAGCCAACTGAGCTTTCAGTGTAGTTTACGCGGTATAAAATATAAATGTGTACAAAAGTAATGACACAAAGGGAACCGTATAAATCTATAGAGCAAAAAGTATGTCTAACTTGCAAGAGTAGGAATTGGCACTAGAGTTGACAAAAACTCAATGCCACCTTGCTTTTGGTGACACTTGGCATTTTTTCTGTCTAATAATAAGAAGAATGGTACTTGTATGATATAGCGCTGACCCCTCAAGAAATATAGTTAGGTTAATACTAGTGAAATATACCTAAGTATGATAAAAACATAATAGCTCAGAAACTGATTTGGGCTATATATTTGCATATTAGGGTAAAGCAGGTGGTAATATAAAATTAGGGTGGTGATAAAGTACAGCGGATAGGCATGCCAAATGTTTTAGCTACAATTATTCTGCATATTATGAAGTAAGATTTGTTTTCTGACTTCACACTGTCCAAATACTTTATCCCCCACCCCCTAATGTGCAAATATATAGCCCAAACTATATATTTCCTATCTGTTCTGTCGCTTGTTTTTGTCTTGTCTCACTCTAAGCTGAAAGAGACTAGCGAAAGAAACCGGTTTGCACTACCTTAATGGATGAACAACTTGAGTAGTCGGCGCCATATCATACAAGTACCTGAACAAATAATATAATTTGTGTTGTTGGTAAAATTAGTGCATCTCAGTTCCTGACACAATAATGATTACAAAACTTGAAAAAATGCTAAATGTCACCAAACGCCAGATGGTGTTGATATTTTTGTGGACACGAGTGCCAGTTTCCCCTCTTATATGCTACCCATACCCTTTGGTACACAGCATAAAGATTATTACAGGAGAATGGTACATGCTATCAATCATTTATTGAACGAAATTGCTTTCAAAACCAAATTTTATTGAGTCTTCGTGAATTTCATTAAACTTCGGCTTAGTTGCACAATTTATGAATAACAGAGGAGAATTTCGGGAGTAGCTTCAATTCATCACAGCTCGGACAGAACTTGTCTAAAACTGATTTCTAATATAAATGGGCAACAAATGATTGTTTTGGTGGTATATTTTACTTATCTGGAATCAAACATTGATTTATAAATAAAACAAAATAAAAATACAGAGAAACTGGTATATCAAAATGTGAGTTTTTATCGTTATTCTTTTAATTTTACTTCTTCCTTTTCTTTTTATATTTTATTTAATTTGTTTGTTGTTGTTTTTTGTTGTTGATAAAAGCTTCAAAAATGGTTTCCGAATCTGGGTGTGTCAGAAGGTTTCTTAAATGTCTGTATAAATAAGTGCCTTAATTCCTATTTTGAAGGAAGCTAACTATTAAAAAACCCACTAATTTTGGTTTATTAGATTTTTGACTATGCTGAACAAAATGGCTATCTAAAAATTTTAATTGGGTGACTTTGAGAAAAAATGAGCATGGGAGGGGGCCTAGTTGCCCTCATTTTTTTTTGTCACTTAAAAAGGGCACTAGACCACTGGATCAATACTATTACCCCTGGGGAAAAGAAAAAAAAAAACAAAACAAAAAAACAAATAAAAGTAGAGTGCTAGGTTATATTTTGTGTAGATTGTGTTCCTTCCCGTGCTATTTGCGTAGATTATGTTCCTTCCTGTGCTATTTGGGTAGATCATGTTCCTGGCAATGCTATTTGCATAGACCTATGCACCTTTTCAAAGAGCACACGGACATGCATTAATTGATATGAATGGTACAAGACTTGGCAGACATATTTTTTTAAGTTCAATAACCAAATTAAACTTCCGATGGTTAAGAATGCATAATGGGATAATTACAGAACTGTGAATGATGAAAAGTTGAAAATTGTACCATTTTGCGTAAAAGCTAACTGTATTTGCGAAAAAAGGGTATAGCATTTGTGAATTGAACTGTATGAACGATTTTAATTGAATAATAGGGAAAAAACAAAGCTAGATAACATTTGCGAATTGGATGGTATGAAGGTGGTAAAAAAGGGTCAAACTGATTAGCAGCTAAGGTAACCCCAAGGGGGTCGTTAACTCATAGCTTATTTATTATAAATTTAAAATATCATCAATCTATGGAAATGGTTAATGATGATAAAATGCTCTTGTGAGTTGACCTACCTTTACTTCTTCGATGTGTTCTGTGTAATACACAAGTGGCGTTTGAACAATATTATCAATTTAAAATAGGGTCTAACGTTATAGTATACTAAAAAGTTGATACTAATAGAGATGTAGATGGCAAGAAAAGAATTTTAATAAGGAAATTCAGAACAATCCATAGAAATCCTTACAAATCAAGTAGCGAGGTGTATATGAGTACGAACCGTCAAGGATCATAAGCACCAATGACCCTAACCACCAGAGACCTCAACTCCCAAAGGTCCCCTAACCCCAAACTCCAAAGAAACCCTCCCCCAAACTTTTGCCCCCCCCCCCCATTTTTTTGAATTTTTTTAAAAGTTTGTTTTTTAACTTTTTTTTACAGTTTTTTTCAACTTTTTTTTTACATCTCTAAATCATATCAGAAAAATAGAATGACACTTTTGATTTAAATGTTAAAACATATTCTTTTGCATACCCACACTCCTATTGATGAGGACTGATGGTTCACATTCAATATTTTTTCATGAAAAACAAAATTTTTTTTAACTAATTTTTGTTTGGACTTCGAAATTATTCACTTTTTTTTATTTTCTTTTTATTTGTTAGCATGGTATTTTTTTCAACTTTTTTTACATCTCTAAATCATATCAGAAAAACAGAATGACATTTTTGATTTAAATTTTAAAACATATTCCTCCACATACCCATACTCCTATTGATGAGGACTGATGGTTCTCATTCAATATTTTTTTACGAAAAACAAACTATTTTTTAACTAATTTTTTTGTACTTCGAAATTGTTCAACTTTTTTTTACATCTCTAAATCATATCAGAAAAATAGAATGACACTTTTGATTTAAATTTTAAAACATATTCTTGTGCATACCCATACTCCTATTGATGAGGACTGATGGTTCTCATTCAGTATTTTTTCATGAAAAACAAAATTTTTTTTAACTAATTTTTGTTTGGACTTCGAAATTATTCAATTTTTTTTTTCTTTTTTTTAACTTTTTTTTTATTATTTTTTTAACATGATATATTTTGTTATTTGATTTAAATTTTAAAACATATTCTTGTGCATACCCAGACTCCTATTGATGAGGACTGATGATTCTCATTCAATTATTTTTCATGAAAAAACAAATTATTTTTTTTAACTAAATTTTTTTTGGATGTCGAAATTATTCAACTTTTTTTTTCTTATCAGCTTTTTTTTACATCTCTAAATCATCGGAAAAATAGAATAACACTTTTGATTTAAATTTTAAAACATATTCTTGTGCATACCCATACTCCTATTGATGAGGACTGATGGTTCTCATTCAATATTTTTTCATGAAAAACAAATTTTTTTTTAGAACTAAATTTTTTTTGGACTTCGAAATTATTCAAATTTTTTTCAACCTTTTTTACACCTCTAAATCATATCAGAAAAATAGAATGACACTTTTGATTTAAATTTTAAAACATATTCTTGTGCATACCCATAAATTGACAAAATCTAAGTATCAGAGTGAATAAATTCTCTATCAATGTCTTTTGACAGATACGTTTGATAACACTGACATAATTTAAGCATCGAATGAACAAATTCTTTATTAAAAGTCTTTATCAATATCATTTGTCAGATACGTCGGATAACATTGAAAAATCTATGTATTAGAATTAATAAATTCTTTATCATCATCCGTTGTTGGATATGTCATTATGATAAAATTGTAAGTAAGTAAGTAAAAAACATTTTTTTTTTGAATTCACCTCTTGGATACACAATATAGAAATTTAATTCAGGAAAGTATGAAAAAAAATTGAACAAATTCTATATTAACATTCATTATCGGTTAAATTCGCTTCCTGGACAGACAATACAGCAATTTCACAAAATCTAAGTATAAGAGTGATTAAATTTTATATCCACATCCATTTCTTGGATACATAGGAAAAAATTGACAAAATCTAAGCGTTAGAGTGAATAAGTTTTTTTTATCAACATCTTTTGTCAGATGCATCAGATAAAATTGAGAGAATCTAAGTGTCGGAGTGAATAAATTTTATTTTTTATCAACATCCTATGTTAGATACCAGGATAAAATTGACAAAATCTAAGTTCAATTTTGACAAAATCCAATTTTGTATAACCCTCCCCCCAATAGACAAATTAGTTACCGATTTGAAAACCCAAATAATCGCCAAAGCCAATATAATGCGAGAATGGTACATAGAAATCACGAAACTTTGCCGACGGGAAATGAAAATTTTGCAAGCCATCGGCATTGGCAGTCAGCGCCAGCAAGCGACACTGACGCAAGACATCCAAGTTACCATAATAATACATGGCGAAGGCAGACAGATGTAAATCAATTAGATATGCCTACGGAATCTCATATGTCTGAATATCCGTTGCAGGCACCGACGAGGATTCCCTGCGGATAAATCCGCAGGGAAACGTTTCAGGCCCCTCAGAAAGATAAATTGGACCCAGAGGGTGCCCAGAATATTTTATAGGTCCAAACCGATAGTAGTACCGTCCTTTAGTGATAGTATTAACAAGTTACCTATATTTAATGATTCTTGTGTAGAAAACGTTTACTTTAAGGCTTTGCTTGACAGTGATGCCACGGTTAACATCATAAACTCATGCGTATTCAATATGTTGCCTCCCCATATTAGACAACAAAGAAATTTTAATAATCCCAAATTAACTAGCGTGACAGGGCACAAATTGGATACAAGAGGTTCAATTCGCCTAGACATAAAAAGGGATAATAGAATCTTTTCGACAAATTTTATAATATGCGAAAACTTTCCGTATGAAGCAATTGTAGGTGCAAATTTTTTAAGCTCTAATAGAGTACTATGAGACGTAGCGAACGCAAGGCTTGTCTACCCGGCTAAGGTAGGGGAAGAAATTTCTACCTTAAGAAATCGTAACAGAGGTTACGAAGACAACGTAACACTAAATAAAATTTCTGGTGGTATAATGTCGCAATCTTTTGAACCTCATGTCTCGCAAGGAGGAAAAGGAATAATCAGAAACTTGTCCAATTATTCTGAAAGACATTGCAGAGATGAAGTAAATTTAAAAAATAAGGGTATTGAATCTGCGAAAATAAAAATAGGAGATATGCGACAGTACAGGTCAAACGAAATCAAGAAAACAGCGGAATTATGGAAAAACATAGTAAAACCCAACGTGACGCCGCAAGATGCCGCAATGGCGCAGCATAGCGCCAGTATGAATCTAATAAACAATGAAAATAAAGAGAAATATTACGGATTCGCGATAAGGAAAACAAAAGTCCCTCCCAAAACGATGCAAAAAATTCAAATATCACAGATGATTGAACCAGTGGTTAACAAATCCGAAATATGGTGTGCGACCCCATCAAATGAAATTCCTGAAAATCTGCTATGCGAGGAACAGATTATACCTTACGACAAAGGAGAAGGTTTTATTTGGGTAACTAATAACCATGAAAATGACACAATTACAATAAAAAAGGGGGCGTGTTTAGTTCAAATCCAAGTTTTATCGGAGAATGATTTAAATAGAAGGGAGAATTCCAAAAGAAACCTAGTAAATAGCATTAAAACCTCAATTAACAAATACCCTCTAACCAAATCGCAATCCTTAAACAAATTTAATATGGATCATATTACGGACTTGGAACTTAAGAAAAAAATATGCGAATTATTATGGAATTTTAAAGATGTATTTTCTGCATCTGAAGATAACATCGGACTGATACCATTTTATGAATATTCAATTTTAATGACTGGTGGTCCTGTCGCGAAACAGCCATATCGTGTGCCGTATAAGCACAAAGAATGGTAAAAAAATAAAATTCATAAATTAGAAAAAAATGAAATTATACGCCCCAGTATAAGTCCGTATAGCGCACCAGTGATCTTGGTACCAAAAAAGAATGGTGATCTTAGCCTTGTAGTAGATTATGGAGCCCTCAACAAACAAGTAGTTAGCGATAAATTTCCTTTACCAAGAATAGATGAAATTCTTGACTCTATCTCAAGCAAAAACAAAATTTTTACTTCTTTGGACCTTACCAAAGGCTACCACCAAGTGAAAATAGCCGAAAAAGATGTCTATAAAACTGCGTTTTGAACGGCTGAATGTGGTTCATATGAATAATTAAGGGTACCTTTTGGACTTAAAACAAGTTCAAGCGCGCTATGTAGACCCTTATTACATCTATTAAGAGGATTAAAGAATATAATTCATTTTGTTGATGATGTAATATGCGTAGGAGAAAACGCTGAACAACACTTAGCAACATTAGATAAGGTGTTCGAGAAATTCAGACAAGGCAATTTAAAATGCCGGCCTGAAAAAGTAAATTTATTTCAACCTAAATTTAAATTTTTAGGAGTAGTAGTAACGCAAGGAGAAATATCCCCAGACCCTGATAAAATAAAATGTGTTGAAAACCTCAAACCCCAAGAACTATGAAAGAAATAAGAGGAATTTTAGGTCTTACTGGCTACTTTAGAAAATTCGTGCGCAATTACGCCCAAATTGCAAAACCCCTCACGGAATTAACTAAAGGGAACTCCCAAAATGTCAACTGGTCCCAGGAAGCTCAAACTTCCCTAGACTGTCTCAAACAGGCACTCACTTCTAAACCAATATTATCACTGCCTAGTTTCGAAAACGGACAATTTGTGGTCACAACCGATGCTAGTTCAAAAGGCATTGGCGCTATTTTTTCGCAAATGATCCCGGTAGAAAACTCTAATCCTCTAGAGGGAACGCCTAAACAAAAACAAATAGAAAAAGTTATATGCTATTCGAGTAGAATTTTATCAAAAGGCGAAAGTAGTTATTCCGCCACAAACTTAGAATTATTATCTATAATCCACCACTTGGACAAATTTAGACACTATTTAATTGGTAGAAAATTTATACTACGATCAAACCATAAAAGCTTGCAGTACCCGCGTACATTTAAAAACCCCACGGGCATTCTAGCTAGATGGATTATGAAAATACAAGACCTAGATTACGAATTTGAATATTTAAAAGGTAAAAAAAATGCAGCTTGCGACTTTTTGAGTAGATACCCAGAAAATATTCCGTCGGAAGATGAGGAAAATGAAGTTAACGCTATCAATGCTAAGAGCAAACATGAATGTAAGAAAAACAAAGTCAAAGACACAGTAAAAGAAAATAAGGTTAACTATTGCCCCCTGTCCTTAGAAGATATAAAAAGAAAGCAAAAAAAGGACGAAATGTGTGTAGCACTTATCAATTATTTTGTGAATGACGATGCGTTACCGGATAAATTCAAAACTCTTAGAAAAGAGATAGACAATTTTTACTATGATCTTGATGAAGAAATACTAAGTAGAATCGTGACTGCTGAGACAAATAGAAACCAAACCTCAATAATATCTGTATTACCACAAAACTTAATTATACCTGTCTTCAAATATTTTCATTCAGCTATAGGTGGACACTTAGGGGTAACGAAAACTTTCCATAAATTAAAACAATATTTTTACGTGCCGTCGGGAATAACAAAACTTAAAGAATTTGTAAGTACATGCGAAGCATGTAACTTAAGAAAAAAACCCCAAGCTTATCCTAATCCTCCAATAGGAAGGGTCCCGGTAGCAAACTACCCCTTCGATATTGTCTCATTTGACTTATATGGAACCAGCGGAGGCTTGCCTGTTTCCAACAGAGGCCATACTTGTATTCTTTCAGTTATAGACCATTTTTCCAGATTTACTTTTGCAAAAGCATTAAAAAATCAAAGCGCTTACGCCATAAGTAAGGCGTTAGCGAAATTAATTTTAAAATTTGGCATTCAAATAAGGTTTTAAGTGACAACGGAAGCAATTTTGTTTCAAAAGTAACAAAAGACTTAATGAGTTTCCTTAACATAGAGAAAATGGTGACATCTCCGTACCACCCACAAGCTAATGGTAAAATAGAAAATATAGATAAAATATTTGCGAACGTATTAAGTATTTATACAAAAGACAACAGGAACGATTGGGATCAATTCTTATCATATTTAACTAGCGTGATCAATACTGCTTATTCAGAAACAACTAAAGATAATCCATTTTATTTACTTTTTGGTCGTGATTTTAGAATACCGTATGATGAGATTATTGAACCTCGGCAGTATTATAAAAACTCGAAGGATTACAAACAAGAATTCATAAATAGGATGAGGAAAACTTACAAAATAGTTAGATAAGAGTTGTAAAAATGTAAAATGAAACAATAGCTAAGAAACCAACCCAAAGTCAAGGGGAGTATAGATTTCAAAATAGGAGACTGCGTCTACCTAAAGAACGATGCTAAAACGGAAGGCAAAAAACTTTCCAACAAATATTCTGGACCGTACAGAATAGTCAAAAAGTACGATAACGATTATACTTTTAAAATGGAGAACCCCGATAGCGGAAGAACTTACAAGGCACATGTTAGCCGAATAAAAAGAGCCAAATTTCCAGAGAGATGGATATCACGTCCCTCCTCTACTGATTCTTCAGATGCAGAAAATGAGCCCCCTAAATCAAGATTGGCAGAGCTAAAACCCTTTAATTCCAAGCAAGACTATTTCGAGGATGAGGGTGATGAGAAAAACTTTGAAGAATTTTTAGCTATGAAAAATCTAGTTATTCCCAAGAAAAAACCCCTAATACCAGTAAGAATAAAAACGCCAAAAGATCCAAAAAGTTCATCACCAGAGAGCGCGGGAGAATTAGATTATACAATATATCCAAAAACCCAATTTTTCCCTGATAGAATTTCGACCCCTTGTCCCCCCAAAAGATTTCCAGACGATATGGTTTCCCCTGCAACACCAATAGAAAGGCCCCTGTCATTGCAGGAAGAGTTGAACAGAGCTGTATAAACTCCGGGTATTACTGTAAAGAAAACTCCTCCCAAAGATTCAACTAAAACAAATCTGCGAGAAGCTATGAATTTAATAAATTTCCCAATAAAAACGAGTCAAAGTACGTTGCCTAAGAATAAAACTCCCGAGGATGACCGGCAAGAACAATATCATGATATAACTGTGTCCAAGGTCAAGCCTAAACAATGGACTCCATGGAGGGAAACACTAGTGCAAAGAATGCCCCACCCCCCTGAAGACATGGCATTTAAACAGTGGAGGAACCCCGCAAAAACTTTTGATTCCTCTCAAAGCTCTCAAGAATCTTTTAAATCTCCCGAGTTGAAAACTCAAAGCGAGGACTTAGAGAATAAACCTTCTACTTCCAGAGAAGTAGAAATTTACGAAGGAAGGGCAGGTGATACCTCAAAAAGTGCCACCTCTAAAAGTTCTAACCTGGATTCGTCGGAAACCAGTTCCGAAGAGTCTGACGTCAACTCAGACCATATAGTAGTTAAAGAAATAGGGAAATCAAAACCGACTTCAGCAGCCACACACGCGAAGGAAACAAAATTAAAAGGGCAAGAATTTTTGAAAAAACAATACAAAAAGTTTGATCTTATTTCGCTAGGAAAACTGAAAAAGAAAAAACCGCAAGAAGTCGATGAGAAAATAACGACACAATCAGGTAGAACGGTTAACAAACCCGATAGATGGAATTACACTTAATCAGTATAGGATTAAAAGATTTTAATGGATAGGCGTCATAAAGGAATAATAATTTAAAAACTTTTAGTTCACAAGTAAAAATCCTACAATTATAAAAAATGCTGTAGAAAAATTTTGTTCAACGTATATCATGGCTTCGCATGAATCAAAACCGTCTGATACCGTCTGTTCAACATATATCAGTTCCCGAAAACGAATTCTAATTAAAAAGTTGCATATAATTAATTCAAATAATTTCCTTTAATATAAAAAAAAGTCTACCCGTACCATTCCAGTACGATGTATCCAGTCCAACTGAACGAAGCCGTGATAAGAAGTACTAAGCGAAAAATATTCATACACCTTAGAAATGATCTTTGGTTATTTTCTGTTCCAAGAGAAACTGTTGGAACTATGTCTTGTTACAATAATACGGAAAGAATAGACCCAAGTTACAAAACAGAATTACTGTTACAAGATCTGGGTACGATAACCATAAAACAAGGATGTCAACTTGTAACTAGAGAGTCAACTGTTCGAACGCCGTTAATTACTACGAGCACAAAGATAATAAGTCCCAAAATAATCAATTTCAAGGCAATTAGCCTGTCGTACACTATTCCCAATATAGAAAATGAGGAAATGAAAACCTCAATATGGTCCAAAATAGAAAAGAATAAAGGGATATTAAGGCTTACAAAAATAAGAGAAGCATTAGACTCCCAGATTCCCCTATTTACAAATGAAGACCAAAGATTAACGTACGTTGATGATAGATACGGATTATTCTCAACCAATTTCTGGTGGAACATACTACCGACCGTATGTTTCGTATTCGCGACTTCCCTGACCATAAGAACCTAATTGACTTTTAATTACGGAAAAATCCTGAGACTAAGAAGGCGAAAACCAAGAGAAGAACACGGGGGAACAGCTGAAATGCAGAGGTTAAACCCGGAACCCCCTGAGAACGTCTAAGCCAAGAAAAAGGGAAGACATTAGAAAACAAGTGGGTATAGAGGTCTCCACTCGTCCTAACTATGTCTTGTTCCCTCATTATAGTGCCGTTTACGTAAAACCGTGCGGTTACGACGCTCCAACATGCGTTTCTTAAACAGCACGGACGTGCGTGAACAATGCAGGCATGAAATATGTTGTAAAATTAGACCTCAAACTTAATAATGTAGCGTAAATTATGTTAAATGGTTATTTTAAATCTAACGTAGTATTAAATAAGTGCCGAAGGAAATTAAAGAGAAATATGTGTATTAAAGTATACTAGCGAAAATAATAAGAGACCTTATTTATAGCAACAATATATTTTTTTGTTTATTATGTATTAAGACTACTTGATTTTAAAGAACGTGTGATTCTGCCTCGTTATTTTTATTACAGGAAGTGGATTGACATATTGGATATCGATCATTACAATGAGTTGTCCAGTGCAGATACCACCTAGTAGCATCTATTTTCATCATACCTCAACCAACGAAGAGTAGTCACCATAGACTCCAGCCAATTTTCTTCCAAGCTACGTCTACGAAAATTACAGTTACCTTTTGATCGTTGTTTCCTCAACCATGAACCATATTACGCATCAGGTTTCATTATATTTGAATCTCAGTATCCAGTGCATTATCGAACTATATAATCACATAAATCCTGAGAACCCCATCGACCAGTACAAGACATAAGTACCTAAATATCACCCATGATAATCGTTATGGACACATGAACCATTTGACTGCATAGTTATGATATTTGATGATCCCAAAAATTATTTATATGACGCAGATTCACGCGTCGAATCTCTTTCGACCATCTCTCGGAATCTATCCTATCCCTTCTGTGTGGAATATTCATATCTCTGTTATCCCATAATATTACGAGATGATTTCTGAAAAATGGACCTGGAAACCAACCATTGAATTACAGGAACCAAAATTAACCCCAGTGACTAACCCCTCAGTGACAATATACCCCTCCCACAAGTTAAAGACAATATTTTGAAGGAGTCACTACAGTTTGATGTCGACCTGTTCCAAATCTAAACTTTAATTCCCCACTGATTAACCTAGGAATCACCGCAAAAGTTAATAGACGCAAGACAGACACGAACAATTTTATAAGAGAACCATAATCTCTAAATGCACGAATGAACAATTTTATACGAGAAATACATTCTCTATGTGCCTTAAAATATCCCCAAAATGATATGCTGAGAAGAAAATGCACGCACTCCCAGTGCTCGACCCCTTAATGATAAGGCACCCTGTGAACTATCAAAAAGCAAGTGAGAATGAACTCTGATAGCACATTCCCACACCTGTAGTTGGAAGCATCATTTTCCAATTGACAATTAGAGAAAGCTCGTCGTGTAAACAAAATCATGCTCGAACTGTTCCATGAAGAAACTATATTGTAAGTGCTTTAAAATTTTTGCCAAGACGAAAGGAGTGAAGGACCATAATTTACAACAGAAGGATTGAGTACGCTAAAAAGACATGAATGGTGATGAAATAGATGTGAATTTACATATGTTACTTCTTAATAAATTTGATAACTCAAAAATTCCAATATCCTATCATTAACGTTGCGTAGCAAACATCCCCAGTGAAAGTGTTCTAATGTTACCAGTGAACATGGTAAACCCAATATTGTGTGTTTTATACCGTTCTTATATGTAGTGTTAGATGTTCAGATAGAGCTATGTGTAGCGTTGTCGTGCTATTCATTTAATGTAGCGTAGATAGAAAGAAATGTGCCCTATAGACAGCAAAATCAAAAAAAAAACTTGTAAAAGGTGAATACTAAAAAAAAATCTTATGTAAAGGTAGAATAGCCCCAACCTTGTTGGAAATGTAAAAGTAATCAGTATTAGGTGTTGAAAAAAAAATCTTTAGTATAGTAGCTAGGCTAGAACCATGAATAATCTTAATCCGGTAGATGAATTTTAGATAGGGGTGTAGAATAAAATAAGAAAAGTAATAGAGAAAATTTTTAGCACTTCTGATTAAGCCAACATAAAAATATGAAATAATACAATGTCAATCAAAATTATGCAGAATAAATAGTTAATAAATTGCGAACATTTAAAAAGACCAAAGGCAAGCAAGTCCTAATGACGGGAAGTCTTTAAATAATGGGAAGGGTAATATGTACCGTGAGTAAAATATGATATATTTAAAACACAAAAAAATAAAGTTCCTTCTTTCTAAAGATAATTCCGACTTCCTCTAATTAAGTTTAAATCTAGTTAAAAAAAAGAAAAGTCCTTAATCAGCAAAGAGAAAAATTGCATCTTAGCCTCAGACATAGAACGGCGCTATCCAGCTTTGAATTTCGCCGAGAAGAGTGGTAATAAAAAAACTACAAAATACAATGTTTTCGCAGGAAGTCTAAGTTATAAGAGTGTGTGAACGTTTAAATCATCAAAAATATTTAAGGCAGATTATTGGGCGGAGGGTTTGGCCCGCCTCAGGACTTAGGCCAATCGTGGGGTAGCTCCCACGGCACATGATCATGACTTAGAATATATATTGAAGAAAAGTGTTTTTCGTGCTCTCATTATTATCGACAGAATTATATTGGCATTCAGGCATTGCGATTCAAATTATTATGCAGTCATTGTAGAGACTTGGTCATTATTTGCCGCCAATTGAAGTGAGCCCTGTTGTACCTCTAAAATGTAAGTTACAATAAATCTATTGCTCTTCTATTTGTGTTCATTTTGTTTTACATGTCTGTATCTAGTCAGACGACATGTAATTAGTTCGCATACTTCCATGGTAGCGCTCCCACAGGGATCTGATCTCCAGATAGTTGGAGGAAAAGAGGCTACATTTATATAATTACATATTTTATTTCCTCTCAATGATTGAGGGTGGCGCGGTCATAAATTTACTTTACTCCCCATTGCTGTGGCGCGATCATAAACTTATTTTTCTCATTATTTTTATAGCTTGCCTAGCCTATTAGGTAGCCTGAGAAAAGTCATCCCGGAAGAACTGGCGCGATCGGTACACCGCTTTTAAATCATAATATTACATATGACACAGTCCTCAGCGCTATTAGTGGCGTTATCGAAGAACTTATAAGGTGTAAGTTCACGGCCTTAAAGCATAGTATTACATTTGACGCGGTCAATATTTATTACCACAATTGCCTCAGTCATTTCTGATTATCGCTACAAAACTACAGGGATAACACAGCCTCCAAGACCTTGGGGCAAGTGTCGTAAATTATGCCCTGGGGGAATATGAGATTTTACAGATGGGATGGTCGTATAAACTTCGGAGGGGGCTCATTTAATTGTAAACTGGAACTCATACAGCCTTTTTTAAGATTCAAGAGTGATCGGGGGGCAAATAGCCCCCCCCCCTAAGGCATCTTTATACCCCAGATGTATCTGATCAAAATTTTGAGATAGCCATTTTGCTCAAAATAGTTTAAAGATCAAATAACAAAAACTCAGGGGTCGACACCGTCCGAGGATGTTCAAGACAAATGTAGCTTAACTACAAACAAGAGTTGGATACTTCCCCTTCGCCCAACCGTAAAAGTCTAAAGCCTACTGCGTCTTTGGTGCTTCACTGAAAACGAATTATATTACAGGTGTTTTCTTTTCCAGTTATTACAGCATTGAAAATAAAAGTAAGTTAAATAAAATCTTAAACTGATGATTTTTCAACAATTAGTGGCATTATATCACTTTATTAACATTCACTTTGATATTATTTGCACTTTCCAAAACTATTCAAGACACATATAGTTTTCGGTAAAGTACCAATAACGTAGTATGTTTTAGACCTTTACAGTGAGAGAAGGAGGCAAAACCTAAACTCTTGTTTGTAGTGATTTTTGCTCGTTTCAAGCTTGATTTGAATATTCAAATTAAGTTTCACTCCTTTTATGGTTAATTTATTCATTTATATTAGTTCCTATTGTATGTTTGTTTGCTACGATTGTTTATTTAATTTCTGTTCGTTTTTGGTTTCATTTATGCTTCAATACCAAAATGTTTGTGTTCATTTTAAGCTTGATCTGCATGTTTAATTTAAACTATACTCGTTTTAAGAATTTTTCTTATTCATTTATATTAGTACCTCCTGTATGTTTTTTTGCTATGATTATTTATTTAAGATCTGTTCATTTTCAGTTTCATTTATTCTTCAATTAATTTATGGTTATTTTGAGCTTGAGTTATTGTAGGTTTCTATTTCTTCTGATTTTTAGTTTAGTATGGCCTTTACTTTTCTTTAAAAACCTTTTTTTTGGAAAGTTTTTAATTAATTAAATAAAAAATTCCGAAAAAGAAGCTTTTCATAGAAAAGTAAAGGCCATTTTAAACTTAACATCAGCAGATACGAATACCCGTTAAAATTCAAAATCAAAACAACCAGAAACTACTATTAAAGAATAAATGAAACCAAAAACGAACAGAAATTAAAAAATAATCATAGCAAAAAACATATATAATGAATAAATGAATAGATGAATTTTAAAGCGAGTAATGCTTAAATTAAATATGCAAATTAAGCTCAAAACGAAAAAAATATTTTGATATTGAAGTATAAATGCAACCCAAAACGAACAGAAATTAAATAAGCAATCAATGCAAACAAACATACAATAGATACTAATATAAATGAATAAATAAATCTTAAAACGAGTGAAGCTTAAATTGAATATGCAAATCAAGCTTGAAACGAACAAAAATCACTACAAACAAGAGTTTGGGTATCGCCTCCTTCTCTCACTGTAAAAGCCTAAAATCTACTGCGTCATTGGCGCTTTACTGAAAACGAATCATATTACAGATATTTTCTTTTGTACATAATATTGAAAAGAAATATTAAAATTACCGTAAAATTTTGAACTGATGAACTTTCATTAAATAATATCATTATACATCAAATATTCAGTTTAATTTATTAGTTCTATTCAAGATTGCTCAAGACGAATACAGTTTCACTACAAACAAGAGCTTGGATACTGCCCCCTTCCTTAACTGCAAAAAACTATGGCCTACTGCGTCAATGGCGCTTCATTGAAAACGAATTATATCACAAATATTTTCTTTTCCAGTTCTTACAGCATTGAGAATGAAAATAAAATTACAGTGAAATAAAATTTGGAATTGATGGATCTTTCAACAATTATAATAATTTTATATCAATCATTCAATTTTATTTTGTTCATACTTTCCAAGATTGTTCAAGGCACATATAGTTTTCAGTAAAGCACCAATGACGCAGTAAGTTTTAGGTTTTTACAGTGAGAGAAGGAGGCGATATCCAAACTCTTGTTTGTATTAATTTTTGTTGGTTTCAAGCTTGATTTGCACATCCAATTTAAGTTTCACTCGTTTTAAGATTTATTTATTCATTTACATTAGTATCTATTGTATGTTTGTTTGCATTGATTGTTTGTTTAATTTCTATTCCTTTTGAGTTTCATTTATTCTTCAAAGGCAAAATATTTTGTTTTTGTTTTGAGCTTAATTTATATACTCAATTTAGACATTATTCGTTTTAAGATTTAAAAAGTTTTTTTAAACTAATTTTTTTTCGTTTTTGATTGAAAAAAAGTTGCAAGATTTAAAAAATTCCTTATATCAAAATCAACCTTTTTTTTTCAAAATCAAATTTTCAGCAAAGTATCAATACTAGTATTAAAGCAATAGCATCATAGTAAAAAAAAAATGTATTTGTGTCAATCTTGGAGTGTTTATTATCTGAGGATTGAACAATTTTTAACAAAATGGCTATCTCAAAATTTTTATCGGATGGGTTTATGGGGAAACGGACGTTATGGGGTGGGGCTAATCGCCCTTAAATCTCTTTTGACTCTTTAAAAGTGAACTAGAACTTTCCATTTTCAATCAAATGAGCCATCTCTGAAATTTATACGAGGACCCCTTCTATAACAAACAAATATGCCCCCAAGGCATAAATTACAACGCCTATCCCCGGGCCCTGGGGGGTTGTGACGACCCTGGAGTTCTAATATCTGATGTTTGAATTATTTTTAGCAAAATAGTCCCCTCAAAATTTTTATCGGATGCATTTGGGAGAAAAGGCACGTGGGGGGGGTAGTTACCCTTTGATCTCTTTTGACTCTTAAAAACTTAACTAAAACTTTCAATTTCCAATAAAGTGATCCCTCTCTAAAGTTTATACGAGCATCCCTTCCATAAAGGCTATATATGCCCCTCGGGCATAACTTACAACGCCTTCTCCGGGCCCTGAAGGATTTTGTCAACCCCGGAGTTTTCGTTATATGATCTCTGAACCATTTAGAAATAATGGCTGTCAAGATTCTTATCGGATGGGTTTTAGGAAAATAGGGCGTGGACGGGGGGGGGGGGTTAGTTTTACTCCTTAACACATTTGACGCTTAAAACGTGAACGAGAACTCTGAGTTTCCAATCAAATTAGCCCTCTCCAAAGTTTATACGAGCATCCCCTCCGTAAAAACCATATATGCCCAAAGAGTATTACTTACAACGCCTGCCCCCGGACCCTGAGGGGTTGTGTTTACACAGGAGTTTCCTTATCTGATCTTTGAACTATTTTTAACAAAATACCTATCTCGAAATTTATCAGATGGGTTTGGGGAAAAGGGCGTGGAGGGGGGGGGTAGTTTCCCCCGGATATCTTTTTTATTAAAAAGCCGTTTAAAACTTTCAATTTCCAATCAAATGAGATCTCTCTGAAGTGTATAGGAGCATCACTTTCATAAGAACCATATACGCCCCCAGAACAACACTTACAACACCTACCCCCAAACCGCAGGGAGGGGGGTGTGTTGACACCGGAGTTTGTCTTATCCTACCTTTGAACTATTTTTAAGAGAATGGATATCTCAAGCCTGTCATTGGATGGGTTTAAAAAAAGGCGTGGGGGCCAGTTGCCCTCGGATCTCTTTTGACTCTTAAAAAGTGAACTCAAAATTTCAATTTCCAATCAATTTATACTTAAATTCATCTTAAATGTATCCGATGTAATTACATCTTTCATAATAAATCATAAATTTATACAAGCAACCCTTTCGTAGGAACCATATATACCCCCAGAGCATAATTTACAACGCATGCCCGCGGGCCCTGGGGAGTTGTGTCGACACCTCAGTTTTGAACCATTTTTAACAAAAAGGCTATCTTAATATTTTTATTGGATGCATTTGTGGGAAAAGGAGCGTGAGTAGGGGGGGGGGGCTAATTACACTCCAATCTCTTTTTACGCTCAAAAACTGAACTAGAACTTTCAATTTCTAATCAAACGAGCCCTCTCTGGAGTTTTTACGAGCATCCCTTCCATAAATATCATATATTCCCCCAGAGCATAACTTATAATGCTTACCTTCGAGCCCTGGGGGGGGTATGTCGACCCCGAAGGTTTCGTTAAATGATCTTGGAACTATTTGTTAAAAAATGGCTATCTCAAAGTTCTTATCGGAACCGAGTTTGAGGGAAAAAAGGCGTTGAGGAGGGGGGCTGGTTGCCCTCCGATCTCTTTTGACTCTTAAAAAGTGAACTAGAGCTTTCAATTTCTAATCAAATGAGCTTTCTCTGAAGTTTATACGAGCCTTTCTTCCATAAGAACCATATTTGCCCCCAGGGCGTAACTTAAAACGCCTGCCTCCGGACCCTGGGGGATTGTGTTGACACCAGAGATATGATCTTTGAACTATTTTTAGCAAAATGGCGATCTCAAAATTTATCCTCTGCATTTGGGAAAAAAGATTTGGGGGGGGACTAGTTGCCCTCCGATCACTTTTGACTCTTAAAATAGGAATTACAAATTTCAATATTTAACCAAATAAGCCCTCTATGAAGTTTATTCGAGCATCCCTTCCGTAACTACCATATATGCCCCCAGGGCATAACTTACAACAACTTTCCCCGGGCCCGGGGGGGGGCTGTGTGACTTCGGAGTTTTATTATCTGAACTTTGAACTATTTTAACAAAATGTATATTTAAAAATTGTTATCTGATGGATTTGGGGAAAAGTACGGTGGGGAGGGGGGGGGGGGGGTAACTGCCCTCCGATCACTTTTGACTTACAAAAAGTGAACTAGGGCTTTTGATTTCCAATCAAATAGGCTATCTCTGAAGTTTATACGAGCATCCATTCCATAAGAGCTTTACATGACCCCAGAATATAACTTACAACGCCTGCCCCCGGGCCCTGGGGGGTTGTGTCAACATTGGAGTTTTGTTATCTGACTTTTAAATTATTTTTGAGAAAATGGCTATCTAAAATTTTTTATCTGATGCAATTGGAGAAAAAGGGCGTGAGGGGGGGGGGGTTAATTGCCCTCCGATCTCTTTTGACTCTAAAAAAGTGAACTAGAATTTTTAATTTCAATCAAATGAGGCCTCTCTGAAGTTCTTACTTGCATCCCTTCTATAAGATCCATATTTGCCCCCAGGGCATAACTTACAACGCCTGCCCTGGGTCCTGGGGGTTTGTGTAGACCCTGGAGTTTTTTATATATGATCTGTGAACTATTTTTAAAAAAATGGCCACCCTAAAATTTTTATCAGATGAATTTGGGTGAAAAGGACGGGAGGGTGGTGGCTAGTTGTCCTTCGATCACTTTCAACTCTTATAAAGTGCACTAAAACTCTCGATTTCCAATCAAATTAGCCCCCTTTGAAGTTTATACGACGAACCATTATATATGAAGTATCTCTGGGTAAAAAAGAGCGTGGGGGAGGGGCTAGCTGCCCTCCGATCACTTTTGATTCTTAAAAAGTGAATTACAACTATCAATTTCCAATCAAATGAACCCTCTATGAAGTTTATACTAGCATCCTTTCCATTATAACCATATATGTCCCCAGGGCATAACTTACAACCCCTGCCCCCGGGCCCTGGGGGGCTGTGTTGACGCCGGAGTTTTTGTTATTTGAACTTTGAACTATTTTTAACAAAATGTCTATATCAAAATTTTTAACTGATACATTTGGGGAAAAGGGAGGGGGGCTAGCTGCCCTCCTATAACTTTTGACTTATAAAAAGTGAAATAAAACTTTCAATTTCCAATCAAATGAGTTCTCTTTGAAGTTTATACGAGCATCTCTTCCGTAAGAACCTTATATGCCCCAAGAGCATAATTTACAACACCTGCTCCCGGGCCCTTGGAGCTTGTGTCGACCCCGGAGTTATTGTTATATGATGTTTGAACTATTTGTAGCAAAATGGCTACCTCAAAATTTTTATCGGATGTATTTGGGGGAAAAGGGCAAGGGGAGCTATCTGCCCTCCGATCACTTTTGACTCTTAAAAATGGCACTAAAACTCTTGATTTCCAGTCAAATGAGCCCCCTTTGAAATTTATACAAACACTCCTTCCATATGAAGTGATTCTGGGAAAAAATAATAAATAATAATAAAACATTGGAGCTGTATAGCCTTTACTATATATGTATATATATATATATATATATATATATATATATATATATATATATATATATATATATATATATATATATATATATATATATATATATATATATATATATATATATATATATATATACATATATATATATATACATATATATATATATATATATATATATATATATATATATATATATATATATATATATATATATATATATATATATATGTATATATATATATATATATATATATATATATATATATATATATATATATATATATATATTATATATATATATATATATATATATATATATATATATATATATATATATATATATATATATATATGTATGTATATATTCGAATATACGAATTCATCCGCACGAATGAACCGCGCCAGAATCCAAGAACCTATAAAACCATATCAACAATCTCCAATTGCATAATCGCAATGCAATTCCAGGCCCTGTGGCAGCTGGGATTTGTCGATAGCCTCTTTTTCTTCTTGTTTGGATTAATATGGCTTTGAACTTTTTTTCTTGATCGTTCTTTTGTTCATATTTGTCTAATTTATTCTTCTTCTTGCATGGATTGTTATTCAGATGCTTTTGCATAACATTATTTCCGGAATCAAATTTTGAGACATGCAGTGTGTTGCAAGTCTTGGTTGCACAAGACTAACCTGAGATCAAATCCACCGCGCTGCTACAGGATATGTATGCATACATATCGATAATACCAAATCGAATGGTTATTTTTCTGTACCGATAGCAACATGGCTTCTAAAAGAAACTTCCAATACCAGGAATAAAAAAAAAATATGAACCCCCCGGGATTGGGTTTCGGTGATCAGATTATGCGAAGGCGTCTCTATAACAATCCAAGCAAGAAGAAGAAGAAGACAGACAAATTTGAATTGGGTAACAATCACGAAAAAAAATAAATAAAGCCCAAACATAAAAGATACAGCATAATTACAAACCGTCGAATAAAGCTTTTTGAGACCACACCTACAATGAAGACCACACTTTTGCCATAACTGGTTTTTAATTTATCTATAAAATCTTATTCTGCTTTCTGCCATAAACCATATACTAAATCACATGTTTAGATTCTGCGCCATCAGATATTACGAACAAGTGGAATAATACAGAGATGAGACGTCAAGTTATCTCTGCCTGTTAAAAAATTAACATTTAGCGACAAAACGAGTGTTCTAAGAAAAAGCCATATCTTATTGACGCTCTCTGCTGGAAATACTTTAGACTTAGTAGTAAGCAGCTGAAGAGTACCGGCATATCCAAAATATGTCGCATCCGAAAATCAAGAAGAAGAAGAAGAAATACCCACAAGAACGGTAGTTAAGTATGCACTGAAAATATATTGAGATAGCATCCCTGCCTAGTTTGGTATTGAAAAAATACAATATACTCCCTTTACATTTTCTGAAATGACGCTACTGCCTCTCTATCTAACTCACTATCGAACTATCTACAACTAAATATTGAGAAATACAATTTTACCCCATTGAGACTACTGCCTCCTATCTAACCATATACCCCCTAGAAATTGAAAAATAAAATTTCCTTTTTCGACATTTTCCAAAGTGATGGCACCACTGCCCCCCTATCTAACTCAGCTGTGAATAGGTCCATTCCTGAAAGTAATTCCCATTTATTTTAGTTTTCATTCACTTTATGAGAGAACAATTTCTTTTCAGACTTGACCATCGATATTTGCGACAAAAACAATTATTATATTTAACATCGGACGGTACATCAAACGCCTCGGCTATTTCTTTATGAAATTTTAACTTATTTCAAATTTTAACTTCTTTCACCTTTGCTAGTTTGTATTTGTAAATGCCAAAATATACGGAGCTCATGAAACTCACATATTTCTGAAAAACACAAAATTTCTATAAGTTTACAAAGGTCCAGCGCCTTTTGGAGGGAAGGGGAGAGTGGAGATATATACTTCTAAAGGAAGCCGTGGACTAAGGAGTATATCCTGAAGCTCACATATTAGGACAAATTATAGGAAAAACAATAAAAGAGACAACGGAGGGAGGGGGGCTAGATTTTAAATGTAGGTTTTGTATAGTTTTTGATCAATCAATGTCAAAAATTTAATCACTGATATTTTGGTCCTGTTATGACAGACTTCTTATTCTGCTGCAGAAAATGGTCCTTTGTTGTGGCGTGATCTCTTTTTTGACCTAAAAAGGAGCTAGAAATTTAATTTCATCATGAAGGGCCTCATCATATCTCTCCCTTTGAGGTTGTAAATGACAATCGGTGCTACAGATCACCATTGAGGCTTTATTTTATCATCCTAAGAAGGGTTTTCGGAACCCGGTTGGTATTTGGCTGTGGGCCTAATGTAACATTTGTACAGTCGATAATCGAGCTTCGTGGTAAAAGGTTCTTTGAACAAAGAATCATACCCAGCCTTTTTTATTTTTTTCAGGACTAAGTTTTAAGATTGTAATTGCCAACCCACTTTTTAAAAGTTTCACGATCTAGAAAAGAATCAAGTTTCTAGTTTGAATTTTTTGTTTCATATCCATGGATCATAACTTCATTCATTCATTCATTTCGTTCATTAGCATAATATTCATTTGACCACTTAGTAACAAGTTAATACCTATTAATATATTAATGGTGTATACCAGACATGCAACCGTGTTATCTTTACAACGGTGATTTAATAAACTATAGCGATCTGTTATGTAAAATACTATGTTGCAACCACAAACTTTAGAGTAATTAATATCTATTTAATAATCCATTTGACTTAATCAATACGCAATTTTGTTTCTAAAATTGGATCCTCATTCTTTTGTCTAACATGATTGTTGATTTTCCCCACTTCGTATCTTCCTTTAAAGTTTGGCCTGTTTACAAGGTCAGGACAGGTTATATTTCCAAGAGATATAATGAACACCAGAGTCCAAAATAGCAAAACCGCAAAAGTCCAAAACACCGAAGTTTCTCGTTTTAAGACAGATACATCCTCTTCTATCCTCGATAGACCGTGAAAGTAGTCAAGTGCATCCTGTCTGAATCCATTTTTAAAATTGTTGTTAAAATATCGATGTCCTTTAATAGCTAGATCCTGCAGTGTTCCGGCGTAAGTCCGTTCTCCAGTTCGCGTAAACTCCGTCTTCATAGCTTTACTTCCTGAGTACTGCAATGCCAACACATCTGCGTTATTTGCCCAGACGTTTCTAAAACTTTTTCCAAAAAAATGGAAATAATGTAAGCTACTTTCTTTGGCAAGTATGCCAAGTTGTTTGAAAACAATTTCGATATTTTTGTAAGCGAGCATAGTTTGAAAAACATTAGTTCTGTCCAAAGAGGCAATGCAGTTCGTCCTGAAAACTCCTGCTTGTTGTTTCTTGATCCTTGTTTCTTCTTGATCCTTCTTGATTTGGCTTGATCCGGGTCCCAAATGTAGGTAACCATGATTCTCCAAATGATGCTTTGTCCTGTCTATCAAGTTGGAAAGGCGATCCCACTGCCATTGACCACATTCATGATTGAAGTCAAATCCTTCATAAGAGAGCCATGGACGAGCATTTTTTCTATTGTATGATTTTACAAGATCCTCGTAGTGTTTACACAACTCACCTTCACGTCCGTGCTCGCTTATTAGGTTAATAAGCACTTGATGGCCGTAGTAATTAATTTGCTGCTCAAAATGTTTTGAGAAGGCTGTCATGTCATCATTCATGTAATCGATGACTATTGGAGGCCTTAGCTTTAGGTTAGGTAGGTCATTCCAAAACAGTGGTGCTGAGCCACGAGTCTGAACAAAAGAAGTTACGTCGTCTTTGTATTCAACAATTTGTTCCGTCTCCACAAAGTTTGCAGCATGGCCATCTAAGTCAATCCCAGTTTTGTAGCATTGAGTTCCAGCATTGTAGCGGCTTCTCCGGGATATAACAACCCAGTTGAAGTCTTTGCCTGTAAAGAGGTCATCCTGTTTTATTGAGATAAAACCGTGAACAATAGGAAGTACAAATTTTGCCACTTCTTCATTCCCTTTGGCAAAGTTGTCACATAGTGTCTTATTCCAAATAAAACGGTCGTCGGGTATATCATCTCTTTGCATTTTATAGTACAGTTTGTATCCAAATGAAAAATAATGATAGGGAACACTTAGGACGTTGCGTACCATTGACATCAAATTATTTTTATTCCGTTTGTTAATTCGAGAATCAGTCCCATAGTCGACGAATTCTGTATCCTTAACGCACCATACTTTTGCACCTTGTATATATCCAACCTCCTCTGCGTCTGTCACAAGAATTAAACAGGATCCAGTAATTGTTTCAAACATACCGTAAATACCATATATTTGTTTTCTTGGAAGTGGTCCAACTGCAGGATTGACGGAACAGACGGCGACTTCTGACGTAACTCTGTTTATTTTTAGTACTTTTCCGAACCCTCTTCCATCCTTATAGGACCTCTGGAATATAAGCTCTTCATTTGTTGTGTAAAATGAGAACCCTCCAGAATGTCTGTGGTTACTCATAATTTTCTTTCGTTCAATTGAGGTCATACTTTTTCAAAGTTTAAAATTAAATCCATGAAATCACGTGTCGAGCAGTTATAACCTAACAAAAAACAAAACTAATTTTAAAATTTTCAAGGTATTTTTCTAGTTTGAATTAAAATATTAGTATTATTGGTTAGACACCATAAATATTTTTGCGGTTTACATAATAACTTTAGCGATTCTGAACAGAAAACTAAAAAAAAAATGTCTTTGGAACAATAGGACAAGGCCATAGAGATCCCTTCTTTACAGGTTAAGCAAAAAATTTGGTTTCAGGAGACAAAAAACAGAACTAATTTTAATATTTTCAGTTATTTTTCTATTTAGAATTAAAAAATTAGTATTATTGGCTAGACACCATACATATTTTTGCAGTTTGCATAATAAATTTAGCGATTCTGAAATGAAAACTAAATTAAAAAAAAGAATTTTTTTTCTTTGAAAATATAGGACTACGCTATAGAGATACGTACTTTACGGGTTAAGCCAAAAAAGTTTGGTTACATATAATTATCTTGTCGAAAGATAAGCGTGCTGTATTTACTTATTACGTCCTATATGGTTATAACCTCTACGGTTATAACGTCATTCATCAAGCTTGTACAAAACAATGTAGTTTTTTTGTCAAAATTGATTCTATTTTTAAGAACTATTTTATTTTTATTTGCAAAAGGCACTAGATGTAGTGCCAATTTCCTTTAAAATGAGCCATTACATAGCTCTCTATGATTTTTGCAACAAAATACCGTCAATTTACCGTTCATTGGCCTGAACAACAAGGAAAATCTATTGGCTATAATCTGTGACAAAAAGAGACATGGATGCCATACTACGGATTGTTGCAACAACATGCGAAACAGACTTGGGAAGAATACAAATTTTATTAGAAAAGATACCAGAAAACATTAAAAGAAGGCATTCACGTAAGTCATGTTTCTTATTTTGATCGTTGAAGCTATGAAACGTGTAATCACTGTAACAAACAGCTCGTGATAATGAACTGTATGTAAGGAGTAAGAGGGAACAGTTTTTTAACTCCAAAAAGGGACTTCCGATATAAAAAATATGTACATTAAAAGAATTTCACTTCTACGCTGATTCCAAACGCATAAAATTTATATATTTTAAAGGTACTCCCCAAAAACTACAAGCATGTGAAGATTTTTCTGATTGATCGATAGAGGATCTTCTTTTTGCTTTTTATAATTTGCGGCCCTAAGAAATCATACAAGGTTAATTTAAATGGAAATTAAGAGTTCTATTCCTTTTCTAAATATAAAAAAAATTATTCAACGGAAAATTGGCGTTTTCTGTTGTTTTCTGGCGTTTCTGGCGTTTTCTGTTGCTGTATCAAAATGAGATTTTGATTCAAAGAGGGCGTTTTTGGATTTGAGATTTGGAGACAGCCGATCGATTTAAAAGTATCGGAATACTGTATATTTAGCTTCCTAGATTCAGAGGAAGCTGCATGGTATCATATGGTGGCAAGTTTGTTCATAAAAAGCCACTCAGTCCCTACAAAATAAGTGGTTATTATAGACGTTTATTTTAAAGCTTCATTTGACCAAATTGTTGTTTCATAAAATTGTTTAAAGTGATGTATAATTGCGCATCAGATATCTTGAACAAGGAGCGGTGGGTCTTTGTTTAGGCTTGGCCGAGGGGGTAGACACATCAAGGAGTATTTCTTAATGACCGAATTTTAGAACTTTCCTTAAGCCTTCAGATAAACCAAGAAAGAACTAGGAAAGGGGTGGGGAATAGGATTGGAAGTATTTTTCATCGAAAACGTCATCATATCTTTATCTTGGAAAATTAGCCTCCTGAGATTTTCTGGCCTAAGAAAAACGATCCATATAGGTGAAAAACAACATAATATCCGGGTAGAAGATAAGTGACAGCGAGAATAAAAACTGCTCAAAACCAAATGTGAAGAACAAAGAAATATACGATTATATGACATGCCACAACGAGGAGCAGAACAAATTAAAAACAAAAGTGAAGAAAAAAGAAATATGTGTTTAGGAGGTAAGCGGCAGCGAGAATTACAGGCGACAGCGAGAATCAAAACGTGTCGGAAATCTTTTGGACGCTGGTATCCTGGGATTTTCTGACCTTTAAAAATGATCTACATAGAATACAAGTTAGAGAAAAATTGTATTAAGCTTAGATTTTGGGAAAAAATCATATGAGTGACGTCATATTTAAGGGTACATTTCAAGAGAATAAATTCAGAGTGTTCGTATCCTGTTTATATCTATTACACATGCAGCATTACAAAAGGAACAGTTAATAATAAAATACTGTTTAATGAGTTTAATTAAAAAAGGCGTTTTAAGCAATTTTATAATGCCTAAAGGACAACCTAAACCACCAAATGTGACTAAAACAAACTGAGAAGCTAAGGTAAATGGTATTAAGAAATGTATGAAGTAATCATATATGAAAATAGAAAACAAAGTAATGTGCAGCTAGAATACTTTTTGGTCTGGAAAAACGATATATATAGATTCATGTGGGCGGCGTCATATATGTATACATTAGTATTACAATGACACTAATTATACATTCACTATGGGTGTAAATCAGCAACCTGGACCATCAAATGAGACAAGACAAATACGGGCAGCAAAAGCAAAGGGTATTGACAAATTGTCTGAAGTAATTAAATCCTCAATGAAGAATAAAGAAAAATGTGGTTATAAGATGAGCACCAGCGAGAATCAATACGTTTCAAAATTGAAAATGAAAAGCAAAGACACGTTTGGTTGGAAGACATGAAACAACGAGAATTAGAATATGTCAAAACTGTGAAAGTGAAGAGAAAAGACCCGAGCCTTTAGAAGAAAAGTTACTGCGAGAATCAGAACATATCAAAAATGAGTGAAGAATGGGAAACCCTACAGTTAGAAGAAAAGCAACATGGAGATCAGAACGTGTCAAAATGAAAATGAAGAGAAAAGACACATGCTGTTAGAAAACAAACGATAGCAAGAATTCTGTTTTGTAACGTTTCACCTTAGAAGTTTTTTCAAAATGTGATCTGTTAAGTTACGTTTCACCTTAAAAAGTTTTGTGTTTCACCTTAAAGTTTTTTTCAGTGTCGTCTGTTTTTTTACGTTTCACCTTAAAATATTGTTTTCCAGTGTCTTCTATGTTGTTATGTTTCACATTAGAAGTTTTTTTTCAAAGTTTCTTCTGTTTTGTTACTTTTCCCCTTAAAAGATTTGTTTTCAAAGTGTCTTCTGTTTTGTTATATTTCACATTATAACTTTTTCCAAAGTGTCTCCTGTTTTGTTACCTTTCACCTTAATAGATTTTTTTTTCAGTGTCTCCTGTTTTGTTTGGTTTCACCTTAAAAGCTTTTTTTAACTGTGTTCTGTTTTGTTACGCTTTACCTTAAAAGATTCTGTTTAAAATGTCTTTTGATTTGTTATGTTTAACCTCAGAAGTTTTTTTTCAAAGGGTCTTCTGTTTTGCTACGTTTCACCTTAAAACATTTTTATCAAAATGTCTTCTGTTTTGTTATGTTTCAACTTAGAAGTTCCTTTTTTAAAGTGTATTCTGTTTTGTTACGTTTCACCTTAAATTTTTTTGCAGTGCCTTCTGTTTTGTTATGTTTCACCTTAAAAGTTTTTTTCAATGTGGGATCTGTTTTGTTACGCTTCACCTAGAAGTTTTTTTCAGTTTCATCTGTTTTCTTAGGTTTCACCTTAAATTTTTTTTTTACAAAGTGTCTTTTGTTACGTTTCACCTTAGACGTTTTTTTTTCAGTGTCGTCTGTTTTCTTACGTTTAAAAAAAAAACATTTTTTGGGGTGTTTGGAAGTTTTTTGTTTTACGGAAATTAAAAATAATGATAGGAAAATACAGCCATAGTTTAAATTAGGTGCCGGCTATATAAAAATAAATTATAACCTAAAAACTTGGAAGCAGATAAAAGCCAACGACAAAATTCATTAAAAGTAAGCAAAAAATAAAACCTATGTCATAAGCAAACCACAGGAGTTCAAGGTAATAATTCTAACTCTAGCGATGTATTGGGTCTGAGTGAACGAACTGGCACAAGCGATCCCTAGTTTAAATAATTGTTTGTCTCCTGCGCCAACCCAAACACTCAAACCTCAAACCTTTGACACCCTAACACAAACTAAACACATTCACTTTTGTTAAAAATAAATAGAAAATTATCCGACAAAAAAAAACACGCAGTAATGAACAGAAGTATACTTCCCTTGGCTTCAAAGTGAGTGATCAGGAGTATTTCCTTTGTAAGAAGATAAGCGCTTGCCTGGCCTCTGCCAAATATGCGAGATTTCCAATGAAAGTGTTATTTAGGGTGGGAACTGCCGAAAGTTTTAAATTTTAAACATAGTAATTCCTGCGTATTTAAAGAAAAGATATTCCATAAAGAAAAACAAATATATCAGAGATTTGAGAACCAAGAAAGCTAAGAAACGCTTTTGAATGGGAGAATTTGATAAATTTGAAAATCTAATAAATAAAACTGGAGACATATAAATATGAATTAGAAAAGAACAATTGTACTGATGAGGAAGATCGCCTGCTAGGTTACACCTAGCAGCCCCAGGTGTCATCCTGGCTGTGATTAAATAGAATTAATGAAGTTATGCTTTAGGTGAGATGGAAAATTATGCTCTCTCATGTGGGAGTCGTTTTTTTGGAAGAATTACTAACATGGCATAAACAATTATAAAAGGCGCATGAATAGCCTAAAGGACCTAAATTGAAGATGAAACTTAAGGCAAGACCGCTAAAACGTGGGAAGTTAAAGTGAAAATAGCTATGTTTGCTTATATGTCTTAAAAGAAATTACCGTATGCCATGAAGGCAAGGTATATTCCCTACAGAAGGGCCACTATATTTGATGAGAGAATAGACCAAGAGAAAACTGTGGTCACAAATAAAAAGTGTGGCATAACTAATTAATTGTTGTGTGCAGGCTCATAACAGTCCCTTCAGCATTAACAGTCAGACAAGAGAACCTGGATATGTCTATTTAGCTACCGGTAGAAACTTGTGGTAAGTAAATCTTGGATACAGACACAAGTACATTGATAGTGTCATAACAGGTAAAAAGGTGAATAGCTAAATTTTGAGGTTATTAAATCTAAGCTGTAAGCGGAGCCTTGTCCGAAAAGGACATTAAAGCTGAAAATCACGAGATTATAGGTGAACACGTTATTAAACTGTCTCAAGTACCTGAAATTCAGAAAGAATTAGACAGCTCAAAAGTTTGAATAAACAAACCGACATAGAGTAAGCTAAAAACAGTTACTGACACAAGTCTTTTTTTTCAAAATACAACAAAAGAAAAGTCGTAAAACAGAGATTCCAAAAAAAGAAAAAAAAGAAAAAGCGAAAAATGAATGTAAGCATAAATGTATGGAAATGTATATAGTGGTAACAAATTTTAGTGAGGAAACATATAGTTATAAATGTATTTTGCAAACCTTTAATAAATATGGAATTTTTATCGTAAAAAATTGCGAATATATAAAATTGCACATATATAAATTTGAATTGTAAAAACTGTTGCTAAGACTTGAAATAGCGGCTAATCACAGTTCTCGGTGATAAGGTATAAATCTATTTGTTAGGGTACATTTTTCCTTCATATATAAATAGCGAATATAATATTTAACTTTGTAAAATCACGTTACAGAAATTTTAAATTGTAAGGGTATGTAATCATTGGTTGTTTTTAAACACTTAAGTTATGTAAAAAAATAACTTATATCATTTTTAAATGATAAATATAAATATATTGAATGAACATGTTGAGCATTTTGTTTTTTGGTTTGCTTTTTGTATCGTTCAATAAGTAATCTATATTAATACTTTATAAACAATTAACAAAGCACTAATTGGAATTAATTCCAATGCTAGTGTATACCATGTTTTTTTTTCAGAAATGCTTTAAGTTTTAACTAGTAGTTTAATGTTCTATCTAAATTTTGTGACTTCACAATTCTCGTGTAAGTTTATTACATAATGCTCGTGCATATACCTTGTTTTTATTTTTAGAAGTAACTTTAAGTTGTAACTAGGGGTTTAATGTTATATCTAGGCTTTGTGACTTCTAGTGATACGTATAAATATTTATTTTATTGTATAATAATCCGTTAAGTGATTAATAATTCTAAATTAAGTTTGAAAAGGATGATGCAACAAAATGCCGGCAAGACACATAATGTTTCTATTTAAGCGGCATATTATGTTTGAAATAAAAAGAGAGAAAAGTAATTAAAAGTAATTAACCTCTCTCTTAAAAAAAAGAATGTAGTTATATATACAAAATTGAGTGTTTTTTTTGGTTATTATATATGTAACACTTAATGCTTCATTTGTATTCTAATATGAATATTTATTTTAGATACAACCTTAGTTTTCTTTTGGAAATCAAACTTTTCGTAATATAAATTTTGGATCCATTTTGCAATCAATTTTTTTGACGCAGTTTTGGAAAGTGTCAAATTTCAAAGCCAGTTCAGTTGTTCCCTAATAACAACAGCTCCTACCATCAGAAACCAAACCATAACTGGTCAACTAATATTTTGGGAACTGTATGCAGTATTAAAGAACTTTGCTACCAATTCATCATGGAGTGAGATAAAATCAGAGCTAAAATTAGGCCTAGAAAGTATCAAAGAAGTGCTACGTAGCCTAAATGGCTTTATATTACTGAAAGAATATGTGAAAATGCTTTGTGTTGAAAAAATATGTGAAAGTTTAAAAACCAAAATTGTTATGTATAATTTATCCAAGGCATTTCTAACCCCAGAAGATAAATGTTAAATCAACCACATCACCCAGATAAATTAAATTATTAATGGAAATTAAATTTAAACCAAAATTAATCAAATAATTTCTAATATAACTATAAATCTAATTAAAGAAAAAACGCTAATATAATTCTAAGCCACTGTGGGTCAAACTTAAAGAGAATATACATATTAGAATGAGGGCGAAAAGAAAATTTATAGTCTTAAAGACAAAAATAATAAGAGAGAAAAGAGAATAACAAGGATAAAGTCCAAAAATTGACATCCTTGGAAGAAAAGACATGGCATAATATTTGGCTATAAACATGAACCTGCAGAAACCCATTGAGGCCCTATGACAAGAATGACCCAAAAATGGCAGTATGAGAAGCATGTACAAAATACCTTAAATTTTTTGTTTTAAAAGAAGAAAATTTAGAGATGGGAAAACTCTTATCAAAGGGGGAAGTATTGTGGTGACGCTGTCTAAATAAGTCAAAATTGGATTTTAGTAAAAACATTAAGTCGTAAATACAAAGTTTCGAAATACCGCTTTTTATTAAGATAAAGAACACATCCTGGTATATGCATATTGAATAGGAAATTGAGAAATCACAACTTCCTTGCTATGTGCGTCAATGGGCTTGATAAGATGTGGTTGATGCAATGCATAAAAGATATATTTTATGGGAACAGGGAGCCAGATACTAATTTTATTGTCGGACTAACCTCTGGTCCATTTATCTTAGAAATACCTTGGATTATATGTCAAATATCGTAAGTGTTCAAGTGTTTTATTATATTGTATCTTAATACAATTTTCGTTTAATTGCTGTTTCCCTGGGACAACCAGTCCCAGCGGCTTATATATTATCAGACCCTTTATCGTTGTGTTTTAGCTAAATAGAAGTATTGTGTTATAGCCAACCTCTCTACAATCTTATTTTAGTCCCTCAAATACTCCCAACTGGTACGCCCCTTAGTCATGTTATAGCCTAAGGCGCGCTACCAAAGTATATTTACCTTAGGACCATAATTATCTCCCCTCTTAAGGGACTAATAAGGTATCAACTATAAATTCACCATACAACCTAAAATTACTTTACCACACTCCTCAAAAGATTTTTTTACAAGGTTTCTTCCGTTTTGTTATGTTTTACCTTCAAAGTTTTTTCTTCAGTGTCTTCTGTTTTGTTAGGCTTCACCTTAAAAGATTTTTTTCAAAGTGTCTTTTGTTTTGTTATGTTTCACCTAAGAAGTTTTTTTCAATGTTTCTTCTGTTTTGTTGTGTTGCACCTTAAAAGATTTTTTTCAGTGTGTTCTGTTTAGTCACGTTTCACCTTAGAGGTTGTTTTTTGTGTCTTATGTTTTTTACTTTTCACCTTAAAAGATTTTTTTCAACGTTTCTTCTGCTATGTTATGTTTCACTTTAAAGGTTTATTTTTTTCAGCGTCCTCTATTTTGTTGTGTTTTACCTTAGAAGTTTTTTCCGAAGTGTCTTCTGTTCTTTTACGTTTTACGTTTTTAGACTTTTTTTTGTTAATTTTTTCAGTGTCTTCTGTTTCGTTAGGTTTCACTTTAAAAGTTTTTTTTCAGCGTCTTCTGTTTTGTCATGTTTCACCTTAATTTTTTTAAAAGTGTCTTCTGTTTTGTTACGTTTCATCTTAAAAGGCTTTTTTTCAAAATTCTTCTGTTTTGTTATGTTTCCACTTAAAAGTCCTTTTTCAGTGTCTTTTGTTTTGTTACTTTTAACCTCAAAAGATAGTTTTTCTAAAGTATCTTCTGTTTTGTTATGTTTCACCTTAAAATGTTTGTTTTTTCAGTGTCATTTGTTTCGTTATGCTTCACCTTAAATCTCTTTTCAAAGTGTCTTCTTTTTTGTTATGTTTCACCTTAGAATTTTTTTTTCAATGTGTATTCTGTTTTGTTATGTTTCCCCTTAAAAGATTTTTTTCACTGTCTTCTATTTTGTTACTTTTCACTTCAAAATATTTTTTCTCACTGTCTTCTGTTTTGTTATGTTCCACTTTAAAGGCTTTTTTTCAGTGTCTTCTGTTTTGTTATATTTCACCTTAAAAGTTTTGTTCAGTTTGTCTTCTGTTTTCTGAAGCTTCACGTTAAAAGATTTTTTTCAGTGTCTTCTGTTTTGTTATGTTTTACCTTAGAAGTTTTTTTCCAAAGTGTCTTCTGGTTTGTTACGTTTCACCTTAAATTTTTTTATTTTTCAGTGTCTTCTGTTTTGTTAGGTTTCAGTTAAAAGTTTGGTTTCAGTGTCTTCTGTTTTGTTATGTTTTACATTAAAAGATTTTTTTAAAGTGTCTTCTGTTTTGTTACGTTTCACACTAAAAGATTTGTTTTCAAAGTTTCTTCTGTTCTGTTATGTTTCACATTAGACGTTGCTTTTCTGTGTCTTCTGTTTTGTTACGTTTCACCTTAAAACATTTTTTTTAAAAGTGTGTTCTGTTTTGATATGGTTCACCTTAGAATTTTTTTTTAAGGGTATCTTCTGTTTTGTTACATTTCAGCTTAAGAGTTTTTTTTTTCAGCGTCTTTTGTTTTTATAGCTTTCAATTTAAAAGGTTTAACTTTAAAAAATTTTGTCACGTTTCACTTTGAAAGGCTTTCTTAGGTTTCACTTTAAACCATAGAAATCAATACCTAACAGTGGAATCATGGCCAACCTCTAAAAATTATGGCCAATGCACTGAAACTCTGACAAATTCATAAAAATAAATATCAAACAGTAGAAATCAGAGCCAACTTCTAAAAATCATGAGCAATACATATAATATTAGAATTTTGTCGAGTTCATAAAATCCTTAACTAATACAGAGAGATCAAGAAGAATCCCATAGAAATCATAAGAAATCCACACAAATTCATAAATATCAATTACGACTGACATATTCGTATCATACTCATTTTGCATTTTTTAAATATCACAAGTGATTTTTGTTGTTTTAAGTATATCTAATGTGATTTTCAGACATGGAAAATAAAAGTTGAAAAAAATTCAGTTAAACAAATCTAAGTAGAAAAAAGAGGGAGACTCTGAAGGGAGGAGTTGCGGTCCTGGAGGGGATTGCCTGGAAAGAGGGCATAGAGGGAGGACATGGGACCCTGGATGGTGAATCGGGGCCCTGGATGAGAAAGTGAAGGCCCGAACTTATGTGCGAGCTCGGTAATGAAAGCCAATGTGCACAGGGCCATTACATTACAATAATGATACATGCCCTTTTGTAGTCATAATCAATTACCAATAGTCAATAATCAGTAATTGGATCGATACCAGTAGAGCAAAAAGTGATCGGTACCAATTGTTTGCTAGAATCTATATCAAAACTTCGTTTATAAGACAAAACGTCACTTCAAACTCAAATCTATTATTGAACAACATACTTGTCAAAGGAAACTCAGATATGTCATAAGCAATTATCAATAATCAATATACGGCTCGATACCCTTAGTTTAAAAAAGATTTCTAACGATTGTATATTAGAATCCATATCAAAACTTCGTTTACTAGACATCATGTCACTTCAAACTCAATTCTATTATTGAACAATATACTTCTTAAACGAAAATCAGATTTTTCAAAAGCAATTATCTATAATTAATAATCGGTTCGATACCATTAGTGTACAAAAAGATTTCTACCAATTTTATATTAGAATCCATATAAAAACTTCGTTTATTAGACAACATTTCACTTCAAACTAAATTATATTATTCAACAACGTACTTGAACACGAACGAGCCTTCTCGTTTATCTGAATATTGATGGGTACTCTGCGCCTGGTTGCTTGTATCCAAAGGCACATTTCACCCCGAAAATAAAGGCAACTCCAACAATTCTCCTTATCGTACTGGAAGTACGATAAGACCAGATGGGCCTCGTTAAAAATGCATACAATAATATGGACGTTCTTTATCTTATAAAACCTGCTGGCTGTCATAAGAATGCTATGATATGTGAGTGCTTAAAGTGCATACAATAATTTGGATGGTCTTTCCCTTATAACACATACTGGCTTCTTGGAATGTTATAATATGTTTGAACTTAAAGTGCATACAATAATATGGATAGTCTTTCTCTTATAACACCTGATGGCCTCTTGGAATGTTATGCTATGTGAGTGCTCAGAATGAAAGGCTATTGTGGGGGTAATGGCCGCTCGGAATGATATGATACCTGTTCACTCAGAATGGTAGGGTACCTACAGGTACCTGTGCGCTCAGAGTAAATAACCCTATACTACTGACCTAGAAGCTCCTAAAGTATGGTAGAATTATTTCACAATTGTATAGAAGTTTTAGCCCCCGTGGTACATTTTGTCTGTAACTCTATAGCTCTTCAAAATTAAATAAAAAAACTTTCTTCTCGTAAGGCCTACAGTACATTGTACAAAAGCACTGGCGATTAATATCTAAAAATAACTGTGTACCGTTTTCAAACCTTTGCTCCATGCAGAAAAATATATATAAGTAAATCCATAGATCTAGCAGAAAAACTTAAGAAAATAAATATTCCAGAACACATAATAGTAGGTAGCTTCGAAATTGTTTCTGTGCACACAAAACGTGAATATTGCAAATTCTGGAACCTCAGAATTCATTCGACTGGAAGTTCTTGAAAGTTCTAGTGCCCTTTGAAGATTCACAAGTGATTGGAGGGCAACTACCTCCATTCCACGCCAATTAATTCCCCAAAAACAATTTTGTTCAGAATAGTTGAGAGGTCAAGAAACTGTGTCTCTGAGGATGTCACTGTGTCTCTGAGGATATATATATATATATATATATATATATATATATATATATATATATATATATATATATATATATATATATATATATATATATATATATATACATATATATATATATATATATATATATATATATATATATATATATATATATATTATATATATATATATATATATATATATATATATATATATATATATATATATATATATATATATATATATATATATATTATGACGGTGTTCTTCTGTTATTTTGTTGTTTTTTTTTTTATCAGAGGCAAAACTATAGCGTTGCCTATAGTAAAGGCTATACGGATCCAATGTTTTATTATTATTTATTATTTTTTCCCAGAGGCACTTCATATGGAAGGAGTATTTGTATAAAATTCAAAGGGGGCTCATTTGACTGGAAGTCAAGAGTTTTAGTGCCATTTTTAAGAGTCAAAAGTGATCGGAGGGCAGATAGCTCCCTTTGCCCTTTTCCCCCAAATACATCCGATAAAAATTTTGAGGTAGCCATTTTGCTACAAATAGTTCAACATCATATAACAATAACTCCGGGGTCGACACAAGCTCCAAGGGCCCGGGAGCAGGTGTTGTAAGTTATGCTCTTGGGGCAAATAAGGTTCTTATGGAAGAGATGCTCGTATAAACTTCAAAGAGAACTCATTTGATTGGAAATTGAAAGTTTTATTTCACTTTTTATAAGTCAAAAGTTATAGGAGGGCAGCTAACCCCCCTCCCTTTTCCCCAAATGTATCAGATAAAAATTTTCAGATAGACATTTTGTTAAAAATAGTTGAAAGTTCAAATAACAGAAACTCCGGCGTCAACAGAGCCCCCAGGGCCCGGGGGCAGGGGTTGTAAGTTATGCCCAGGGGATATATATGGTTATAATGGAAAGGATGCTAGTATAAACTTCATAGACGGTTCATTTGATTGGAAATTGATAGTTGTAATTCACTTTTTAAGAATCAAAAGTGATCGGAGGGCAGCTAGCCCCTCCCTCACGCTCTTTTTACCCAGAGCTACTTCATATAGATTGGTTCGTCGTATAAACTTCAAAGGGGGCTAATTTGATTGGAAATCGAGAGTTTTTGTGCACTTTCTGTTTTAGGGTGGCCATCTTAGGGTGGCCATTTTGTCAAAAATAGTTCACAGATCATATATAAAAAAACTCCAGGGTCTACAGAAACCCCCAGGGCCCAGGGCAGGCGTTGTAAGTTATTCCCTGGGGGCAAATATGGATCTTATAGAAGGGATGCTCGTAAGAACTTCAGAGAGGGCTCATTTGATTGAAATTAAAAATCCTAGTTCACTTTTTTGGAGTCAAAAGAGATCGGAGGGCAATTAGCCCCCCCCTTCACGCCCTTTTTCTCCAATTGCATCAGATAAAAAATTTTAGATAGCCATTTTCTCAAAAATTATTCAAAAGTCAGATAAAAAAACTCCAATGTTGAGACAATCCCCCAGGGCCCGGGGGCAGGCGTTGTAAGTTATATCCTGGGGTCATGTAAAGTTTTTATGGAAGGGATGCTCGTATAACTTCAGAGATGGCCTATTTGATTGGAAATCAAAAGCCCTCGTTCACTTTTTATAAGTCAAAAGTGATCGAAGGACAGTTACCCCCCCCCCCCCAACGCACTTTTTCCCAAATCCATCAGATAACAATTTTTAGATATACATTTTGTTAAAATAGTTCAAAGTTCAGATAATAAAACTCCGAAGTCAAACAGCCCCCCCCCCCCGGGCTCGGGGAAAGTGGTTGTAAGTTATGCCCTGGAGACATATATGGTTGTTATGGAAGGGATGCTCGAATAAACTTCATAGAGGGCTTATTTGGTTAAACATTGAAAGTTGTAATTCCCATTTTAAGAGTCAAAAGTGATCGAAGGGCAACTAGTCCCCCCATGCCTTTTTTCCCAAATGCATAGGATAAAATTTTGAGATCACCATTTTGCTAAAAATAGTTCAAAGATCATATCTCTGGTGTCAACACAATTCCCCAGGGTTCGGAGGCAGGCGTTTTATGTTACGCCCTGGGGGCAAATATGGTTCTTATGGAAGAAAGGCTCGTATAAACTTCAGAGAAAGCTCATTTAATTAGAAATTGAAAGCTCTAGTTCACGTTTTAACAGTCATAAGAGATCGGAGGGCAACCAGCCACCCTCCTCAACGCCTTGTTTCCCTCAAATTCATCTGATAAGAACTTTGAGATAGCCATTTTTTAACAAATAGTTCAGTTAACGAAATTCGTTAAAGATCATTTAACGAAAACTTCGGAGTCGACATAACCCCACAGGGCTCGAGAGCAAGCGTTATACATTATGCTCTGGGGGAATATATGATTTTTATGGAAGGGATGCTCGTAAAAACTTCAGAGAGGGCTCGTTTGATTAGAAATTGAAAGTTCTAGTTCAGTTTTCGAGAGTCAAAAGAGATTGGAGTGTAATTAGCTCCCCCCTACTCACGCTCCTTTTCCCCCAAATGCATCCGATAAAAATATTAAGATAGCCTTTTTGTTAAGAATTGTTCAAAACTCAGGTGTCGACACAACTCCCCAGGGCCCGCGGGCATGTGTTGTAAATTATGCTCTGGGGGCATATATGGTTCTTATGAAAGGGTTGCTTGTATAAATTTCAGATTGATTATGAAAGATGTAATTACATCAGATAAATTTAAGATGAATTAAAGTATAAATTGATTGGAAATTGAGATTTTGAGTTCACTTTTTAAGAGTCAAAAGAGATCCGAGGGCAACTGGTCCCCCACGCCTTTTTTTAAACCCATCCAATGACAGACTTGAGATATCCATTTTCTTAAAAATAGTTCAAAGGTAGGATAAGACAAACTCCGGTGTCGACACCCCCCCCCCCTGGTTTGGGGGTAGGTGTTGTAAGTGTTGTTCTGGGGGCGTATATGGTTCTTATGAAAGGCATGCTCCTATACACTTCAGAGAGATCTCATTTGATTGGAAATTGAAAGTTTTAAACGGCTTTTTAAGAATAAAAGATATCCGAGGGAAACTACCCCCCCCCCCCTCCACGCCCTTTTCCCCAAACCCATCTGATAAAAATTCTAGATAGGCATTTCGTTAAAAATAGTTCAAGGATCAGACAAGGAAACTCCTGTGTCAACACAACCCCCCAGAGTCCGGGGGCAGGCGTTGTAAGTAATGCTCTTTGGGCATATATGGTTTTTACGGAGGGGATGCTCGAATAAACTTCGAAGAGGGCTAATTTGATTGGAAACTGAGAGTTCTCGTTCACTTTTTAAGCGTCAAATGGGTTAAGGAGGAAAAATACCCCCCCCCCCCCCCTCGTCCACGCCCTATTTTCCTTAAACCCATCCAATAAGAATCTTGAGAGCCATTTTTTCTAAATGGTTCAGAGATCATATAACGAAAACTCCGGGGTTGACAAAATCCTTCAGGGCCTGGAGTAGGCGTTGTAAGTTACGCCCGAGGGGCATATATAGCCTTTATGGAAGGGATGCTCGTATAAACTTTAGAGAGGGATCACTTTATTGGAAATTGGAAGTTTTAGTTCAGTTTTTAAGAGTCAAAAGAGATCAGAGGGTAACTCCCCCCCCCCCACGTGCCTTTTCCCTCAAATACATCCAATAAAAATTTTTAGGGGACTATTTTACTAAAAATAATTCAAACATCAGATATTAAAACTCCAGGGTCGTCACAACCCCCCAGGGCCCGGGGATAGGCGCTGTAAGTTATGCCTTGGGGGCATATTTGGTTGTTATAGAAGGGGTCCTCGTATAAATTTCAGAGATGGCTCATTTGATTGAAAATGGAAAGTTCTAGTTCACTTTTAAAGAGTCAAAAGACATTTAAGGGCGATTAGCCCCACCCTATAACGTCCATTTCCCCCTAAACCCATCCGTTAAAAATTTTGAGATAGCCATTTTGTTAAAAATAGTTCAATCCTCAGATAATAAACACTCCAAGATTGACACAAATACATTTTTTTTTTATTATGATACAATTACTTTGATACTAGTTTTGATACTTTGTTGAAAATTTGATTTTGAAAAAAAAGTTTGATTTTGAAATAAGGAATTTTTTAAAACTTGAAACTTTTTTTCAATCAAAAACGAAAAAAAATTAGTTTAAAAAAACTTTCCAAAAATAGCTTTTTCAAAGAAAAGTAAAAGCCATTTTAAACTGAAGATCAGCAGATACAAATATCTGTTAAAATTCCAACTCAAAACGCCCAGAAATTACTGTTACGGAATGAATTAAATTCATAACGGACAAAAATTAAATAAACAATCATAGGAAAAAACTTGCAAAATTAATAATATAAATGAATACATAAATCTTAAAACGAATAATGTCTAAATTGAATATATAAATCAAGCTCAAAACAAAAACAAAATATTTTGCATTTGAAGAATAAATGAAACCCAAAACGAAGAGAAATTAAACAAACAATCAATGCAAACAAACATACAATAGATACTAATGTAAATGAATAAATAAATCTTAGAACGAGTGAAACTTAAATTGGATATGCAAATCAAGCTTGAAACCAACAAAAATTACTACAAACAAGAGTTTGTAGTAATTTTTCTCTCGCTTTAAAAGCCTAAAACTTAGCCTAAAACTTCTCTCGCCTCTTTCTCTCGCTTTAAAAGCCTAAGACTTACTGCGTCATTGGTGCTTTACTGAAAACTATATGTGTCTTGAACAATCTTGGAAAGTATGAACAAAATAAAATTGAATGATTGATATAAAATTATTTTAATTGTTAAGAGATCCATCAGTTCAAAATTTATTTCACTGTAATTTTATTTTCATTCTCAATGCTGTAAGAACTGGAAAAGAAAATATTTGTGATATAATTCGTTTTCAATGAAGCGCCAACGACGCAGTAGGCCATAGGTTTTTGCAGTTAAGGAAGGGGGCAGTATCCAAGCTCTTGTTTGTAGTGAAACTGTATTCGTCTTGAGCAATCTTGAATAGAACTAATAAATTAAACTGAATATTTGATGTATAATGATATTATTTAGTGAAAGTTCATCAGTTCAAATTTTACAGTAATTTCAATATTTCTTTTCAATATTATGTACAAAAGAAAATATCTGTAATATGATTCGTTTTCAGTAAAGCACCAATGACGCAGTAGATTTTAGGCTTTTACAGTGAGAGAAGGAGGCGATACCCAAACTTTTGTTCGTAGTGATTTTTGTTCGTTTCAAGCTTGATTTGCATATTCAGTTTAAGCTTCACTCGTTTTAAGATTTATTTATTCATTTATATTAGTATCTATTGTATGTTTGTTTGTATTGATTGTTTATTTAATTTCTGTTCGTTTTGGGTTGCATTTATACTTCAATACCAAACTTTTTTTGTTCGTTTTAAGCTTGATTTGCATGTTTAATTTAAACAATGCTCGTTTTAAGAATTTTTTGTATTCATTTATATTAGTACCTCCTGTATGTTTTTTTGCTATGATTATTTATTTAATATCTGTTCATTTTGAGGTTCATTTATTCTTCAATTAATTTATGGTTATTTTGAGCTTGAGTTATTGTAGGTTTCTATTTCTTCTGATCTTCAGTTTAATATGGCCTTTAATTTTCTTTAAAAAACCTTTTTTTTGGAAAGTTTTTAATTAATTAGTTTAAAAAAAAAAATTCTGAAAAAGAAGTTTTTCATAGAAAAGTAAAGGCCATTTTAAACTTAAGATCAGCAGATATACGAATACCCGTTAAAATTCAAACTCAAAACAACCAGAAACTACTATTAAAGAATAAATGAAACTCAAAACGAACAGAAATTAAAAAATAATCATAGCAAAAAACACATATAATGAATAAATGAATAAATGAATTTTAAAGCGAGTAATGCTTAAATTGAATATGCAAATCAAGCTCAAAACGAAAAAAATATTTTGATATTGAAGCAAACAAACATATGCTGCTGGTCGTATCTGCTGATCGTAGCAAACAAACATAGAATAGGAACTAATATAAATGAATAAATAAACCATGAAAGGAGTAAAACTTAATTTGAATATTCAAATCAAGCTTGAAACGAACAAAAAATCACTACAAACAAGAGTTTAGGTTTTGCCTCCTTCTCTCACTGTAAAGGTCTAAAACATACTACGTTATTGGTACTTTACCGAAAACTGTATGTGTCTTGAATAGTTTTGGAAAGTGCAAATAATATCAAAGTGAATGTTAATAAAGTGATATAATGCCATTAATTGGTGAAAAATCATCAGTTTAAGATTTTATTTAACTTACTTTGATTTTCAATGCTGTAATAACTGGAAAAGAAACCACCTGTAATATAATTCGTTTTCAGTGAAGCACCAAAGACGCAGTAGGCTTTAGACTTTTACGGTTGGGCGAAGGGAAGTATCCAACTCTTGTTTGTAGTTAAGCTATATTTGTCTTGAACAGCCTCGGACGGTATCGACCCCTGAGTTTTCGTTATTTGATCTTTAAACTATTTTGAGCAAAATGGCTATCTCAAAATTTTGATCAGATACATCTGGGGTATAAAGATGCCTTGGGGGGGGGCTAGTTGCACCCTGATCAATCTTGAATCTTAAAAAGGGCTCTATGAGTTCCAATTTACACTGAAATGAGCCCCCTCCAAAGTTTATACGACCATCCCCTCTATAAAAACCTCATATTCCCCCAGGGCATAATTTACGACACTTGCCCCAAGGTCTTGGAGGCTGTGTTATCCCTGTAGTTTTATTATATGATCTTTGATCTATTTTTAACAAAATGGCTATATATAAATTCCTTCGGACGTATTTGGTAAAAAAAAGGCTGGGATGGGTTGGCTTGTTGCCAGTGGATCACTTTTGACTCTTGTAAAGGGAATTAGAACTTGCAAATTCTAATCATTTGAGTCCCATTCGAGGTTTATATGACGACTTCTTCCATAAAAGTTTTATATAAGTTACAACCCTTCCACCGGGTTCCGGGGGGTTTATATTGACCAAAAATTTTTGTTATCCGGTTGTAAGACTCTTTCAAACAAACTAGCAATTTAAAATTTAGATCAGATGTATTTGGAAAAACAAGGGCGTATGTGTTTGAATGTGTGTGTTCGGGGGAGGGGTAGATACCCTATTATCCCTATTGGCTCATAGACAGGCAACTAGAACTTTTAATTTCCAATCAAATGAGCCACCTCTGAAATTTATACGACCAACCATTACATAAAAACCTTATATGTCCCAGGAATATGACGTAGATAATTTCGGAGACCACACTGCCTTTCCATGACGATAAATAAAAGTTCAAATAGGGATAAAATCCTTTTAATAGACAGTGATAGAAAGTTTTACTACTGATGACGGTCACTGTATATGTGACCGAAATATCTGGTATTTTTGTGAATTTCTATCACTGTCTATTAAAAGGATTTTATCCCTATTTGAACTTTTATTTATGTCCCAGGGTATAACTTAAATAGTTTCCCCTGTGCTCTGGGGGTGTGTGTCCATCCTGGAGTTTTTGTTATCTAATGTTTGAAATATTTTTAACAATATGGCTATCTTAAAATTATCATCAGGGGGGTCTGCGGCAGAAAGGGCGTGGGGGAGGACCAGTTACCCTCAGATCTATTTAGACTCTTAAAAGTAAACTAAAACCTTCAGTTTCCAATCAAATGAGCCTTCTTTGAAGTTTATATTAAATAATAAAACAAAGTTTTTTAAACTGAAAGTAAGGAGCGAAATTAAAACTTAAAACGAACAGAAATTATTCAGTATATGGAAGGGGCTTTCCCATCCTCAACGCCTCGCTCTTTACGCTAAAGTTTTTTATTGTTTTAAAAAATAAAGTTTTGAGACAGAGTGAAATTTTATCGTAAAGAGCGAGGCGTTACTGTCGCTCCTTACTTTCAGTTTCAAAAACTTGTTTTTTTTATTTAATTTCTGATCGTTTTTTAGTTAATGCAGCTTATATTTTGGCTCACCGTCATTGAATAAGTAAACAAAATTTGCATAAAAATTTTACTCTTCTTTTGCTAAATGGCTGTCTCTAAATTTGGTTCTGACGTAATTTACAAATTAACTTACGTAACGAACTTCTATATTCGTATATTTTTCTTCTGGCAAGAAATACAAAGTTGCCGATTTTTGCAGATATGAGCTTGAAACCTATGTAATAGGATTTTCTGATACGCTGAAACTGACGGTGTGATTTTCCTTAAAATTCTTTCACTTGTAAGGGATATTTCCCCCCTCTTTAAAAAATCAGGTAAATTTTTCTCAGCCTTTGATGAGTAATACTAAACTTAATAAAATTTATATATTTAGAATCAACATTATAAGTTCATTCTTTTGATACATTTATTGACATCAAAATTCCGTTTTAAATTTCCGTTTTAAAATTCCGTTTTTTTTATTACGTATATGTTATTACGTAAATGAGGGGGTTCTCCCCTTAGTCAATACCACAGTCTTTACGTTAAAAGTTAAAAAAAATTTTAATTCACAAACCTCTGAATCACAAAGGCCGTTTAATTAGAATAGATAGTTCTTTTGAAAGCACTAAAAACAAAACTGTAGCGTAAAGAGCGAGGTATGGACTTGGAGGAGAACCCCCTCATATACGTAATAATTTCTGTTTTTTTTTAAGTTCTAATGTTGCTTCTTATTTTCAGTTGAAAAAACTTGTTTTTTTTTTAATTTAATTTCTGATGGTTTTTTAAATAATGCTTGGAAATCCGCCACCCCCTTCATAGAAATGTCCCTTACCCCAAAGAAACATCCTCCACGGAAAGATTCTCCCGAGTAACCCCCTCCTCCAGCCCCCCCCACCAGAAAAAATCAATTCTGAAAATGTCTTTATACTTCCCAATAACCAATACAATATATAAGCAATGGGCAAAGTTCATAACTTGCAGCCCTTCCCCTGGGAACTGTGGGGGATTAAGTCATCCTAAAAGACATATTTATTAGATTTTCGACTATGCTGAACAAAATGGCTATCTAAAAATTTCAATTGGGTGACTTTGAGAAAAAATGAGCGTGGGAGGGGGCCTAGTTGCCCTCCATTTTTTTGTCACTTAAAAAAAGAGAAAAAACAAAACAAATAAAAGTAAAGTGCTAGGTTATATTTTGCGTAGATTATGTTTCTTCCCGTGCTATTTGCGTAGATTATTTTCCTTCCTGTGCTATTTGGGTAGATTATGTTCCTGGCTATGCTATTTGCATAGACCTATACACCTTTACAAAGAGCACACGGACATGCATCAATTGATATGAATGGTACAAGACTTGGCAGACATATTTTTTTAAGTTCAATAACCAAATTAAACTTCCGATGGTTAAGAATGCATCATGGGATAATTAAAGAACTGTGAATGATGAAAAGTTGAAAATTGTACCATTTTGCGTAAAAGCTAACTGAATTTGCGAAAAAAGAGTATTGCATTTGTGAATTGAACTGTATGAACGATATTAATTGAATAATAGGGAAAAAACAAAGCTAGATAACATTTGCGAATTGGATCGTATGAAGGGGGTAAAAAAGGGTCAAACTGATTAGGAGCTAAGTTAAACCCGAGGGGGTTGTTAACTCATAGCTTATTTATTATAAATTTGGAATATCATCAATCTATGGAAATGGTTAACGATGATAAAATGCTCTTGTGAGTTGACCTACCTTTACTTCTTTGATGTGTTCTGTGTAATACACAAGTGGCGTTTGAACAATATTATCAATTTAAAATAGGGTCTAACGTTATAGTATACTAAAAAGTTGATACTAATAGAGATGTAGATGGCAAGAAAAGAATTTTAATAAGGAAATTCAGAACAATTCATAGAAATCCTTACAAATAAAGTATTGAGGTGTATATGAGTACGAACCGTCAAGGATCATAAGCACCAATGACCCTAACCACCAGGGACCTCAACTCTCAAAGGTCCCCTATCCCCAAACTCCAAAGGAGCCATCCCCCCTCCCCCAACTTTTTGCCCCCCCCATTTTTTGAATTTTTTTCTAGTTTTTTTAACTTTTTTTTTATTATTTTTTTGACAGTTGTTTTTCAACCTTTTTTTTACATCTCTAAATCATATCAAAAAAATAGAATGACACTTTTGACTTAAATTTTAAAACATATTCTTGTGCATACCCATACTCCTATTGATGAGCACTGATGGTTCTCATTCAATATTTTTCATGAAAAAAAAACTATTTTTTTAATTGAATTTTTTTTGGACTTCGAAATTATTCAACTTTTTTTACATGTCTAAATCAGATCAGAAAAATAGAATGAAACTTTTGATTTAAATTTTAAAACATACTCTTGTGCATACCCATACTCCTATTGATGAGGACTGATGGTTCACATTCAATGTTTTTTCATGAAAAACAAACTATTTTTTTTAACTAAATTGTTTTTTAAACTTCGAAATGATTCAACTTTTTGACACTTTTAATTTAAATGTTAAAACATATGCTTGTGCATACCCATACTCCTATTGATGAGGACTGATGGTTCACATTCAATGTTTTTTCATGAAAAATAAATTATTTTTTTCTAACTAAATTTTTTTGGACTTCGAAATTATTCAACTTTTTTTCTTTTTCTTTATTTGTTAACATGGTATTTTTCAACTCTTTTTTACATCTCTAAATCATATCAGAAAAATAGGAATAACATTTTTGATTTAAATTTTAAAACATATTCCTCTGCATACCCATACTCCTATTGATGAGGACTGATGGTTCTCATTCAATATTTTTTCACGAAAAACGAACTATTTTTTTAATAATTTTTTTTTGTACTTCGAAATTGTTCAATTTTTTTTACATCTCTAAATCATATCAGAAAAATAGAATGACACTTTGATTTAAATTTTAAAACATATTCTTGTGCATACCCATACTCCTATTGATGAGGACTGATGGTTCTTATTCAATATTTTTTCATGAAAAACAAACTTTTTTTTAACTAATTTTTTTTGGACTTCGAAATTATTCAACTTTTTTTTCTTTTTTTCAACTTTTTTTTTATTATTTTTTATTAGCATGATATATTTTGTTATTTGATTTAAATTTTAAAACATATTCTTGTGCATAACCTACTCCTATGGATGAGGACTGATGATTCTCATTCAATAATTTTTCATGAAAAAACAAATTATTTTTTTTAACTAAATTTTTTTTGGACTTCGAAATTATTCAACTTTTTTTTCTTTTCAACTTTTTTTTCCATCTCTAAATCATCAGAAAAATAGAATGACACTTTCGATTTAAATTTTAAAACAAACTCTTGTGCATACCCATACTCCTACTGATGAGGACTGATGGTTCTCTTTCAATATTTTTTCATGAAAAAAAAATTTTTTTGAACTAAATTTTTTTTGGACTTTGAAATTATTCAATTTTTTTTCAACTTTTTTTACACCTCTAAATCATATCGGAAAAATAGAATGACACTTTTGATTTAAATTTTAAAACATATTCTTTTGCATACCCATAAATTGACAAAATCTGAGTGTCAGAGGGAATAAATTCTTTATCAACGTCTTTTGACAGAAACGTTTGATAACACTGACATAATTTAAGTATCGAATTGAACAAATTCTTTATTAAAAGTCTTTATCAATATCATTTGTCAGATACGTCGGATAACACTGACAAAATCTATGTATTAGAATTAACAAATTCTTTATCATCATCCGTTGTTGGATATGTCATTATGATAAAATTCTAAGTAAGTAAGTAAAAAACTTTTATTTTGAATTCACCTCTTGGATACACAATACAGAAATTTAATTCAGGAAATTATGAAAAAAAATTGAACAAATTCTTTATTAACATTCATTATCGGTTGAGTTCGCTTCCTGGACAGACAATACAGCAATTTCACAAAATCTAAGTATAAGAGTGATTAAATTCTATATCAACATCCATTTCTCGGATACATAGGATAAAATTGACGAGATCTAAGTGTTAGAGTGAATATTTTTTTTTATCAACATCCTTTGCCAGATACATTGGATAAAATAGATAAAATATAAGTGTCAGAGTGAATAAGTTTTTTTTATCTACATCCTTTGTCAGATATATCGGATAAAATTGACAAAATCTAAGTATAAGATTGAATAAATGCTTTAACAACATCCTTTATTTGATATGTCGGATAAAATTGACAAAATCTAAGTATCAGAGTGACTAAATTCCATATCATCATCCTTTTCTCATATACATAGGATCAAATTGACAAATTCTAAGTGCTAGAGTGAATAATTTTTTTTATCAACATCCTTTGTCAGATATGTCGGATAAATGTGAAAAAATCTAAGTATCAGAGTGAATAACTTTTTTATCAACATCCTTTACCAGATACATCGAATAAAATTGATAATTTTATCCGACAAAGGATGTTGATATAGCATTTATTCACTCTGGTACTTGTATTTTGTCAATTTTATCCGATGTATCTAACAAAAGATGTTGATAAAAAAAAAATTATTCACTCCGACACTTAGATTCTGTCAATTTTTTCTGATGTATCTGACAAAAGATGTTGATAAGAAATTTATTCACTCTAAACTTAGATTCTGTCAATTTTTTCCTAGGTATCCGAGAAAAGGATGTTGATATAGAATTTAATCACTCTGATATTTAGATTTTGTCAATTTTATCCGACATATCTGAAAAAGGATGTTGTTAAAGCATTTATTCACTCTGATATTTAGATTTTGTCAAATTTTATTCGATGTATCTGACAAAGGATGTTGAAAAAAATTTATTCACTCTAACACTTAGATTTTGTCAATTTCATCCCATGTATTTGAGAAATGGATGTTGATATAGAATTTAATCAATCTGATACTTAGATTTTGTCAATTTTATCTGATATAGCCGACAAATTACGTTGATAATGCAATTGAAGGATGTTGATAAAGCATTTATTCACTCTGATACTTAGATTTTGTCAATTTTATCCCTTGTAACCTTAAATTGATGTTGATATGGAATTTAATTACTCTGATACTTAGATTTTGTCAATTTTATCTGACATATCCAACAAAGGATGTTAATAATGAATTTATTCACTAAAAGACTTAGATTTTGTCAATTTTATCCGATGTAACTGGCAAAGGATGTTGATAAAAAAAATTATTCACTCTAACACATAGATTTTGCTAATTTTATCCTATGTATCCGAGAAAAGGTTGTTGATATAGAATTTTATCACTCTGATACTTAGATTTTGTCAATTCTATCCGACATATTCGAAAAAGGATGTTGTTAAAGCATTTATTCATTCTGATATTTAGATTTTGTCAATTTTATTCGATGTATATTACAAAGGATGTTGATAAAAAAAAGCTTATTCACTCTGACACTTATATTTTATCAATTTTATTCAATATATCTGGTAAAGAATGTTGATAAAAAAGTTATTCACTCTGATACTTAGATTTTTTTCAAATTTATTCGACATATCTGAAAAAGGATGTTGATAAAAAAAATTTATTCACTTTAGCACTTAGAATTTGGCAATTTTATCCTATGTATCTGAGAAAAGGATGTTGATATAGAATTTAGTCACTCTGATACTTAAATTTTGTCAATTTTATCAGACATATCCTATAAAGGATGTTTTTAAAGCATTTATTCAATCTGATACTTAGATTTTGTCAATTTTATCCGATATATCTGACAAAGGATGTTGATAAAAAAAATTATTCACTCTGACACTTATATTTTATCAATTTTATCCAATATATCTGGCAAAGGATGTTGATAAAAAAATTATTCACTCTAACACTTACATACCGTCAATTTTATCCTATGTATCCGAGAAAAGGAAAAAATTATTCACTCTAACACTTAGATGCCGTCAATTTTATCCTATGTATCCGAGATGTTGATATAGAACTTAATCACTCTGATACTTTGATTTTGTCAATTTTATCCGACAAAGGATGTTGATATAGCATTTATTCACTCTGCTACTTAGATTTTGTCAATTTTATCCGATGTACCTAACAAATGATGTTGATAAAAAAAAATCATTCACTCCGACACTTAGATTCTGTCAATTTTTTCTGATGTATCTGATAAAAGATGTTGATAAGAAATTTATTCACTCTAACACTTAGATTTTGTCAATTTTTTCCTATGTATCCGAGAAATGGAAGTTGATACAGAATTTAATCACTCTTATACTTAGATTTTATGAAATTGCTGTATTGTCTGTCCAGGAAGCGAATTCAACCGATAATGAATGTTAATAAGGAATTTGTTCAATTTTTTTTCATAATTTCCTGAATTAAATTTCTGTATCGTGTATCCAAGAGGTGAATTCAAAAAAAGTTTGTTCCTTACTTACTTATAATTTTATCATAATGACATATCCAACAACGGATGATGATAAAGAATTTAGCAATTCTAATACATAGATTTTGTCAATGTTATCCGACGTAGCTGACAAATGATATTGATAAAGAATTTTAATAAAGAATTTGTTCAATTTGATACTTAAATTGTGTCAGTGTTATCAAGCGTATATGTAAAAAGACATTGATAAAGAATTTATTCACTCAGATACTTAGATTTTGTCAATTTATGGGTATGCACAAGAATATGTTTTAAAATTTAACTCAAAAGTGTCATTCTATTTTTCTGATATGATTTAGAGGTGTAAAAAAAAGAAAAAAAGTTGAATAATTTCGAAGTCCAAAAAAAATTCAGTTCAAAAAAAATTTGTTTTTCATGAAAAAATATTGAATGAGAACCATCAGTCCTCATCAATAGGAGTAAGGGTATGCACAAGAATATGCTTTAAAATTTAAATCAAAAGTGTCATTCTATTTTTCTGATGATTTAGAGATGTAAAAAAAGTTGAAAAGAAAAAAACGTTGAATAATTTTGAAGTCCCAAAAAAATTTAGTTAAAAAAAAATAATTTGTTTTTTCATGAATAATTATTGAATGAGAATCATCAGTCCTCATCAGTAGGAGTGTGGGTATGCACAAGAATATGTTATAAAATTAAATCAAATAAAAATATATATCATGTTAAAAAAATAATAAAAAAAAGTTGAAAAAAAGAATAACAAGTTGAATAATTTCGAAGTCCAAAACAATTTAGTTAAAAATAATAATTTGTTTTTCATGATAAATATTAAATGAGAAACATCAGGCCTCATCAATAGGAGTATGGGTATGCACAACTATATGTTTTAAAATTAAAATAAAAAAATGTCATTCTATTTTTCTGATATGATTTAGAGATGTAAAAAAAAGTTGAAAAAAACACCATGTTAACAAAAAAAAAGAAAAAAAGTTGAATAATTTAGAAGTCCAAAAAAAAATTAGTTAAAAAAATAGTTTGTTTTTCATGAAAAAATATTGAATGAGAAACAGTCATCGCTCACCTGACTTTTTCAGATATTAAATAAAAAAACAAGTTTTTTTAACTGAAAGTAAGGAACGACGTTAAAACTTAAAACAAAAAGAAAGTATTCCGTATATGAAAGTGGCTGTCCCCTCCTTAACGCCTCGCTCTTTACGCTAAGTTTTTTATTGTTTAAAAAAAAGAGTTGTGAGAAAGTCAAACTTTAGCGTAAAGAGCGAGGCGTTGAGGACGGGACAGCCCCTTTCATATACGGAATAATTTCTGTTCGTTTTAAGTTTTAACGTCGTTCCTTACTTTCAGTTATTAAATAAAAAAACTTGTTTTTTTTATTTAATTTTTGAACGTTTTTGAATTGATGCAGGTTTTGATTTGGCTCACCGTACATGAATTATTAACTCATACAGCTTAAATTTACAGCCCTAAAAGCTTCAAAGGATATTGGGAATTTTATTTGATTCGGCCATTCAAATAGAGGTCCAGACCATGGTGCCCAATGGCGGGTCTCAAAGTGTATTTAATAATTATAAGAGTTTTTGGTTTTAGTTCTTTATCAGTTCTTGTACAGAGTTAAGAGGGAATACAGATAAGAAATCTATTCTTTATATCTGTGACTCTTTTGATTAGCCTATGTAGAGTCTGGAAGGCAAAAGAGAGGCTTAGATTATATTAACTTGACATAGGAATAGAATCCTATACAAAGGGAGGGAAAAAACGAGAACTGGGCAGGTTTAATTGTTATGGTGTTTGGGGCCAGATAGTGTGGCGCTTTTGTACCACTCAGAAAGTACACTTGTCAGGGACAAGCAGAAATCCGCGGAGCGTAGAAGTTACGCTGGCCTCCAAAATACCGCCAGGTCTCTCTAATAGAATTAGAGATTACCTATATAGAAGAGGGAATTTCGAAAACTTCAGTTTCCCCTGGTGGTGGCAAATAAATGGGCTATCAGTAAGACTGATAGTAAAAGAATTGGCGTTTTCCGAAGAGACTAGTTAAAATTAGCCTACAGTATAGGCTATAAGCTTTAAAAATCTGCACGGAAAGACAGATTTGAAGCATTGCAAATTTAAAATTTGATGAGCCAGGCTCCTATCAAGGAACAAAACATCCTATGAATGAGGGTACATTTGATGAAAGGAGCCTAATTAAAGGAGCCTAGCCTAATTAAAAATAGAGATTAGTGAAAATTAAAAAAATCGATCGTTTTTTGCGTGAATTGTAAGATTTGCCGAATAAAAAGAATTAACGTGAAATTAACCGAGTTTTGAGTTTATAGTGGGGGAATCTCTCCGTATTAGAAAGTATTACAGGGTTTAAGAACGGATAAGAAAAAGTGAAACTTGGGTTATTATTTAAGTGAATTGGCGGACTTAAATATAATCTTCAGTGGCGAAAGTTGTAAGAATATTGAAGACGGTAAATTAGAAAAAATTGTTAATTTTTTGTGCACATTTGATAAGGAAGGTGAGAAGCACCTGTCTTATTGAGTAATCAGCCTAAGAGGAGAGTACAGTTGGAGTACCAGTGTCAGGGGTGGATAAGTAATTGTTTTGCAAGGCAGCTCCCCTGTTTGAGTTTAGTCCAGTTAATCCAGTAGTGGAATATTCGCACAGTTATTCAGTTTACTTTCTCGTCATACCCCTGTTATTTGTTTTTTTGGAGATATATTTCACTCGTGTAAAATTTGCTTGCTGTGAAAGAAGTTGTTATTCTCTAATTAAGTTTAGATATTCCTGTTATTTGAGAGATAGTTGAATTTATTACGCAGCGCTAATAATTCACAATAGTAATTGCTTGCCATAATTGTTGCGTTTGGCGATGGCTGAGCTTGCCACGATTGACTAATTAATAAAGAGATAATAAAATCCGGATGGAGAACACCTGGTAAAATGAGGGGGCATGAACTAAACAAGGAAGATATAATATATGAAAAAACAAAGACAAACTCACCCCTCAGATGCTACGCAAAATGAAGGAGAGTTGTGGATAAGAGAAAAAAAACGGATAGAGAATGAAATACTTCCACTACTATTACTAATAACTCACCGCAGCACCAAACCGCCTGAGGCCAACACAGCTACGCACGCTCCTCCTCCATCCCAATCTATTCAAAGCCTCCCTTTTTACACCCGCCCACGAAGTTCCAATTTCCTTTAAACCTTTCTTTATGACGTCCTCCCACCGCAGACGAGGACTACCTGCTTTCCCTTAAGCCCTAGACGGTTGGCCAAAAAGAACAATCTTCGGCAATCTATCATCGTTCATCCGCACAACGTGCCCTAGCCACCTCAACCTTTCTTTCATTACAGCCCTAGAGAGCGGTATTGAACCACATTTTTTGTATAGCCTATTGTTTGAAATACGGTCAGTTAACCGGGTACCCAGAACAATCCTTAAGCAATTTCTCTGGAAAAAATCTAGCAAATCTTCATCCGCTTTTCGGAGCACCTATGCTTCAGAGGCATATTTGACCACTGTCATGACTGTAGCTTCTAATATTCCAATCTTGGTTTGCACACTTATCTTCCTATTTTTCCAAACTTTTTTTTAGCTGTGAAAAAACACCCTGAGCCTTGGATATTCTGCTTTTAATGTATTCACTTCTCCCATCATCTTTACTTATAATACTACCGAGGTATGTGAAGCTGCCCACCTGATCAATATTTTCATTACCCAACGTCAACTTTTCATCTTCACTTATTCCTAGCCTTAGTGACTTAGTCGTCTTAACATTAGCTTTCAAACCTATTCTATCACACTGAGCTCGTAAAACCTCTAAAGCTCCATTCATTTTGCTCACACTTTCATCTAGGATGCTTAAATCTTCAGCATAATCGAAGTCCAGAAGACTTTTTCCTCCCTATTTGATTCCGTGGTCTCCCATTGCCTTTCCTGTGCTCCTTAAGACAAAGTCCATCAAAATAATCCATATAAAGTGGGATAGAACACAACCCTGCTTAACTCCTGATTTAATAAAAAACCAACTGCTAACCTCATTTCCTACCTTAACCGCAGCAGTGTTATTCTCGTACATAGCACTAATCACTTTAATGTATTTGTCTGGTATACCATACTAGGATAAAAACTTTACTAAAGCTCTTCTATCAACAGAGTCGAACGCTTGCTCATAATCTATAAAACTGAGGACCAAAGGTGTTTAAAAATTCAGGCACTTCTCAATTATTAGCCTAAGAGTGAAATTTCAGTCGATACATTCTCTACCTTTTCTAAAACCGCACTGTTCTTCTCTTAAAACTTTGTCTACGGAATCTCTCAGTCTAAAAAGTATCATAATACTAAATAATTTACTACCTATAGAAACCAGACTAATGCCTCGATAATTACCACACTCATTTTTATCACCTTTCTTATAAAGTGGCTTAATTAAGGTTTTCCTAAAATCTTTAGGTACTTCCCTTTTTTCAAAAATCATATTCATAATTTTCAGTAGCTTATTTCTAACCTCAGAGCCACCATATTTAAGAAACTCATTTACCACCCTATCAGCACCTGGAGCCTAATTATTTTTTAATCCTACAGATTCAGAAAATGAATTAAGAAGAAATAATGACAGAAGGAATCAAAGTAGTTTAAATAGAAGGGCAAGAGAGGCTCGTAGAAAAAGTAGAGAAAGAGAAAGAAAGGCATTTGAGAGAAAGTACCAAGAATATATGAAATTACAACAGGATTATATAGATCAAGTCGAAAAGACAGTCAGGTTCGTAGAGAAAAAATTGATAAAGATAGTCAAGCCCATGAAATACTTCATCAGACTCGTATTGATAAAATTGAAAAACATAGACAAACCAATGAAATATATTATCAGGCTCGCATGGGAACCCTTACTAAAGCTTGTGAAGCCCGTAAGAAATGTCAATGAGTTAGAGATTATCAGACATTTATCAAACATTAAATGCTAAGACGGAAAAATATACAACTTCGTTTACAAGGCGGGGAGGAGGACCAACCCATGCAACAAAATTGGAGGCTAAGCCACCTTGTCTAAAAAACAAAATGTTTGATACTCGAGTTCAAAATGTTGATAATCCACAAAAATGGGATGCAGAAGTAAAAAGACCACATAATATTGAAAATAAGACACGTGAAAATGATTTTCAAATTTTTTTTAGAAAACAGAAAACTCCAAAACACTTATACCAAATATGAGGCACCCACAAGTAAATATCAAGGTGAAGCGCCCACTGTGCCAGAGGAAAATGAGAAAAAAAATTTTGTACGTGCTTTCCCTTGTTAAGAACTTTTAGTACAATATGAAAAACAAAATGTCGGAATTCCATTCCCATTTAATGACTAATTATTCTTTCTGCGGTAAAAGTAAAGAAAACAAAAAGAGAGAAAAAAGATGCAAAGCGAAACTACAATTTAAGAATTCAATTTTCATTTAGCGAAGAATTAATTACTGACACTATGACAAAAGTAAAGAAAGCTAAAAGGGAGAAAAGAAAAATTAAACAGAGAACAATAATGAAATGCAGTCAAAAATGGTGGACACTGGAGTCCAATTCAAACTTAATGATGATTTATTTTGTGCAATTGAAAAGTTGAGAGGCTTATTTTGTGCAATTGAAAGGCTGATGATTTAAGCATCCTAGATGAATTTGTGAGCAAAATGAATGAAGTTTTAGAGGTTTTGCGAGTTCAAGATGCTAGAATTGGTTTGAAAATTAATGTTAGGAAGACTAAGTCACTAAGGCTAGGAATAAGTGAATATGAAAAGGTGACGTTGGGTAATGAAAAGATTGATCAGGTTGGCAGCTTCACTTACCTTGGTAGTGTATGTATGTTTGTATTTATTTATGACCCATCATATAAAAAGAAAAGTAAGGATGGTGCACAATCAAAACAAAGAAAAGAGAAGAAAATCAAACAATCAAAAGCAAAAACCAACATTAAACATCAAAAAATGACATTTTGCCATTCGTGGCCAGTTTCCTTACTGCAAATATGAGCATTAAGCTCACATAGCTTGACACATGGATTCGATAGGCTATATTTTCTTACAAGGTATGAGTTACGGGTCCACGGAGGGACTCGCAGTAGAAACTTAGCATATCTAAAAAACGCACGCTTCATTCTAAGACGATCAAGTTCACTAAATATTCGGTAAAACGGCAATAAATAAAGAATATGTGGCAGGGCTACACTATTATAAATCCTTGCAAGAAGGGCTCTATTCAAATGGAATTGGGAACTTATAATCGCATCATATGAACGACAAATTTTACTCTCCATATTTTCCAACATTAGTTGCTTAGTTTTTTTAAGATTCTTACCAATTGGGAGACCAAGATATGTCAACTTATCACAAGGCTTTACTCCAATACCATTCAAATCTATAGGGGCATCATCAACTCTGGTCAAACCTAACTCATTGAAAATCAAAACTTCACATTTTGCTGCGTTTAGAGAAAGCCCAATTTCACGGTAATTTTTAGAAATTTCTCGGAAACATTTTTCTAACCCGCTAGTGGTCCTACTAACATTAGGAACATCATCTGCATAACAAAGGATCGATAAATCCACCCCTTTATAAATACAATACGAAGAAAGTTGGCACTGAGCTGGCAACGTTGCATTATTATATATTGTGGGTGAAGTAATCGCACCCTGTTTAACCCCAATGTGAATTGGTATTTAATTGGTCAATAAATCATTTCCAGGAATACGTATTTTAGCTTTCATATGGCGGTACATGTAAAGAATAGGTCTAACTAAATCTGGCGATACTCCACGGTTCAGAAGCTCATTCATTGCTTGGGGGTGCAATAGCGAGTCAAATGCTTTACTAACATCATACGTTCCAAGGGATAGGGTCCCATCGGACTCCTCTGCATCAATCAATAAACTACACAAACATTTTAGAGCATGGAAACATCCCAACTTAGGCTGAATTCCGAACTGATAAGGAGGCGTATAACAAGTATAACGTAGACTATTAATTAAAAGCAATTCAAAAATCTTAGCAAATACACTTGAAACAGTTATGGGTCGTTACGATGAACACTCATATGAATCCTTCCCTTTTTTAAGGATCGGTGAAATAAGACCTAAACAAAAAGAATCCGGGACTACACTACTGCAAAAGAAGCATCTGGTAAAGCAACGAAAGATGACAAATCAGCTTATCAGACGCATTTTTAAAATGAAGGGCACATATACCATCACAATCCATTGATTTATTCTTTTTAAGCTTTCGTATAACTTCACCCAAGTCTTTGGTACTAACTACAAAGGCACCCGGTCCGGGATTAAACAGTCGATCATTTAGTTCACTTTCAAATTTCTCACATTTTTTAGCATCAGGTTCAGCAAACTGATTCATAAAATACGAATACCATTGTATCTCACTGATAGTAGCTATATTTTCCCTAGTTTTATTATTAGCCGAACGAGTCTTCCATAACTTATTTGGGTCATTTGATATCGACTCGGCAACTATAACACTTTGAGCAACTCGGTGAGATTTGAGCTCCTTCTGAAAACGCCGCTCTGTAAGCAGCGGCAAGGTATTAACAATTCCATTTTTATGTTTTTCACACTCATTCCACAAACATAGCCAGAACTTCGAGGATTGAAATGCGGCTTTAAGGCTTTCGTTTCTAGACCATCCAAACTTCTCGGTGCCCGGTCTACACTTTCTTATAGGGACAGCGTACATCTCAGCTATTTTTAGAGCATGGGTAATCTGTGCACAGTAAAAATTCAGCTCAATCCGTACTGCAGACTGGTCCATCCCAGGCTGCCACTGAAGGAGCTGAAACGGAACTCGAATTATATCTAATATGCGGTTGCACTCCGCTTGGAAGATATCCTTATCAATCTTATCCCAACATTTAAGATGAAAAGATTTCGGCTTTCTTTTACCAAGGTCAGAAGAATGAATACCACTTCTGGGAATTGAGAGGGACAGTGGAATATGATCTTTATATTCACCTTCCAGACCGACTTCAACCATTAGATCTGAATTGGGAGGATGGAGAAATACTGCATGGTCGAGGTTAGACGTACTTCCAGAAAAGGAGATAAACGTATAATTTTTGTTTTTCGGAATGACCGTGTAGCCGGTCGGTAAAATAGAAAGAGAAGTTTCAGTTCTTACACTTGAATTCTGGAGTAAGTCACAATTAAAGTCTCCAATAAGCATACACTTTTTATTCATCTTTTTTAACAATTTCGCTACTTTTCTGCAAGAAATAGCAAATTTTCTTTCAGAAACTACATCTCTGTAATTTGATGGAAGATAGAGATTAACTATGATAAGATCATCAACTGTTATGGCAAGATAGCAATCACACATTTCAAGCAGTCCTGATTGGCAAGTTGTCAAGACGGCTAGACCGCCGCTTAGCCTTCCTTTTGCTTTAAGTCTTTTAGCTGGGGATAAATGTACTGTTACACTAGAAGAAAGGCACAAAAGCTGAGAGTTCATATCAGTCAAAAAGTGCTCCTGTAAACAAATCGCGCGGTAAGATTCACATAATTTCTCCAAAGCTGGTAGTTTATCAAGAACCCCACCATTAATATTCCACGACATAACGGAGAGAAGTCTTTCAGTGGTCATTCCAAGGAGTGGGATCTGTTCTGCTTTGAGCTTGATTTCCGATTATCTGGGCAGAATACTGAATAGCATGAGTGTCCTGAGACTTTACATACAACAAAACGTTTTTTCTGCATGCATGGCTGCTCCTTAGTACTTATATGGTCATTACTTGCGCACTGAGAACATATCTCGGCATTAGGACAATTGGTCGCTATATGGCCTATAAGGTGGCATTTGTAGCAACGGCGTGGTAAGAAGTGAAATTCATCAACACGTAAACGTTCAAAACCGATCTTCGGAGGATCTTTCATGCTTGCTTCCAAAGCGTCTTTTGACGGGAGATAACATCTATACGAAAAATGTTGTTCAATGCCGCTCTCTAGGGCTATAATGAAAGAAAGGTTGAGGTGGCTAGGGCACGTTGTGAGGATGAAGGATGAAAGATTGCCGAAGATTGTTCTTTTCGGCCAACCGTCTAGGGCTAAACGGAAAGCAGGTCGTCCCCGTCTGGGGTGGGAGGACGTCATAAAGAAAGATTTAAAGGAAATGGGAACTTCATGGGCGGGTGTAAAAAGGGAGGCTTTGAATAGATTGGGGTGGAGGACGAGCATGCGTAGCTGTGTTGGCCTCAGGCTGCTTGGTGCTGCGGTGAGTTGTTAGTAGTAATAGTAGCTCCTTATATTACAGTCCGTTACCACGAGCTGTTTGATTAGCTAATTAGTGGATTCCTTCCAGACGTCCCGTTATAAAAGCTTATCCCCAGAGCTTAGATATTGCAAATGAAGATAAATGAAGTTAAATTTAAGAATAGGGTGTTTTCTAATACAAAAGGGGCCATAGGTCCCCACATCTCTCAACTAAGTAAAATGACCTCCACTAGGCCATAGGTCAGAGCATTAAAAAACAAAACGTAAAATAAATAACACGAACTTATTTATAAAACTAAACTTATTTTTTTTTCTTCTCTCTTCATTTGTACCTCTCCACTGCAACTACCCGTTAGCTTATGGATCCACTACTACATCATCCGCTTGTCTTAGTTCCATTACTACTACTACTAACAACTCATCGCAGCACCAAGCCGCCTGAGGCCAACACAGCTACGCACGCTCCTCCTCCACCCCAATCTATTCAAAGCCTCCCTTTTTACACCCGTCCATGAAGTTCCCATTTCCTTTAAATCTTTCTTTATGACGTCCTCCCAACCCAGACGGGGACGACCTGCTTTCCGTTTAGCCCTAGATGGTTGGCCGAAAAGAACAATCTTCGGCAATCTGTCATCCTTCATCCGAACAACATGCCCTAACCACCTCAACCTTTCTTCATTATAGACCTAGAAAGTGGTATTGAACCACATTTTTCGTATAGCCTATTGTTTGAAATACGGTCAGTCAGCCGGGTACCCAGAACAATCCTTAAGCAATTTCTCTGGAAAACATCTAGCAAATCTTCATCCGCTTTTCGGAGCGTCCATGCTTCAGAGCCATATTTGACCACTGTCATCACTGTAGCTTCTAAGATTCTAATCTTGGTTTGCAGACTTATCTTCCTATTCTTCCAGACTTTTTTTAACTGTGAAAAAACACCCTGAGCCTTGGCTATTCTATTTTTAACATCTTCACTGCTCCCACCATCTTTACTAATAATACTACCAAGGTAAGTGAAACTGCCCACCTGATCAATCTTTTCATTACCCAACGTCACCTTTTCATCTTCACTTATTCCTAGCCTTAGTGACTTGGTCTTCCTAACATTAATTTTCAAACCAATGCTAGCACCCTGAACTCGCAAAACCTCTAAAACTTCATTCATTTTGCTCACACTTTCATCTAGGATGCTTAAATCATCAGCATAATCCAAGTCCAGGAGACTTTTTCCTCCCCATTTGATTCCGTGGTCTCCCATTGCCTTTCCTGTGCTCCTTAAAACAAAGTCCATCAAAATAATCCATATAAAGGGGGATAGAACATAACCCTGCTTAACTCCTGATTTAATACTAAACCAGCTGCTAACCTCATTTCCTACCTTAACCGCAGCAGTGTTATTCTCGTACATAGCACTAATCACTTTAATGTATTTGTCTGGTATACCATACAAGGATAAAACCTTTACTAAAGCTCCTCTATCAACAGAATCGAACGCTTGCTCATAATCTATAAAACTAAGGACCAAAGGTGTTTGAAAACTTAGGCACTTCTCAATTATTAACCTAAGAGTGAAAATTTGGTCAACACATCCTCTACCTTTTCTAAAACCGCACTGCTCTTCTCTTAAAACTTTGTCTACGGCATCTCTCAGTCTAAAAAGTATCATATTACTAAGCAATTTGCTACCTACAGAGACCAGACTAATGCCTCGATAATTACCACACTCACTTTTATCACCTTTCTTATAAAGTGGCTTAATTAAGGTTTTCCTAAAATCATTAGGTACTTCCCCTTTTTCAAAAATCATATTCATAATCTCCAATAACTTATTTCTAACCTCAGAGCCACCATATTTAAGAAACTCATTTACTACCCTATCAGCACCTGGAGCCTTATTATTCTTTAATCCTTTTAGTACTGTTTCTAATTCCTCCTCACAAAACAAATCTTCCTTCACATCCAAGGTATCACAAACTTTTTCATTTTCCTCTATATTTTTTCCTGCAACTCTATCTCGGTTAAGCAAATTCTCAAAATGTTCGGCCCATCTCGCTTTAGCTTTTGTCTTATCGCTAATTGCCACCCCATTCCTATCTTTAACTGGGACAAGTCCGGATTGACTACTACCTCTCAATTTGTTAACCTGCCAGTACAATATTTTACTATTATGCCGTCTAGCTGCATCTTCTAAATCCTCGGCAATTTTATCCATGGCCTCCACTTCACACCTCCTTAGTTCATATTTCAATGCTTTCTCCACTTTCTTTACATTTCTTTTGTTTTCATGTGATCTATCACTCAGATAATTCTTGTACAAGTCCTTTCTCCTTTCTATTAAACTTAAAGCTTTTTCACTAATATTCTTAGCTGCAGTTCTAGCTTTCTTCCCTAATACACCTTCAGCAACTTCACAAATTATTTTTCTAAAATTATTCCAACCATCTTCCACATTATCAAATTTTAAGCTCTCAAGTTTAGTATTCAACTGTTCCTGGAAAGTTTCTCTCAAATTCTCATCCTGGAGTCTACTAACATCATAACTTCCCGGGAGGTAATTACCCTTCCGATATTTCAGCTTTAAATTAACCCTTGACACTACTAGATGGTGATCTTTACTTTTAACATCAATAACAGCACTCCTATATACCCTAGTATCTTGTATTGATCCTGCTAGTCTTCGATTTACTATAACATAATCAATAAGGTTTGCTGTCTTACCATCACGTGAATACCATGTTAGCTTATGAGCCATTTTATGACCAAACACCGTATTGGTTATAACTAGATTGTTATACCGACAAAATTGCAAAAGTCTGTATCCATTACTGTTTTCTTTTCCTACACCAAATTTACCTAAGCTGGGATACCATCTATCCATATTTCTACCAACCTGGGCGTTAAAATCTCCCAGCAATAACATCATATTTCTACCTGGGACCTTGTCTATTTGCTCCTGTAACTGTAAGTAAAATTCATCTGAGTCACTAGTATCTCCATCAGTCGGTTCTACAGGGGCGTATACTACTATAACTGATACCTTGAACTTTCTAGTCATAAAATGAGCAATTAGTATTCTATTATTAATACCTTCCCAGCCTAAACAAGACTTAGCAGCTTCCTTATTCATCATGAGCCCTACTCCCTGTCTATGTAACCCATCCTTCCTGCCTGAGTAAACAAATTCTATATCACCTAATTTCATGCTTCCTACCCCTGGGATATGAGTTTCTGAAACTCCTAATAGATCCAGTTCGAATCGTATGAATTCGTCAGTCAAAATGTCGATACGATAGTCATTTTTTAATGTCGTAACATTCCAAGTTCCAATTTTCATGTTCTTTAAATCATTGAAATTTTTTTCGCCTCAGGAAAAGCAATGATCCCGGATACCAGTGCAGGACGGGGATCACATATCTTCTCAAGTCTACACCGAAGTGCTTAAGCCGGCTTAGAACCGGACAGCAAGAAGTTCCTGGGACCTCCATGAATGGAGGCTTTGTGCAATCCTGGGCCCATCTTGGTCACAACATGGTTTTCAGCGCTTGGCGATGCTCTTCTATCAACAAGAGTCAAAATCCTGCACAGACAATCTCAAGCCTATTACCTCCGACTCATTACATATTCATGCCTACAAATATTATGCTACTACGGGGAGGCAACCCGTAATAGATAAATTAGCTAGGAAGAGGTTTTTCAGCCCAAAGACGCCCATCAAAACATACCAATCCCAGAAGAATTGTCCATTAGTCAGAATCCCGTGCGAATGCTGTGTCGTTTACTAGGCTATAATTTCCTCGAGGGGCGCCACTCCTCAAGTGGGAATAGAGTTGACCGCAAGGTCCCCAGTCTTGCAGGTACCCCGAAAAGGTCGAGGCAGCCCTTTGCAGAGGCCGTTGTCCATAGATCTGGATCTTACGCCCTGCCACAGTTGTCCTCCTATAGAGGATCCTCCCGCGATGGTGTTCTGCATCACCATGCAATTTAACCCATTGCTGGGAGAAGGTTTGCAACTCATGGAACTTGTGGATAAACAAGTGGGCCCTTTTGAGTGTACATTTGAGGGGCCTTCTTCCTCCTCCGCCTGTATTTATGACCCCGGGCAAGGGTGCCCCAGATTCTATTATGGACCCCCAGGGACAAGGTCCCCCCTTGGTCCATGCCTCCTATGGAGGTACCCTACATATCTGTAGAGTGTTCCCCTATCGCCACCTGGGGACATGCTGAATTTAGTATCTCCGTCCAACTAATCAAAGCTATTGTCTATGGCTCTCTTCAGCAAATTTGGGATTTCGAAGAAGGGGTGTACCGTGTATAATGTATACTTTAAAATATGAAAAATTTATTTTGTTCTAAATACACTTCTGACGTAGATCAAACTCCCTTAATTAATTTTCAAATTCCGTTTCAAACTCTCATTTATTTGTCAGCCGAATATCTCTTTAAAAAGCTCAAAGCAAGAGATGATTAATTCAAGAATACTCCGCTGTACTTTGTAAAACTTTTGTTCGACAAAACAAAAGGCTCTTGAACATTCCAGACGCTATTGACAGATTTCAAAGGCAAAAAACTGCGGGCTTTTTACAAGCACAATACTAATGAGATGGACTGGAATTCGCTGAAGTTTTGCAAAACATAGTGGGACATTGTTTAAAACTTAGTTTGGTAGTTTTTAGAAGTACTCTCAGGTATGTGTATGTTCAATGATCAGAATATTGCGAAAAAACTATTGGGTAAAGAGTCGACATAATGAACCAAGTTTGTCAGCATAATGATAAAATAGCGGGCCCTTCGAGAGGAGCTGGGCCAATTGGGAAATACCGATTATTGCACAGAATCAGAACTCATGTTATAAGGTAGTGAAGAAGTATTTTTCGAGGAATTATATTGTCATTAGAGATCAGCTATTATTACTAAGAAGTATTGTGATATATGAGATCTATCTGTTTGCATTACTGAAGTCCGTTGCTGTACATTTAAACATGTAAGTTCAATAAATCTATTACTTTTCTATTTGTGTTGTTTTATTTTATATGCCTGTATCTAGCATCCCAGAGTAGATAACTAGTTCGATTGTTCTCCAATTGGTAACGTTCCCAAGGTATCTGATAAGTTCACGAAGAATGATTACACGCCTGGATTGATGACTCCTCGGCCCATTTAGTCACCTCACAAGGGAATTAACGTTTTCTATTTAATCTATTTTTATTTTCTCCCATAGGGAGTGGCGCGGTCAAACATTTATCATATTCCCCATTACAATTGGCACGGTCCTTAACGTCACAGATGCCACAACTTTAACGCCACGGTTGCAAAATTTATAACGCCACAGATTTTCTGCGATAAATTCAGCAATTAGGGGATATTTGGACATTGGGATTTTATGTAAGAGAGTTCTGAATGTCATGGTAGCCGCCAGTCTGGTTCTTTCTATTGTTGTGGGCCTTACCCGTGTAATGAAGTCACAAAATACTAAACTTGCCATTATTCTTGAGATTACTCTATCTTCTAGGGGACTTCTAGGTGACTTTAGGAGGAAATGTAACGTGACGAAGTCTAGCTCTTCTACTACTTTTATTAATACATATTCGCTCAATAATTTATTTACGTTATTCACACTATGACATTTTTTATACGCGAAACGCTGTGGACAAATATGATGTAATGTTCCTGACACTAAATGTGGTTTATTTAACTGCGGACAGCTAGGAAATTTCTTCGTGTTATTAATAAATTAATTATCTACCTAAAGGGGTTAGCAACATTCCATGCGAGTTATCCCTTTCTGATTTTTCGTCGGTTTTTTGTTAGTTCCAATTATTCTGGTCCTGTGAAGACTGTATGCGCGAGCGATCGTCAGAAGTCAGCGTATATCTAGAAATGTTTGATTTTAGTTTTAACGAATAATACATTGTGGGTGAAGCTACGATAACTTGTTACATTGAGATTTCTATGATGATTATACTTATTGTGTTTTTTGTTAGATTTACAGTTTAGAATCTTCTTTTAATTTTCTTGTTGTTATCTTTATATGCATCTCTTTTTCTTTGGTGTGTTTTCATACGTTTCAGAAATAATTTATTACCAAGGGATTTGTATTCCTCAGATTCCGGGTCAAATAAAAATTGTTTGTAATATTGAATTTCTAATAGGGGATGATGTATGCCTTCATACTTAACACATTGAGGCTTTTTCTCTAAGTTATAACAAATTTTTGGAGCTCTACATTTATCAAGGAGTAAGAGGTCTGTTTGAGTGGGTCCTTTAGAATAGAAATATTTGATATTGAGATTCTATTGTAAACGTCTTATTAATAACTGCAAACAACCAAGTTGTTTTGCGCTTCTTCTCCTATATTTTGTTTTAACTTCCCCTCTAGCTGAACGATATTTAGGGGTATTCGCGAGTGCTAATCCATACTTATAAGTGTGGGGTGCATACCCTTTTAAATTGTAGGTTAAATCTCATTCTTTCGCGTATATTTCATTTCCTTGTTCGTCCACGACTAACATAGCTGCCGAATATATAATGTTTTCCTTCGCGTTCACTATGGTAATGAACTCTGTGTCAATGATCGCCTTACGGATAGGCTTTGATTCCATTGCCGTTATATACATCTGAAAGTGATCAGTCTATTATTACACCATTTTCTACGGTTAACTCTTTATTTTTGATAATATAATTCATTGTTAGGATATGGGTCGATTTTTTCAAATAAAATCCGAGGACGAGCACGCCCGCAACTTTGATGTTGGTTTTTGCTTTTGATTGTTTGATTTTCTTCTCTTTTCTTTGTTTTGAATGTGCACCATCCTTATTTTTCTTTTTGTATGATGGGTCATAAATAAATACATACATACATACACTACCAAGGTAAGTGAAGCTGCCCACCTGATCAATCTTTTCATTACCCAACGTCACCTTTTCATATTCACTTATTCCTAGCCTTAGTGACTTAGTCTTCCTAACATTAATTTTCAAACTAATTCTAGCACCTTGAACTCGCAAAACCTCTAAAACCCCTGCTTAACTCCTGATTTAATACAAAACCAGCTGCTAACCTCATTTTCTACCTTAACTGCAGCAGTGTTATTCTCGTACATAGCACTAATCACTTTAATGTATTTGTCTGGTATACCATACAAGGATAAAACCTTTACCAAAGCTCTTCTATCAACAGAATCGAACACTTGCTCATAGTTTATAAAACTGACGACCAAAGGTATTAGAAAACTCAGGCACTTCTCAATTTTTAGCCTAAGTCCCCTAGAAGATAGAGTAATCTCAAGAATAATGGCAAGTTTAGTATATTATAACTTCATTACACGGGTAAGGCCCACAACAATAGAAAGAACCAGACTGGCGGCTACCATGACATTCAGAACTCTCTTACATAAAATTCCAATGTCCAAATATCCCCTAATTGCTGAATTTATCGCAGAAAATCTGTGGCGTTATAAATTTTGCAACCTTGGCGTTGAAGTTGTGGCATCTGTGACGTTAAGGACCGTGCCAATTGTAATGTGGAATATGATCAATGTTTGACCGCGCCACTCCCTATGGGAGAAAATAAAAATAGATTAAATAGTAAACCTTAATTCCCTTGTGAGGTGACTAAATGGGCCGGGGAGTCATCAATCCAAACGTGGAATCATTCTTCGTGAACTTATCAGATACCTTGGGAACGTTACCAATAGGAGAACAATCGAACTAGTTATCTACTCTGGGATGCTAGATACAGGCATATAAAATCAAACAACACAAATAGAAAAGTAATAGATTTATTGAACTTACATGTTTAATTGTACAGCAACGGACTTCAGTAATGCAAACAGATAGATCTCATAGTCAGATTACTTCTTAGTAATAATAGCTGATCTCTAATGACACTATAATTCCTCGAAAAATACTTCTTCACTACCTTATAACATGAGTTCTAATCTGTAAGGAAACTACATATGAGTGTTTTAAAAATTTGTTTCAACAAGACGACGCTAGTGAAGAACCATAATTCGCAACAGAAAGAGCGAGTACGTAAGGAGACACGTATAGTGGTCAAATAGGTGTGAACTCGTATCACATTTCATTAATTTTGACAACTTAACAATTTGATAATCTATTGTAATATTACATAGCAAACAATCCAAGTGAGAGTGTTTTTGTTACCAGTGAAAATGGTAAACATAATACTGTGTGTTATAAATTATTCATGTATGTATCACTAGATGTTCAAGTAGGGTTAGATGTGGCGTTACCATGTTATTCGTTTAATTTAGCGTAAAACAGGAAACATAGTTTTACCGTAGCTAGCTTAAGTTAGAAATCTATAAAAGATGAATCTTGAAAAAAATTTTTTTAAGTAATAGTAGAATAATTCCAACCTTACCAAGCATTGTTAGAAATATAGGAATTATCAGTTTTAGATGTAGAAAAAAAAACCTCGGTGTAAGTAGCTATCTTAGTCCGGTAGAGGAACCTTAGGAGACTATACGTAATAAAATAAGAAAAGTAATACAGAAAGAATTTTAAGCACTTCTGATTAAGCTTAAATAGACTCATAATGTTACAATATCAATTAAAATTGTACAGGATAAATAGTAAACAAATTTCAAAATACTTCAAACCCCAAGGGCGAGCAAATCCTAATGACGGGACGTCATTAAAAAATGGGACGGGTAATATGTACCGTGTATAATGTATACTTTAAAATATGAAAAATTTATTTTGTTCTAAATACACTTCCGACATAAATCAAACTCCCTTAATTAAGTTTGAAATTCCGTTTCAAACTCTCATTTATTTGTCAGCCAAGTATCTCTTTAAAAAGCTCAAAGCAAGAGATGATTAATTCAAGAATACTCCGCTGTTCTTTGTAAAACTTTTGTTCGACAAAACAAAAGGCTCTTGAACATTCCAGAGGCTATTGACAGATTTCAAAGGCAAAAAACTGCGGGCTTTTTACAAGAACAATACTAATGAGATGGACTGGAATTCGCTGAAGTTTTGCAAAACATAGTGGGACATTGTTTAAAACTTAGTTTGGTAGTTTTTAGAAGTACTCTCAGGAATGTGTATGTTCAATGATCAGAATATTGCGAAAAAACTATTGGGTAAAGAGTCGACATAATGAACCCAGTTTGTCAGCATAATGATAAAATAGCGGGTCCTCCGAGAGGAGCTGGGCCAATTGGGAAATAGTGATTATTACACAGAATCAGAACTCATGTTATAAGGTAGTGAAGAAGTATTTTTCGAGGAATTATATTGTCATTAGAGATCAGCTATTATTACTAAGAAGTATTCTGACTATGAGATCTATCTGTTTGCATTACTGAAGTCCGTTGCTGTACAATTAAACATGTAAATTCAATAAATCTATTACTTTTCTATTTGTGTTGTTTTATTTTATATGCCTGTATCTACCATCCCAGAGTAGATAACTAGTTCGATTGTTCTCCAATTGGTAACGTTCCCAAGGTATCTGATAAGTTCACGAAGAATGATTACACGCCTGGATTGATGACTCCCCGGCCCATTTAGTCACCTTACAAGGGAATTAAGGTTTACTATTTAATCTATTTTTATTTTCTCCAATAGGGAGGGGCACGGTCAAACATTTATCATATTCCCCATTACAATTGGCACGGTCCTTAACGTCACAGATGCCACAACTTTAACGCCACGGTTGCAAAATTTATAACGCCACAGGGGGAATCCACGCGGTTTGTGGAACTTTATGGTGTTGAGCATGATTAAATCTTAAAATTTCTTACTCTCACAAAATTTACAATTAGGAGAATTGTAGAGTTAAACTCTGGCACATTCGATGATGCCAACCATCATGAAATATTGGCTGCACTAGCCTCTTAATTTCCATCGGTGAAAACAACACCACATCTCAATTAAAACGCGAATATTCCCCCTTGGCATAATTTGAAATAATCCAAGCTCGAAAATACAAAGGCCTTTGAAAACGATAGGGGTACAGGGAAATGAGCTAAAAATCTGAGCATACCAAAGCTCGCTTTTTTCTGAGTCCCATCCCCTAAAATAATCAAATGAATAATGCTCGTTGATACCAGGTGAAGATGAAGTTGAAGACTGGAAAGGCCAGGCCTCCGTATAGGGATCACAACTTGTCCGCCAGTTGTGCATTGAGGCAAATGGCTATCTTTACGTCTGCCTACAGGGGATCTTCCCCAAGGGATTCCTCCCCCTTATAAAAGATCAAAACCTCCTTTGAGTTGATAAGACCAATATCCGATTCCTTTCCAAGCTTCTACAATCCAGCCCGAAATTCAGTATCTCCCAATATTTCCATAACCCGTTGCAGTCCATTTAATTCTGTTTCCTGATTATCCGTAGTTTCGTTTAATAGCTCATGGGCCTTCTCCCCCCTCTAAGCCTTTTCGGTTTACCGCAGTTTTGTAATTTTCACAATGGGTCTCGGACCTCTTTATCCCATCTATTATTTACTCTATTTATGTTAGCTAGGCATAGCCCATCTATTTTTTTTATTATTTTCGCCACTGCAGGCTGAATCCGCAAATCCTGTCTTTTGTTTGCATTTATCTTTTCATTTCGACTTTTCTCAACTTTTCAATTGCACAAAATAAATCATCATTAAGTTTGAATTGGACTCCAGTGTCCACCATTTTTGACTGCATTTCTTTATTGTTTTTCCGTTTAATTTTTCTTTTCTCCCTTTTAGCTTTCTTTACTTTTGTCATAGTGTCAGTAATTAATTCTTCGCTAAATGAAAATTGAATTCTTAAATTGTAGTTTCGCTTTGCATCTTTTTTCTCTCTTTTTGTTTTCTTTACTTTTACCGCAGAAACGAATAATTAGTCATTAAATGGGAATTGAATTCCGACATTTGGTTTTTTATATTGTACTAAAAGTTCTTAACAAGGGAAAGCACGTACAAAATTTTTTTTTCTCATTTTCCTCTGGCACAGTGGGCGCTTCACCTTGATATGTACTTGTGGGTACCTCATATTTGGTATAAGTGTTTTGGAGTTTTCTGTTTTCTAAAAAAATTTTGAAAATCATTTTCATGTGTCTTATTTTCAATATTATGTGGTCTTTTTACTTCTGCATCCCATTTTTGTGGATTATCAACATTTTGAACTCGAGTATCAAACATTTTGTTTTTTAGACAAGGTGGCTTAGCCTCCAATTTCGTTGCATGGGTTGATCCTCCCCCCGCCTTGTAAAAGAAGTTGTATATTTTTCCGTCTTAGCATTTAATGTTTGATAAATGTCTGATAATCTCTAACTCATTGACATTTCTTACGGGCTTCACAAGCTTTAGTAAGGGTTCCCATGCGAGCCTGATAATATATTTCATTGGTTTGTCTATCTTTTTCAATTTTATCAATACGAGTCTGATGAAGTATTTCATGGGCTTGACTATCTTTATCAGTTTTTTCTCTACGAACCTGACTGTCTTTTCGACTTGATCTATATAATCCTGTTGTAATTTCATATATTCTTGGTACTTTCTCTCAAATGCCTTTCTTTCTCTTTCTCTACTTTTTCTACGAGCCTCTCTTGCCCTTCTATTTAAACTACTTTGATTCCTTCTGTCATTATTTCTTCTTAATTCATTTTCTGAATCTGTAGGATTAAAAAATAATAAGGCTCCAGGTGCTGATAGGGTGGTAAATGAGTTTCTTAAATATGGTGGCTCTGAGGTTAGAAATAAGCTACTGAGAATTATGAATATGATTTTTGAAAAAAGGGAAGTACCTAAAGATTTTAGGAAAACCTTAATTAAGCCACTTTATAAGAAAGGTAATAAAAATGAGTGTGGTAATTATCGAGGCATTAGTCTGGTTTCTATAGGTAGTAAATTACTTAGTATTATGATACTCTTTAGACTGAGAGATGCCGTAGACAAAGTTTTAAGAGAAGAACAGTGCGGTTTTAGAAAAGGTAGAGAATGTATCGACCGAAATTTCACTCTTAGGCTAATAATTGAGAAGTGCCTGAATTTTTAAACACCTTTGGTCCTCAGTTTTATAGATTATGAGCAAGCGTTCGATTCTGTTGATAGAAGAGCTTTAGTAAAGGTTTTATCCTAGTATGGTATACCAGACAAATACATTAAAGTGATTAGTGCTATGTCCGAGAATAACACTGCTGCGGTTAAGGTAGGAAATGAGGTTAGTAGTTGGTTTTGTATTAAATCAGGAGTTAAGCAGGGTTGTGTTCTATCTCACTTTATATGGATTATTTTGATGGACTTTGTCTTAAGGAGCACAGGAAAGGCAATGGGAGACCACGGAATCAAATAGGGAGGAAAAAAGTCTTCTGGACTTAGATTATGCTGAAGATTTAAGCATCCTTGATGAAAGTGTGAGCAAAATGAATGGAGCTTTAGAGGTTTTACAAGCTCAGTGTGATAGAATAGGTTTAAAAACTAATGTTAAGACGAATAAGTCACTAAGGCTAGGAATAAGTGAAGATGAAAAGTTGACGTTGGGTAATGAAAATATTGATCAGGTGGGCAGCTTCACTTACCTCGGTAGTATTATTAGTAAAGATGATGGGAGCAGTGAATACGTTAAAAGCAGAATAGCCAAGGCTCAGGGTGTTTTTTCACAGCTAAAAAAAAGTTTGGAAAAATAGGAAGATAAGTGTGCAAACCAAGATTAGAATATTAGAAGCTACAGTCATGACAGTGGTCAAATATGGCTCTGAAGCATAGGTGCTCCGAAAAGCGGATGAAGATTTGCTAGATTTTTTTCCAGAGAAATTGCTTAAGGATTGTTCTGGGTACCCGGTTAACTGACCGTATTTCAAACAATAGGCTATACAAAAAATGTGGTTCAATACCGCTCTCTAGGGCTGCAATGAAAGAAAGGTTGAGGTGGCTAGGGCACGTTGTGCGGATGAAAGATGATAGATTGCTGAAGATTGTTCTTTTTGGCCAACCGTCTAGGGCTTAAGGGAAAGCAGGTAGTCCTCGTCTGGGGTGGGAGGACGTCATAAAGAAAGGTTTAAAGGAAATTGGAACTTCGTGGGCGGGTGTAAAAAGGGAGGCTTTGAATAGATTGGGATGGAGGAGGAGCGTGCGTAGCTGTGTTGGCCTCAGGCGGCTTGGTGCTGCGGTGAGTTATTAGTAATAGTAGTAGAAGTATTTCATTCTCTATCCGTTTTTTTTCTCTTATCCACAACTCCCCTTCATTTTGCGTAGCATCTGAGGGGTGAGTTCGTCTTTGTTTTTTCATATATTATATCTTCCTTGATTATTTCATGCCCCCTCATTTTACCAAGTGTTCTCCATCCGGATTCTATTATCTCTTTATTAGTTAGTCAATCGTGGCAAGCTCAGCCATCGCCAAACGCAACAATTATGGCAAGCAATTACTATTGTGAATTATTAGCGCTGCGTAATGAATTCAACTATCTCTCAAATAACGGGAATATCTAAACTTAATTAGAGAATAACAACTTCTTTCACAGCAAGCAAATTTTACACGAGTGAAATATGTCTCCAAAAAACCAAATAACAGGGGTATGACGAGAAAGTAAACTGAATAACTGTGCGAATATTCCACTACTGGATTAACTGGACTAAACTCAAACAGGGGAGCTACCTTGCAAAACAATTACTTATCCACCCCTGACACTGGTACTCCAACTGTAATCTCCTCTTAGGCTGATTACTCAATAAGACAGGTGCTTCTCACCTTCCTTATCAAATGTGCAAACAAAATTGACAATTTTTTCTAATTTACCGTCTTCAATATTCTTACAACTTTCGCCACTGAAGATTATATTCAAGTCCGCCAATTCACTTAAATAATAACCCAAGTTTCACGTTTTCTTATCCGTTCTTACTACTACTACTACTACTAACAACTCATCGCAGCACCAAGCCGCCTGAGGCCAACACAGCTACGCACGCTCCTCCTCCACCCCAATCTATTCAAAGCCTCCCTTTTTACACCCGCCCACGAAGTTCCCATTTCCTTTAAATCTTTCTTTATGACGTCCTCCCAACCCAGACGGGGACGACCTGCTTTCCGTTTAGCCCTAGATGGTTGGCCGAAAAGAACAATCTTCGGCAATCTGTCATCCTTCATCCGAACAACATGCCCTAACCACCTCAACCTTTCTTTCATTATAGACCTAGAAAGCGGTATTGAACCACATTTTTCGTATAGCCTATTGTTTGAAATATGGTCAGTCAGCCGGGTACCCAGAACAATCCTTAAGCAATTTCTCTGGAAAACATCTAGCAAATCTTCATCCGCTTTTCGGAGCGTCCATGCTTCAGAGCCATATTTGACCACTGTCATCACTGTAGCTTCTAAGATTCTAATCTTGGTTTGCAGACTTATCTTCCTATTCTTCCAGACTTTTTTTAACTGTGAAAAAACACCCTGAGCCTTGGCTATTCTATTTTTAACATCTTCACTGCTCCCACCATCTTTACTAATAATACTACCAAGGTAAGTGAAACTGCCCACCTGATCAATCTTTTCATTACCCAACGTCACCTTTTCATCTTCACTTATTCCTAGCCTTAGTGACTTGGTCTTCCTAACATTAATTTTCAAACCAATACTAGCACCCTGAACTCGCAAAACCTCTAAAACTTCATTCATTTTGCTCACACTTTCATCTAGGATGCTTAAATCATCAGCATAATCCAAGTCCAGGAGACTTTTTTCTCCCCATTTGATTCCGTGGTCTCCCATTGCCTTTCCTGTGCTCCTTAAAACAAAGTCCATCAAAATAATCCATATAAAGGGGGACAGAACACAACCCTGCTTAACTCCTGATTTAATACAAAACCAGCTGCTAACCTCATTTCCTACCTTAACCGCAGCAGTGTTATTCTCGTACATAGCACTAATCACTTTAATGTATTTGTCTGGTATACCATACAAGGATAAAACCTTTACTAAAGCTCCTCTATCAACAGAATCGAACGCTTGCTCATAATCTATAAAACTGAGGACCAAAGGTGTTTGAAAACTTAGGCACTTCTCAATTATTAACCTAAGAGTGAAAATTTGGTCAACACATCCTCTACCTTTTCTAAAACCGCACTGCTCTTCTCTTAAAACTTTGTCTACGGCATCTCTCAGTCTAAAAAGTATCATATTACTAAGCAATTTGCTACCTACAGAGACCAGACTAATGCCTCGATAATTACCACACTCACTTTTATCACCTTTCTTATAAAGTGGCTTAATTAAGATTTTCCTAAAATCGTTAGGTACTTCCCCTTTTTCAAAAATCATATTCATAATCTCCAATAACTTATTTCTAACCTCAGAGCCACCATATTTAAGAAACTCATTTACTACCCTATCAGCACCTGGAGCCTTATTATTCTTTAATCCTTTTAGTACTGTTTCTAATTCCTCCTCACAAAACAAATCTTCCTTCACATCCAAGGTATCACAAACTTTTTCATTTTCCTCTATATTTTTTCCTGCAACTCTATCTTGGTTAAGCAAATTCTCAAAATGTTCGGCCCATCTCGCTTTAGCTTTTGTCTTATCGCTAATTGCCACCCCATTCCTATCTTTAACTGGGACAAGTCCGGATTGACTACTACCTCTCAATTTGTTAACGTGCCAGTACAATATTTTACTATTATGCCGTCTAGCTGCATCTTCTAAATCCTCGGCAATTTTATCCATGGCCTCCACTTCACACCTCCTTAGTTCATATTTCAATGCTTTCTCCACTTTCTTTACATTCCTTTTGTTTTCATGTGATCTATCACTCAGATAATTCTTGTACAAGTCCTTTCTCCTTTCTATTAAACTTAAAGCTTTTTCACTAATATTCTTAGCTGCAGTTCTAGCTTTCTTCCCTAATACACCTTCAGCAACTTCACAAATTATTTTTCTAAAATTATTCCAACCATCTTCCACATTATCAAATTTTAAACTCTCAAGTTTAGTATTCAACTGTTCCTGGAAAGTTTCTCTCAAATTCTCATCCTGGAGTCTACTAACATCATAACTTCCCGGGAGGTAATTACCCTTCCGATATTTCAGCTTTAAATTAACCCTTGACACTACTAGATGGTGATCTTTACTTTTAACATCAATAACAGCACTCCTATATACCCTAGTATCTTGTATTGATCCTGCCAGTCTTCGATTTACTATAACATAATCAATAAGGTTTGCTGTCTTACCATCACGTGAATACCATGTTAGCTTATGAGCCATTTTATGACCAAACACCGTATTGGTTATAACTAGATTGTTATACCTACAAAATTGCAAAAGTCTGTATCCATTACTGTTTTCTTTTCCTACACCAAATTTACCTAAGCTGGGATACCATCTATCCTTATTTCTACCAACCTGGGCGTTAAAATCTCCCAGCAATAACATCATATTTCTACCTGGGACCTTGTCTATTTGCTCCTGTAACTGTAAGTAGAATTCATCTGAGTCACTAGTATCTCCATCAATCGGTTCTACAGGGGCGTATACTACTATAACTGATACCTTGAACTTTCTAGTCATAAAATGAGCAATTAGTATTCTATTATTAATACCTTCCCAGCCTAAACAAGACTTAGCAGCTTCCTTATTCATCATGAGCCCTACTCCCTGTCTATGTAACCCATCCTTCCTGCCTGAGTAAACAAATTCTATATCACCTAATTTCATGCTTCCTAACCCTGGGATATGAGTTTCTGAAACTCCTAATAGATCCAGTTCGAATCGTCTGAATTCGTCAGTCAAAATGTCAATACGATAGTCATTTTTTAATGTCGTAACATTCCAAGTTCCAATTTTCATGTTCTTTAAATCATTGAAATTTTTTTCGCCTCAGGAAAAGCAATGATCCCGGATACCAGTGCAGGACGGGGATCACATATCTTCTCAAGTCTACACCGAAGTGCTTAAGCCGGCTTAGAACCGGACAGCAAGAAGTCCCTGGGACCTCCATGAATGGAGGCTTTGTGCAATCCTGGGCCCATCTTGGTCACAACATGGTTTTCAGCGCTTGGCGATGCTCTTCTATCAACAAGAGTCGAAATCCTACACAGACAATCTCAAGCCTATTACCTCCGACTCATTATATATTCATGCCTACAAATATTATGCTACTACGGGGAGGCAACCCGTAATAGATAAATTAGCTAGGAAGAGGTTTTTCAGCCCAAAGACGCCCATCAAAACATACCAATCCCAGAAGAATTGTCCATTAGTCAGAATCCCGTGCGAATGCTGTGTCGTTTACTAGGCTATAATTTCCTCGAGGGGCGCCACTCCTCAAGTGGGAATAGAGTTGACCGCAAGGTCCCCAGTCTTGCAGGTACCCCGCAAAGGTCGAGGCAGCCCTTTGCAGAGGCCGTTGTCCATAGATCTGGATCTTACGCCCTGCCACAGTTGTCCTCCTATAGAGGATCCTCCCGCGATGGTGTTCTGCATCACCATGCAATTTAACCCATTGCTGGGAGAAGGTTTGCAACCCATGGAGCTTGTGGATAAACAAGTGGACCCTTTTGAGTGTACATTTGAGGGGCCTTCTTCCTCCTCTGCCTGTATTTATGACCCCGGGCAAGGGTGCCCCAGATTCTATTATGGACCCCCAGGGACAAGGTCCCCCCTTGGTCCATGCCTCCTATGGAGGTACCCTACATATCTGTAGAGCGTTCCCCTATCGCCACCTTGGGACATGCTGAATGGCCTGGGGGAGGCCAGATAAACGGATCACTTTTGTTTTGCAAAGGCCAAAACTCATATTTAACCCACTACTTATAAATATACATAGCTCACTGACTAGGCCTATATAAGTTATATACAGAAATATATAACTCAGTGACACATTAAACCTACTACTTATAAATATGTGTAACTCACAGACTAGGCCTATATATGTTATATACAGAAATATATAACTGAGTGACATATTTAGCCTACTACTTATAAATATGTGTAACTGACTGACTAGGCATATAAGTTATATACAGAAATATATAACTCAGTGACAAATTTAGCCTACTACTTATAAATATGTGTAACTCACTGACTAGGCCTATCTAAGTTACATACAGAAATATATAACTGAGTGACATATTTAGCCTACTAATTATAAATATGTGTAACTCACTGACTAGGCCTACATAAGTTATATACAGAAATATATAACTGAGTGACATATTTAGCCTACTGCTTATAAATATGTGTAACTCAATGACTAGGCATATAAGTTATATACATAAATATATAACTCAGTGACATATTTAACCTTCTACTTATAAATATGTGTAACTCACTGACTAGGCCTATCTAAGTTATATACAGAAATATATAACTGAGTGACAAATTTAGCCTACTACTTAAAATATGTATAACTCACTGACTAGGCCTATATAAGTTATATACAAAAATATATAACTGAGTGACATATTTAGCCTACTGCTTATAAATATGTGTAACTCACTGACTAGGCATATAAGTTATATACAGAAATATATAACTCAGTGACATATTTAACCTACTACTTATAAATATGTGTAACTCACTGACTAGGCCTATCTAAGTTATATACAGAAATATATAACTGAGTGACATATTTAGCCTACTACTTAAAATATGTGTAACTCACTGACTAGGCCTATATAAGTTATATACAGAAATATATAACTGAGTGACATATTTAGCCTACTGCTTATAAATATGTGTAACTCACTGACTAGGCATATAAGTTATATACAGAAATATATAACTCAGTGACATATTTAACCTACTACTTATAAATATGTGTAACTCACTGACTAGGCCTATCTAAGTTATATCAGGATTCTTACTATCTTGAGAAGTAAAAGAGTTATGCAAATATAACTTGCAAAAGTAAATCTATGACCAAAAATATAACCTGTAATACATAACCTGTAATATATAACCCTGTAATACTTTCTAATACGGAGAGATTCCCCCACTATAAACTCAAAACTCGGTTAATTTCACTTTAATTCTTTTTATTCGTCAAATCTTACAATTCACGCAAAAAACGATCGATTTTTTTAATTTTCACTAATCTCTATTTTTAATTAGGCTAGGCTCCTTTAATTAGGCTTCTTTCATCAAATGTACCCTCATTCATAGGATGTTTCGTTCCTTGGTAGAAGCCTGGCTCATCAAATTTTAAATTTGCAATACTTCAAATCTGTCTTTCCGTGCAGATTTTTAAAGCTTATAGCCTATACTGTAGGCTAATTTTAACTAGTCTCTTCGGAAAACGCCAATTCTTTTACTATCAGTCTTACTGAAAGCCCATTTATTTGCCACCACCAGCATTGGGGGGAGGGAGAGGGGGAGGGGAAACTGAAGTTTTCGAAATTCCCTCTTCTATATAGGAAATCTCTAATTCTATTAGAGAAACCTGGCGGTGCTTTGGAGGCCAGCGTAACTTCTACGCTCCGCGGATTTCTGCTTGTCCCTGACAAGTGTACTTTCTGAGTGGTACAAAAGCGCCACACTACCTGGCCCCAAACACCATAACAATTAAACCTGCCCAGTTTTCTTTTTTTCCCTCCCTTTGTATAGGATTCTATTCCTATGTCAAGTTAATATAATCTAAGCCTCTCTTCAGCCTTCCAGACTCTACGTAGGCTAATCAAAAGAGTCACAGATATAAAGAATAGATTTCTTATCTGTATTCCCTCTTAACTCTGTACAAGAACTGATAAAGAACTAAAACCAAAAATTCTTATAATTATTAAATACACTTTGAGACCCGCCATTGGGCACCATGGTCTGGACCTCTATTTGAATGGCCGAATCAAATAAAATTCCCAATATCCTTTGAAGCTTTTAGGGCTGTAAATTTAAGCTGTATAAGTCATCGCTCACCTGACTTTTTCAGATATTAAATAAAAAAACAAGTTTTTTTTAACTGAAAGTAAGGAACGACGTTAAAACTTAAAACGAAAAGAAAGTATTCCGTATACGAAAGGGGCTGTCCCCTCCTTAACGCCTCGCTCTTTACGCTAAGTTTTTTATTGTTTAAAAAAAATAAGAGTTGTGAGAAAGTCAAACTTTAGCGTAAAGAGCGAGGCGTTGAGGACGGGACAGCCCCTTTCATATACGGAATAATTTCTGTTCGTTTTAAGTTTTAACGTCGTTCCTTACTTTCAGTTAAAAAACTTGTTTTTTTTATTTAATTTTTGAACGTTTTTGAATTGATGCAGGTTTTGATTTTGGCTCACCGTACATGAATTATTAAAACAAAATTTGCATATTAATTTTACTTTTATTTGGTTAAATGGCTTTCTTTAAACTTGTTTAATTTTATTTACGAACGTTTTTATTAGTAATAGATATACGTAACTTACGAATTAACTTACGTAACGAACTTCTATATTCATATATTTTTAATACGTATATTAGGAGGCTCGCCTACTAGTCAATACCTCGCTATTATAATCACAAAGGCCCTTATTTAGAATAAATAGCTCTTATGAAAATACTAAAAAATCTTTGGCTTAAAGAGCGAGGTACTGACTAGGGGGTTAACCCAATCATACACGTAATATTTTCTGTTCGTTTTAAGTTTTGATGTTACTCCTTATTTTCAGTTGGAGAACTTGTTTTTTTTTATATTTAATTTCTGATCCTTTTTTTAAATAATGCTGGGAAATCCGGCGCCCCTTCATAGCAATGTCCCTAACCCCCATTAAAACTTCCTTCATGGAAAGATCCTCCCACATAATCCCCAACCCACCCACCCCCCTATTACCAGAAAAAATCCCCCTGAAAACGTCTGTATATTTCCTAATAACCAATACTATATGTTAACCTTGGGCAAAGTTCATAACTTTCAGCCCTCCCCCCGGGGACTTCGGGGGGTTAAGTCATCCTAAAGAACATATTCATCATATTTTCAACCATGCTGAACGAAATGGCTATATCAAAATTTTGATCAGGCGACTTTGAGAAAAAAATGAGAGTGGGAGGGGGCCTGGTTGCCCTCCATTTTTTGGTCGCTTAAAAAGGGCACTAGAGCTTTTAATTTCCGATCCATTGAGTCCTCCCACGATATTCTAGGACCACAGGGTTGATACGATCACCCCTGGGGAAAAACAAACAAATAAACAAAAAAACAAATAAACACGCATCCGTGATCTTTCTTCTGGCAAAAAATGCAAAATTCCACATTTTTGTAGATAGGAGCTTGAAACCTCTACAGTAGGATTCTCTGATACGCTGAATATGATGGTGTGATTTTATCAAGCTTCTATAATTTTTAAGGGGTTTCCCCCCCCTTTTTTCGAAAATCAGTCAAATTTTCTCAGGCGCGTAACTTTTGATGGGTAGGACTAAACTTGACGAAAGTTATATATTTGAATTCAGCATTGACATCTGATTCTTTTGATGTATCTATTGGTATCAAAAACCTGTTTTCTAGAGTTTCGGTTACCATTGAGCCGGGTCGCTCCTTACTTACAGTTCGTTACTACGAACTGTTTGATTAGCTAATTACTGGATTCCTTCCAGACGTCTCGTAATAAAACTTATCCCGGGGCGTAGATGTTGCAATTTAAGATAAATGAAGCTAAATTTATAAAAAAGGGCATTTTCTGATACAAAAGGTGCTAAAGGTCCCAACAGTTGCTCTTTACCTTTTTTTGAAAAACACTTGTGAGGGAACAGTTTTTTAAATTAAATAAATTTAAATATTTAATTTCAAAGTACTTAGGGGCATTCAATTCCTTATGATCAATCATTTTTTGATGGTTAATTAATGGATACACTTACACAATAAAAAAAACAAAACAAAGTAGGACTCACCAATGAAATCTTCCATTGCTAATCTTAAGTCTCGGATATAGAGAATGACGTAGTCATTCTTATAAAAAAAATGCAAACGGGACAAATTCTCTCTATCAAATAGAATATAATTAATTGACAAGGAAATTACTATATCAAGCATGGAATATATATAATTTTCCTCTTTTGACCTCCCTATTCTAAGAGTAATTTAAGAACAATTTAAATAAGGATAGTCAGACGTACTAGAGGGAGTGTATTTTGGAAGGGGAAGGGCAACACTTACATAGCAATAGAAAGACGTTTGAAGATTCATATATATATATATATATATATATATATATATATATATATATATATATATATATATATATATATATATATATATATATATATATATATATATATATGTATATATATTGGATATATATATATATATATATATATATATACATATATATATATATATATATATATATATATATATATATATATATATATATATATATATATATATGATATATATATGTATATATATATATATATATATATATATATATATATATAGATATATATATATATATATATATATATATATATATATATATATATTATATATATATATATATATATATATATATATATATATATATATATATATATATATATATATATATATATATATATATATATATATATATATATATATATATATATATATATATATATATATATTTGTAAATAACTTGGCAATTGTTTAAACATATGCTTAAATATTGCTAAGGGCAGGAGCAAATCTACAGCATTTTAATTAGGGAGGGGGGGGACAAGAGCGGTCCATATCTGGATAGTTAAAGGGCATGGGATGTATAATATTTTTTCTTTCCACATTGTTGGGGGGGGGGGCAACTGCCCCCCTTGCCACCCCAAAACGACGCCCCTGGCTAAGGGTATTAAGTTCAACTTTTTAAAGAATTTTGAGTGGGATGTTGAACTAAATCAAAAGAACCTGTATGCATTCTGGCTGTCAAAGTGGCTTATCTGCATAATCTCAGGAACGGTTAAGGTTAATAAACCAGTGTCCACCATTTTTGACTGCATTTCTTTATTGTTTTTCCGTTTAATTTTTCTTTTCTCCCTTTTAGCTTTCTTTACTTTTGTCATAGTGTCAGTAATTAATTCTTCGCTAAATGAAAATTGAATTCTTAAATTGTAGTTTCGCTTTGCATCTTTTTTCTCTCTTTTTGTTTTCTTTACTTTTACCGCAGAAACGAATAATTAGTCATTAAATGGGAATTGAATTCCGACATTTGGTTTTTTATATTGTACTAAAAGTTCTTAACAAGGGAAAGCACGTACAAAATTTTTTTTCTCATTTTCCTCTGGCACAGTGGGCGCTTCACCTTGATATGTACTTGTGGGTACCTCATATTTGGTATAAGTGTTTTGGAGTTTTCTGTTTTCTAAAAAAATTTTGAAAATCATTTTCATGTGTCTTATTTTCAATATTATGTGGTCTTTTTACTTCTGCATCCCATTTTTGTGGATTATCAACATTTTGAACTCGAGTATCAAACATTTTGTTTTTTAGACAAGGTGGCTTAGCCTCCAATTTTGTTGCATGGGTTGATCCTCCTCCCCGCCTTGTAAAAGAAGTTGTATATTTTTCCGTCTTAGCATTTAATGTTTGATAAATGTCTGATAATCTCTAACTCATTGACATTTCTTACGGGCTTCACAAGCTTTAGTAAGGGTTCCCATGCGAGCCTGATAATATATTTCATTGGTTTGTCTATCTTTTTCAATTTTATCAATACGAGTCTGATGAAGTATTTCATGGGCTTGACTATCTTTATCAATTTTTTCTCTACGAACCTGACTGTCTTTTCGACTTGATCTATATAATCCTGTTGTAATTTCATATATTCTTGGTACTTTCTCTCAAATGCCTTTCTTTCTCTTTCTCTACTTTTTCTACGAGCCTCTCTTGCCCTTCTATTTAAACTACTTTGATTCCTTCTGTCATTATTTCTTCTTAATTCATTTTCTGAATCTGTAGGATTAAAAAATAATAAGGCTCCAGGTGCTGATAGGGTGGTAAATGAGTTTCTTAAATATGGTGGCTCTGAGGTTAGAAATAAGCTACTGAGAATTATGAATATGATTTTTGAAAAAAGGGAAGTACCTAAAGATTTTAGGAAAACCTTAATTAAGCCACTTTATAAGAAAGGTGATAAAAATGAGTGTGGTAATTATCGAGGCATTAGTCTGGTTTCTTTAGGTAGTAAATTACTTAGTATTATGATACTCTTTAGACTGAGAGATGCCGTAGACAAAGTTTTAAGAGAAGAACAGTGCGGTTTTAGAAAAGGTAGAGAATGTATCGACCGAAATTTCACTCTTAGGCTAATAATTGAGAAGTGCCTGAATTTTTAAACACCTTTGGTCCTCAGTTTTATAGATTATGAGCAAGCGTTCGATTCTGTTGATAGAAGAGCTTTAGTAAAGGTTTTATCCTAGTATGGTATACCAGACAAATACATTAAAGTGATTAGTGCTATGTCCGAGAATAACACTGCTGCGGTTAAGGTAGGAAATGAGGTTAGTAGTTGGTTTTGTATTAAATCCGGAGTTAAGCAGGGTTGTGTTCTATCTCACTTTATATGGATTATTTTGATGGACTTTGTCTTAAGGAGCACAGGAAAGGCAATGGGAGACCACGGAATCAAATAGGGAGGAAAAAAGTCTTCTGGACTTAGATTATGCTGAAGATTTAAGCATCCTTGATGAAAGTGTGAGCAAAATGAATGGAGCTTTAGAGGTTTTACGAGCTCAGTGTGATAGAATAGGTTTAAAAACTAATGTTAAGACGAATAAGTCACTAAGGCTAGGAATAAGTGAAGATGAAAAGTTGACGTTGGGTAATGAAAATATTGATCAGGTGGGCAGCTTCACTTACCTCGGTAGTATTATTAGTAAAGATGATGGGAGCAGTGAATACGTTAAAAGCAGAATAGCCAAGGCTCAGGGTGTTTTTTCACAGCTAAAAAAAAGTTTGGAAAAATAGGAAGATAAGTGTGCAAACCAAGATTAGAATATGAGAAGCTACAGTCATGACAGTGGTCAAATATGGCTCTGAAGCATAGGTGCTCCGAAAAGCGGATGAAGATTTGCTAGATTTTTTCCAGAGAAATTGCTTAAGGATTGTTCTGGGTACCCGGTTAACTGACCGTATTTCAAACAATAGGCTATACAAAAAATGTGGTTCAATACCGCTCTCTAGGGCTGCAATGAAAGAAAGGTTGAGGTGGCTAGGGCACGTTGTGCGGATGAACGATGATAGATTGCCGAAGATTGTTCTTTTTGGCCAACCGTCTAGGGCTTAAGGGAAAGCAGGTAGTCCTCGTCTGGGGTGGGAGGACGTCATAAAGAAAGGTTTAAAGGAAATTGGAACTTCGTGGGCGGGTGTAAAAAGGGAGGCTTTGAATAGATTGGGATGGAGGAGGAGCGTGCGTAGCTGTGTTGGCCTCAGGCGGCTTGGTGCTGCGGTGAGTTATTAGTAATAGTAGTAGAAGTATTTCATTCTCTATCCGTTTTTTTTCTCTTATCCACAACTCCCCTTCATTTTGCGTAGCATCTGAGGGGTGAGTTCGTCTTTGTTTTTTCATATATTATATCTTCCTTGTTTATTTCATGCCCCCTCATTTTACCAAGTGTTCTCCATCCGGATTCTATTATCTCTTTATTAGTTAGTCAATCGTGGCAAGCTCAGCCATCGCCAAACGCAACAATTATGGCAAGCAATTACTATTGTGAATTATTAGCGCTGCGTAATGAATTCAACTATCTCTCAAATAACGGGAATATCTAAACTTAATTAGAGAATAACAACTTCTTTCACAGCAAGCAAATTTTACACGAGTGAAATATATCTCCAAAAAACCAAATAACAGGGGTATGACGAGAAAGTAAACTGAATAACTGTGCGAATATTCCACTACTGGATTAACTGGACTAAACTCAAACAGGGGAGCTACCTTGCAAAACAATTACTTATCCACCCCTGACACTGGTACTCCAACTGTAATCTCCTCTTAGGCTGATTACTCAATAAGACAGGTGCTTCTCACCTTCCTTATCAAATGTGCAAACAAAATTGACAATTTTTTCTAATTTACCGTCTTCAATATTCTTACAACTTTCGCCACTGAAGATTATATTCAAGTCCGCCAATTCACTTAAATAATAACCCAAGTTTCACTTTTTCTTATCCGTTCTTAAACCCTGTAATACTTTCTAATACGGAGAGATTCCCCCACTATAAACTCAAAACTCGGTTAATTTCACGTTAATTCTTTTTATTCGTCAAATCTTACAATTCACGCAAAAAACGATCGATTTTTTTAATTTTCACTAATCTCTATTTTTAATTAGGCTAGGCTCCTTTAATTAGGCTTCTTTCATCAAATGTACCCTCATTCATAGGATGTTTCGTTCCTTGGTAGAAGTCTGGCTCATCAAATTTTAAATTTGCAATACTTCAAATCTGTCTTTCCGTGCAGATTTTTAAAGCTTATAGCCTATACTGTAGGCTAATTTTAACTAGTCTCTTCGGAAAACGCCAATTCTTTTACTATCAGTCTTACTGAAAGCCCATTTATTTGCCACCACCAGCATTGGGGGGAGGGAGAGGGGGAGGGGAAACTGAAGTTTTCGAAATTCCCTCTTCTATATAGGAAATCTCTAATTCTATTAGAGAAACCTGGCGGTGCTTTGGAGGCCAGCGTAACTTCTACGCTCCGCGGATTTCTGCTTGTCCCTGACAAGTGTACTTTCTGAGTGGTACAAAAGCGCCACACTACTGGCCCCAAACACCATAACAATTAAACCTGCCCAGTTTTCTTTTTTTCCCTCCCTTTGTATAGGATTCTATTCCTATGTCAAGTTAATATAATCTAAGCCTCTCTTCAGCCTTCCAGACTCTACGTAGGCTAATCAAAAGAGTCACAGATATAAAGAATAGATTTCTTATCTGTATTCCCTCTTAACTCTGTACAAGAACTGATAAAGAACTAAAACCAAAAATTCTTATAATTATTAAATACACTTTGAGACCCGCCATTGGGCACCATGGTCTGGACCTCTATTTGAATGGCCGAATCAAATAAAATTCCCAATATCCTTTGAAGCTTTTAGGGCTGTAAATTTAAGCTGTATAAGTCATCGCTCACCTGACTTTTTCAGATATTAAATAAAAAAACAAGTTTTTTTTAACTGAAAGTAAGGAACGACGTTAAAACTTAAAACGAAAAGAAAGTATTCCGTATATGAAAGGGGCTGTCCCCTCCTTAACGCCTCGCTCTTTACGCTAAGTTTTTTATTGTTTAAAAAAAAATAAGAGTTGTGAGAAAGTCAAACTTTAGCGTAAAGAGCGAGGCGTTGAGGACGGGACAGCCCCTTTCATATACGGAATAATTTCTGTTCGTTTTAAGTTTTAACGTCGTTCCTTACTTTCAGTTAAAAAAACTTGTTTTTTTTATTTAATTTTTGAACGTTTTTGAATTGATGCAGGTTTTGATTTGGCTCACCGTACATGAATTATTAAAACAAAATTTGCATATTAATTTTACTTTTATTTGGTTAAATGGCTTTCTTTAAACTTGTTTAATTTTATTTACGAACGTTTTTATTAGTAATAGATATACGTAACTTACGAATTAACTTACGTAACGAACTTCTATATTCATATATTTTTAATACGTATATTAGGAGGCTCGCCTACTAGTCAATACCTCGCTATTTAAGCTAATGTTCGAATTTTGTTCCAATTCCTTAAATATGACCCCATAATCACAAAGGCCGTTATTTAGAATAAATAGCTCTTATGAAAGTACTAAAAAATCTTTGGCTTAAAGAGCGAGGTACTGACTAGGGGGTTAACCCAATCATACACGTAATATTTTTTGTTCGTTTAAAGTTTTGATGTTACTCCTTATTTTCAGTTGGAGAACTTGTTTTTTTTTATATTTAATTTCTGATCCTTTTTTAAATAATGCTGGGAAATCCGGCGCCCCCTTCATAGCAATGTCCCTAACCCCCATTAAAACTTCCTTCATGGAAAGATCCTCCCACATAATCCCCAACCCACCCACCCCCCTATTACCAGAAAAAATCCCCCTGAAAACGTCTGTATATTTCCTAATAACCAATACTATATGTTAACCTTGGGCAAAGTTCATAACTTTCAGCCCTCCCCCCGGGGACTTCGGGGGGTCATCCTAAAGAACATATTCATCATATTTTCAACCATGCTGAACAAAATGGCTATATCAAAATTTTGATCAGGCGACTTTGAGAAAAAAATTAGAGTCGGAGGGGGCCTAGTTGCCCTCCATTTTTTGGTCGCTTAAAAAGGGCACTAGAGCTTTTAATTTCCGATCCATTGAGTCCTCCCACGATATTCTAGGACCACAGGGTTGATACGATCACCCCTGGGGAAAAACAAACAAATAAACAAAAAAAACAAATAAACACGCATCCGTGATCTTTCTTCTGGCAAAAAATGCAAAATTCCACATTTTTGTAGATAGGAGCTTGAAACCTCTACAGTAGGATTCTCTGATACGCTGAATATGATGGTGTGATTTTATCAAGCTTCTATAATTTTTAAGGGGTTTCCCCCCCCCCTTTTTTCGAAAATCAGTCAAATTTTCTCAGGCGCGTAACTTTTGATGGGTAGGACTAAACTTGACGAAAGTTATCTATTTGAATTCAGCATTGACATCTGATTCTTTTGATGTATCTATTGGTATCAAAAACCTGTTTTCTAGAGTTTCGGTTACCATTGAGCCGGGTCGCTCCTTACTTACAGTTCGTTACTACGAACTGTTTGATTAGCTAATTACTGGATTCCTTCCAGACGTCTCGTAATAAAACTTATCCCGGGGCGTAGATCTTGCAATTTAAGATAAATGAAGCTAAATTTATAAAAAAGGGCATTTTCTGATACAAAAGGTGCTTAAGGTCCCAACAGTTGTTCTTTACCTTTTTTTGAAAAACACTTGTGAGGGAACAGTTTTTTAAATTAAATAAATTTAAATATTTAATTTCAAAGTACTTAGGGGCATTCAATTCCTTATGATCAATCATTTTTTGATGGTTAATTAATGGATACACTTACACAATAAAAAAAAACAAAACAAAGTAGGACTCACCAATGAAATCTTCCATTGCTAATCTTAAGTCTCGGATATAGAGAATGACGTAGTCATTCTTATAAAAAAAATGCAAACGGGACAAATTCTCCCTATCAAATAGAATATAATTAATTGACAAGGAAATTACTATATCAAGCATGGAATATATATAATTTTCCTCTTTTGACCTCCCTATTCTAAGAGTAATTTAAGAACAATTTAAATAAGGATAGTCAGACGTACTAGAGGGAGTGTATTTTGGAAGGGGAAGGGCAACACTTACATAGCAATAGAAAGACGTGTGAAGATTCTTATATATATATATATATATATATATATATATATATATATATATATAATATATATATATATATATATATATATATATATGTATATATATTGGAAATATATATATATATATATATAGATATATATATATATATATATATATATATATATATATATAATATATATATATATATATATATATATATATATATATATATATATATATATATGTATATATATTTGGAAATATATATATATATATATATATATATATATATATATATAATATATATATATATATATATATATATATATATATATATTTCCAAATATATATACATATATATATATATATATATATATATATATATTCCAAATATATATACATATATATATATATATATATATATATATGTATATATATTTGGAAATATATATATATATATATATATATATATATATATATATATATATATATATATATAATATATATATATAATATAATATATATATATATATATATATATATATATATATATATAGATATATATATATATATATATATATATATATTTGTAAATAACTTGGCAATTGTTTCAACATATGCTTAAATATTGCTAAGGGCAGGAGCAAATCTACAGCATTTTAATTGGGGGGGGGGGGACAAGAGCGGTCCATATCTGGATAGTTAAAGGGCATGGGATGTATAATATTTTTTCTTTCCACATTATTGGGGGGGGGGGGGCAACTGTCCCCCTTGCCACCCCAAAACGACGCCCCTGGCTAAGGGTATTAAGTTCAACTTTTTAAAGAATTTTGAGTGGGATGTTGAACTAAATCAAAAGAACCTGTATGCATTCTGGCTGTCAAAGTGGCTTATCTGCATAATCTCAGGAACGGTTAAGGTTAATAAATTTCAATTACCAGGGAATGTTGATTAGGATGTTGAATTATGTCAAAACATTGTGTGCATTCAAATTTTAGTCAATGGGCATGTATGGAAAATTTCACAGAATGTTGTGGATAGTTTTGAACCAAATCAAAATATATTATGTACTTTCATATTGCTAGAACGGCTAAAAATATTCTGTCAGAACTTCCATGGAATATTCATAGGAATAATGAATTCAATCAAGAAACATTATATGCATCCAAGCTTTCAAGATGGTATGTCTGCAGTACCTCAGAGACGGCTAAGCATATTAAAATGAAACTTCTCATGAACGGATAAGAGTATAAAGTTGAAACGAACTGGAACGCTGAGGAAGACGGTAAAGTACCATCGAAAGACACTGTATGCATCCGTAGTTTCAAATTTGCATGTCTGCATTATTTCAGGAACGGCAAGGGTATTAAACTGAAACTGAAAACGTTAGAGAATATTGACTAGAATATTTAACTAAAACAAAAGACACTGTGTACACTTGTCGTCAAAATGGTGTGTCTGCAATATATCCGGGGCAGCAAAGGGTATTAAGATGGAACTCCTCAAGAATAGATATGGGTATAAGTTGAAAATGTTAGGGAATATTACGGGAAAGGATGAGCTAAGTGAAAAGACACTTGGCACATTAACATTGTTAAAAAAGTGCGTATCTGCAATATGTCACGAAAAAAGGGTATTAAATTAAAAATGCTTGGGAAGTTTGATTAGGACGTTCAACTAAATCGAAAGGCAATATATGCATCCCGGTTGTCAATAGGACACATTTACAATGTATAAGAAATGGCTAAGGCTAAAAAAAAAAGATATTTCCTGGAAATTTTGAGCGGAAGGCTAAAGCAAATTAAAAGACACTATGCTCATTCAGGATGTCAAAAGAGTTTATTTTTGGTTTCGCAAAAATGGCTATGGGTGGTAAATGAAAGTTGTCAGGGGATGTTGAAAAGGAGGTTGAATTAAGTCAAAAGACATCAGGTGCACTCAGGTTTTTAAAATGTTTTATTTACAAGTTTTTAAGTTACAAAAAATTTAGCATCTTACCTCCATTTTTGGACTTACCTCCATCCCCTCCCCATTCAAAATTGCAGGTTCTCTTGACAAAACACAACCTGAAAGTTACAATTCAATCCCACACCCTTCCCTAAATACTGCGGATGTGTTTTCTTTTTTGTAAACCCTGATAAAGTCTTTTGATTTACTTAGTTACGCCTGTTGTTTCAGAGTATACCATTGGAAGACTCTGAAAATCTTAGCCTTAAGAAAGATACTTGAGAGCTTCTTGCAGTGTTGGACAACCAAGACTAAAAAAGTTTGCCTTTTCTAATTAACATACTTCTGGGTAATCACCTTTGGATGGAAGGGGGGTATTTCAAACCCGAAGGAAAGCTTATTTTGTCCTTATAGGTTTCTGAGCAAGAGGATTGTCGATGTAGAATTGTTGAATTTGTTGAAGTCAGTTTCATGGGGTTTCACCATAGGGATGGATTAGAGAAATTAGAGGAAGGAGCACCAAAAGGAGGTTTGTTGCCCTTTAACAACATTCGACTCTACAAGATGCTACAAAATTACCAATTTTATTATAAATTTTTGAAGTTTTTGTAATTCCTCCTTTCATATTTTTCCTTCTACAGTGGAGTCCGCTTAGGATATGAGTTTTTTGCAAACTGGGAAAAGCTTTATTTGCCCTTCTTGAGAACTTTTCTTTTAGGGTAACACCATGTCCTTGATCAATTTTTTTCGTACATTCTATTTGTACATTATGTACATTCTATTTGTACATTATGTACATTCTATTTGTACATTATGTACATTTTATTTGTACATTATGTACATTCTATTTATACATGTATGTTCGTACAATTATGTTTGTACATAGTTTCTCTTGTCCCAAGGACTTACGGCTAAATCTCAAACTAACCAAGACATAACTTGTTCGGCTCTTTTCCAGCATTAACTTTGTATTAACATTGGTTCTCTTGTATTAACAGGATTATCTCGGTCGTTTCTACTTTAATCCAGGTTTTCTCACTATATTGTGTTATATTTAAACAAACATGTTGTTTTAAATATAACATGTTAGTCAAAAACAATATTTGACCCTTTGACCCATAGAGCAATCCCTGACAGTTCAGAGCTACTTGCAAACCCAACGTCAAACAGACCCATCTTTCCTATTGTAAAACCGATCTCTTAACAGTTGGTAATTTACATTGTGATGGCCTTTGCCACAGGGGCTCTAAGGGTAGTGTACTGCACGTAGTTATATCTATTGGACCTTCTTGCTATTTTGAACAAAATATCAATCAAAAATTTTGATTAGACCTCTTGCAGGGTTACAGGGGGAGGGGGTTGGATAGCGAAAGAGGGCAAGAGAGGGGGTTTGTTGCGCTCCAATCACTTAGAACTGCTGCAAATGGTTTACGAACTTTTAAGTTGAAATTAAATGAGCCCCCTCTACAGTTTATACGATCACCTGTTCCATAAAAAAACGGCTAAAAAAACGTTTTGCTGGAATAAGACAGCGCTAGAGCGCTGCTTACTTGGGCAGCGCTAGAGCGCTGCCTCTAACATTTTCTCCTCTTTGGTTTCATTTGCCCTTTTTTGTTATTTTTGCACTTTTTGGTTAAATGCCTTGTAAGTTGAGACCCAATCGGAGACACTAAAAGTGTCTGAGTCATCACCTTTAGTTTTCTGTTTTATAGATTATGAGCTATCGTTTGATTCAGCTGATAGAAGAGCCTTAGCGAATGTCTTATCCTTGTAAAGCATACCAGACAAACACATCAAAGTTATTAGTGTTATGTACGAGAAAAACACTGCTGTTGTTAATGTAGGTAACGAGGCTAGAAGTTTGTTTCGCATTAAACCAGGAGTTAAGCGGGGTGGTGTTCTATCCCCATTTATATGGCTCATTTTGATTAACTTTTTGTTAAGGAACAGAGGAAAGGCCATGGGAGAACAGGAAGATAAGTTTGCGAACCAGGATTAGAATATTGAAAGCTACAATAATGACAAGGGCTGTATACGTTTATGAGGCATGGACGCTAAAAAAAAAAAAAAAAAAAAAAAAAAAAAAAAAAAAAAAAAAAAAAAAAAAAAAAAAAAAAACGGAGGAATGTTTGCCGGATGTTTTCCAGAGAAATTGCTTACGGATCAGTTTTGGTACCCGACTGACTGACCGTATTTCAAACTGTGGACTGCAAGAAAGTGTGGTTCAATCACGCTTTCAATGGCTATAACGAGAGAAAGGCTCGGTCACGTTCTAACGATAAAGGATAAGATATTGCCAGAGATTGTCTTTTCAGCCAATCGTCTAGGGCTAAACGAAAAGCAGGTCAACCCCAAATGAGATGGGAAAATGTCGTAAGGAAAGGTTTAAGGGAAACTGAAACTTCCTGGGAGGGTATAAAGAGGGGGTTCTCAATAGATTGGGAGGCAGGAGGAGCGTGTATTGCTGTGTTGGCCTCACGTGGCTTGGTGCTGCGGTGAGTAGTTATGAAAACTAATTTACCTGTTATATGTTCTATTTGAAAATCTCTCAGTTTTCTTAGAAGAGGAATTTCCAATGTGCTTCAAACTATCCAGAAAACCTCCGTTATAAAATCCATATCCTGGGAATACCGCATAAGAGAGTTCAACATCGTAATTTATGTTATCGCATGCATCTACACATTCACACTGAACTTCCAGCCGCCGGACCATCACTAAGACGAAAATAACAATAAAAATTCAAGAGAAAAACAAACAATGCCACCGTAGCACCGGACCACTTTTCTCAAAGTGAAATAGTTTAAAAATCCAACTTGATTTACGAGAAAACTCCTAAGGCTTCCCTTATGTGGGGGTAGGCACATAAGTATTGTCTTCCTAATCAAGTATTGCCCCCCCCCATCACCAATACAGTTACATAGGCTAAAGTTAAAAAAACTGGAATTACAAAAAAAACACATACCGTTTTGTCGTAAAATGTAGTCATCAGTGACTTAGTGTTGCGGGGGAGGGGGGAAAACGTGTACAATTTTACTAATGTCTTAACCCAATATACTTATACAATATAATTCCTTAATACAATTTTATTAATACAATATAATTTTTCATACTTCCAAGAGGCTGGGAGGGTCTGCCTCCTTTTAATTCTCTCCTCTCACTGACTGTGACCTAATAAAAAACAGCAACCAAAGTACGGTTCAGAAGACATGCTAAATTATTTGTTTACAATTTAGATCCAATAGTTTTTTTCAAGAAAAAACTATCATTTTCCATACCTGGAAATCAGAAAACAGAGGAACAAGCAAATGGAATTATAAACCCAAAGAAACTTAGTAAAGAATAGTTTAACTAAAGTAGTATTGAAGGACTAGATCATTAACAAGTGAAAAAGTTAAAACATCAGAAAAAAAATACAGAAGGATGAACCCATTAGAAGGATGGGTTCGATGATTTTTGTTTTTATAGTTTGGAGCCACTGGATCCATTTTCCAGAGGATACTGTAATTTCATAGAATTTTTATGATTTCTATGTTTAACAGGGAGGAGGAGGGGTTTACACAAGAATTATTTGAGGGATAGGTTATACAAAAATAAAAGAAATGTAAGGAAAGTGGGGAAACATTAAAACATGAGCTAAAAAATAAAATGCTGGTCATGGATAAAGTTGCTTGGATCTGGAGGATGCAGCCAGACGACAGTTAGGCGGCATATTGTATTGGCATGTTAAAAAAATGAGAGAAAATAGTCAATCTGGACCTATCCCAGTTAAAGATAGGAACAGGGCCACATTTAGCGATAATGAAGGAGTTAAGGAGAAACGGAAAAAAATTTTGAGGTTGCACCAAGCCCTGACAGAGCTAAAAAAAAAGATATAAGAAAATAAAGACATCTTTTTCACTTCGTATGTGGAGGAAGATTTATTTTGCGAGGAAGAATTAGAGACAGTACTAAAATAATTAAAAATAAAATAAGATCCCAGGTATGGTAGTGCGGTAAGTGAGTTTTTTTTTTTTTTTAATATGGTGATCATGAAGCTAGAGATTATTTTATGAAGATTATGAATATAATTTTGAAAAATGGGAAGCATCTAGCAATTTTAGGGAACTCGAATCAAACCCCCTCTATAAGAAAAGTGATAAAAGTGAAGGTGGTAATTATGGAGGCATTAACTTGTACGAAGCGAATTAGTTAACATGATTATATTATTTAGAATTAGAGATGCTGAAGATAAGGTTTTTAAGGAAGAACAGTGTGGTTTAAAGAAGGGAAGAGGACGAGTCGGCCGAAACTTTCACTCTTAGGTTACTAATTGAGAAGCACCTGAGTCTCCAAACCCCTCTATAGCTCAGTCCTATGGATTATGAGCGAGTGTTTGATTCAGTTCATAGAAGAACATAGAAAAAGTTCATTTCATAGAAAATTTCAGTTCATAGAAAAAGTTCAGATTCAGTTCATAGAAGAACATAGAAAAAGTTCATTTCATAGAAAATTTCAGTTCATAGAAAATATTCAGTTCATAGAAAAAGTCATATCCTTGTATAGTATACCAGATAAATACGGTACAGGCATTTGCGTTATTTACGAGAAAAAAATTGCAACGAATAACGTAGGAAATAAGGAAGTGGCTTTTTTTTATTAAATCAGGAGCGCAGGGCTGCGTTCTATACCAATTTATTTCGATCATTTTGAAAGAAGTTGTCCTAAGGAGCACAGCAAAGGTAATGGTAGAGCACAGAATCAGCTGTGGAAGTAAAGCTTCCCTAGACTTAGATTATGCTGATGATTTGACCATCCTAGATGAAAATGTCAGCAAAAAGGGTGCAGCAATAGGTTTGCAAATTAGTATTAAGAAAACTAAGTGGCTAAGACGTGGAAATAAGTGAAGGTGGAGAGGTAATACTAGATAACGAGAAGATCAATCAAGTGGGCAGCCTAGTAACGACGGTGGGTGTAGTGAGGATGTTAAAAATAGAGTAGGCAATGGCCAGGGATTTTTTTTCACAGTGGAAAAAAGTTTGGAAAAATAGGAAGATAAATCTGCGAACAAGCATTAAAATAGATATAGATATATAGATATATTTCTCACAAAAGCATCATGGGCCATTACAAATACAACAAAACACATAAAACATAATAAGTTCAAACACTTTTGAAAATGACACTACGATAAAAAACCTTCCCTTTGTCTCATCCCCACACTCACAAAAGTTCCCAAATTTTTAATATCGACTTTGCAACTACTTACTATTTTATTTTCTAAACAACTTCTATGCATCACATCCCTTTCAAAAATTTCCCTTCTAAGTTCCTTCAGTTCTTCACAATAACACATAAAATGTTCTAAATCTTCAGACTCCCCGCACATCGGACAAGGGAAGGGGCCACTCTGAACCTTAACACTCCCTGAATACTTTCTTCTCCCCCCAAAAGGCATAGAATTCCCCCTTATTTATAAAACCTATTTTAAAGTATCATTTTGGAGCCCAGATTTAATTTCTCCCCAGGCTTCTTTAATTTTTCTACATATTCCAAGGGATTGTGACTTAACCTTGTCTTCTTGCCAAATTAGAAGCTACAGTGCTGACGGTAGACAAGTATGGTTTTGAAGCATGGGCGCTCGGAAAAAAACAGAGGAGCATTTGATAGATGTTTTCCAAAGAAAAAGCCAACGGTTTATTTTGAGTACCCAACTGACTGGCCGGATCTCAAAATGTAAGCGGTGCAAAAATTTGGTTGAATCCCGCTGTAACAAGAGAAAGTTTGAGATGGCTAATACACGTTTGGTAGATGAAGGACGACAGACCTGCCAAAGATGGTCCTTGTCAGCCAACCATCTATGTTAAAACGAAAAGCAGGTCGTCCCCAAATACAGAAAATTCTGTATTGCGGTAAAAATGAATAAATAAATTACAAATATTTATATCTAAGAAATAGTGTTTAGTATAGACCTGTCTTGACTTACTTGTAACATTGGCCAAACATGGATATCCTCTCAAATCGCAAGATTTGAGATCCGGGTTTACTATAAAAAAGAAAGAAATAATGATTCGCGAAGCAAAAAATAAAATAAAATCAGTTGTCTGAAGGACTCTACCAGAAAAATTAAATATAAAAACAGATTTTTGGGGTACTTTTAGCCTCCTTCGTACATTGAATTTTTTTTAGATACTTCCATAAGACTTGCACCTATTTGGAAATTTGACGAAAAGCGATATTTTCTCAAATTTTATTTTTGGCCCTACCTCCAAACTGTGCAAGCTGCATCGATGGGTCCGATTTCATCTCAATACTTCATTGGACCGATAAAATAGTCAGAAAATATTGTTTGTCCAAAAAAGCCATATCTTAGATACGTTTTTATAATATCAAAAATAATTTACAGTCGTCATAAGCTTGCCATAATATTGTCGCTTGAATAATTCAGCATGCAGAGAAAGACAGCCAACGGCACAATGAACAATTGTTTGACCGTGTCGGTGATGGAAGCAGATTTAACATGCAGTTTATATTGTCATCTGAGTACTAATACTTACCGGTATCAAACAGTTCGTGGTAACGAACTGTAAGTAAGGATCAACCGGCTCAATAGTAACCGAAACTCTAAAAAACAAAACTTTGATACCAATAGATATATAAAAAAATTAGCTTATTATGCTGATTTCAAATATATAAGTTTCGTTTAGTCTTACCCATTACCGACTATAAGCCTGAGAAAATTTACCTGATTTTCAAAAAAGGGGGAATCAACCCTTAAAAGACATAGAATATAAATGAAATTCATATCATCAGATTCAGCGTATCAGAAAACCCAATTGTAGAGGTTTCAAGCTCATATCTGCAAAAATGTGGAATTTTGTGTTTTTTTGCCAGAAGAAAGATCAAGGATGCGTGTTTATTTGATTTTTTCCTTTTTTTTGCTTTTCCCAGGGGTATTGGTATCGACCCAGTGGTCCTAGAATTTTGTGAGAGGGCTCGTTTGAACAGAAATTTAAAGTTCTAGTACCCTTTTTAAGTGACCAAAAAGATTGGGAGGAAATTACGCCCACTCCCCGCTGCTTTTTCCCAAAAATCGTCTAATCAAAATTTTCAAATGACCATTTTTTTCATCATATTTGAAAGGCCCAATAACTATGCCTTTGGTAAAGGTATTTAAGTTATAAAATTTACCCATTGTTTACGTATAGTATTTGTTATTTGGAAGTATGCATACTTTTTTTGGGTGGGGTGGAGGGAGTTAATTTTCTGCTGTTAGGGTTTTCCGAGGGGATAATTTTCCATGGGGAGGGGAGGTTCCAGGTGGTGAGCATTTCAGGGGAGATTTTACAATGGGGGAATTTTCTAGAATTCTATACAAAATTCTTCTTATGTCTTGCTTTCTCTTACCGACTCAATTTTACGCTTCGACATGCTAAGCGTAATTGTCCGGGGTAAATTTTCACCAAGATTGAATTGTCTAGAGAATAAATCCATGGGGAGGAGGGATTTTTCCATGGAGGAGTAGCCAGATTTTCTGGCATTTTGTAAAACACGTTCAGAAATTAAATATTTTTTTTCAACTAAAAATAAGGAGCAACATTAAAACTTAAGACGAAAATAGATTATTACATATATGAGGGGGGTTACTCCTCCTCAAAACTTCGCTCTTTATGCTAAAGTTTGAATTCTGTCACAATTTCCTAAGAACGACTCTTGAAACGCTATGTTCGTCTAATTAGAACAATAAGAAGCTTTTGTTAAAAGTACTGAAACACTTTATGGAAATTTGTGTCTACATTTTTCTTGGTTAGAGCAACCGTGTTTACTTTTTAGAACATATAAATATTTTATACTCATGGTTTTGCATTCTCAGATCTTGGAAGGAGGAGGAGGAATGGAGATATTAAATAAACAAATAGCTGCTCCCTATTCTTCATCGATTTTATCGTAGCGTTTTTCTAGCAACTGGTTTTCTAAATACTGATCCCATGAAAAACCATTGGACGCACTGCCATCAACATCTCTTTTGATGGTCAGGTGGACGCACATTACTTAACATTTAAGTTATCTACATTTCTTGATCTGCTTGAGCACCGACATTAGCAGCTGTATATCTGATTTTAGATAAAGTAAAATTTCTTGGATACAAAATTAAAAAGCAGCTGCTCCGACCGTAGACCTAAAGAGCCCTGACTTGTTTATCTTACTTCTGACATTAGTTATACCAAAGGCATGCCAGTCAAGGAGCGTCGTTATCAATCCTTAGCTGCATCAAAAACACGGTATAGGATATTACCCTTACGATGAACATTTTTTTTTCTTAGCTAGCTAAAGCTAATCACTTAAATTCCATTCTAAATGGCTAGTGTGTTAAATAAATATCGTTGGTAGATGGATACCGGTGGTAGAGATATCGGTGGAGATCGGTGGTAGAAATATCAGTGGTAAATGGTGGTAGATGGATAAGCAATGACTGATTTGCAAATCTCTAGTTTTAAAACTTCTTTACCTGGGTAATAAAACGGCCGACAACCACACATTTTTATCATGGCCTCTGTTTCACATTCAATCAGACAGGATGCACTTGTATATGCAGGCAGCCATTTAAGTTTAAATGAGTTGAAGCGGCACATCAGCTTCTCAAGTGGCAGACCGGCTGATTCCACTCTAGGATCTGTGGAAGTAATTTCTGGTGTAATAGCAGCGTAAAGCTCCATTCCAGGACCAACAAGAAAACCACGCTTTCCTGGATCTGGAAATTCCTCAGAATGACCAACCAAAACCTAAAAAATGTCAAAAAATGCCTGTGATTGTATTTTGCATTAGATATAAGATTATCAGCTTATAAGATTATCAGATACAAGGTTATATGATTCTAGCATAATAGCACATGGTTGACAGTTTTTTCGTTATACGAGATTATAATGTGACACTTTTATGGTTTTCCTATATTGTTATCTGAATACGAAACAATATTTGACCACAGAATGCCTATTTTTAAAATTCAGAATCACCAAGTAAATATAAAAATATACTTAAACACGCTCCACTAGAGAGGGCAACGATCTCCCTAGAATATGTTTCCTAAGAAGTATAAGTCCTAGTAGATATTTCCTAGGATAGGAAGTATATTTCCTCCCTACTAAGGAGGAAATGTACTACAGCTAATCAGAGGCAACGATCCAACATTGCCTCTATAAAGAGCCGTATGCCTCCCATGTATTAATACTAAATGTTAAATGGTTACACTCTTTAACTTTAATAAATAAAAAAAAATATTAAGAATATAAGGAATAAATATCAGTATATGTATTTTAAACTGTTAGTCTAGAGTCATTTGTTTTATTTTGCCCACCTTTCTCAATAACGTACACTATATGTAAATAATGGACGAATTGCCTAACTTACAGTCCAAACAGTGGGGAGGGGAGGTTGACATCCCCAAAGACATAATTACTGGAACTTTCAACTATTCTGAACACTATAGCTGTCTCAAAATTTTGATTGGGTGTATTTTGGGAAACGATAGGTGTGGAAGGAAGGGGAGGGGGGCTAGATGCCCTTCAATCACTTTTGACTCAAAAATGGAACTAGAAATTTACATTTCCAACCAAATGAGCCTCCTCCAAAGTTCTTAAGACCACCGTTTCCATAAATATCCTATCTAGCCCCAGGGCATGACTTACAACCCTTTCCCCCGGCTCTGATGGTTTGTGTAACACTTAGAGGCATTTCTAGATACTCTTTGGACTATTTGGACAAAATGGCTATCTCATAATTTCGATCGGATGCATTTGGGGAAAAGAAGGCGTGGGAGGGGGCTAGTTACCCTTTGATCACTTTTGACTCTTAAAAATGGCACTAGAACTTTCAACTTCTTATCGAATGAGCTCCTTTCGAAGTTTCTATGACAGTTCCTTACATAGAAAGTGCCTTGGTTAGAAAAAATTAAATAAATAAATAATACTTTGTGCCCACATCGCTCTTTACTTAAGCAACGCTATTGCTCTACCTATGATGTAAATATCTATAGTCCTTTCTAAACATCAAAACTTATTAGAGGGGAAACACCCCCCCCCCCTGTGCTATTTTACCCTGGGATAAACCCAAAATTTCTATGGTATTGGATTACTATTTTGAGATTGTCATCAATTCAAGAAAGTCAAAAAGTTCAACGAATATACGTTTGGGATTGACTCAACCATATAGCCCCAGTAGTAATAGCTTTACATAATGTAAATTAACCATTACTCACCGATTGGCTAAGTAGAAGTAATGTGAGTGTTTATTCTCTGTTTCTTGATCAGTTTTGAACTTTTTAGTTATGAGGCCATAAGACTTTCTGTGAGATCCCTAGGGACTAATATTTTCCTCCTTTAATCAAGAAGAAGGTTTAACGGTGCAAGAAGAAGGTTTAAAGGCACAAGAAGAAGGTTTAATGGCGTAAGAAGAAGGTTTAAGGACGGAAGAGGAAGGTTTAATGACGCATCCCTGTTTCTACCGGTCCCGCGACGCCATGTTTCCGTGATACAGCTTGCAAGATTCCCACAAGACCCTGGATTCCCACGGGACCCTTTTTTAAAGGCATCTCTGCTTTCAAGCGCACGTCCTGTGAAATCACACGACACACCCCTGGTTCCTATAACATTTTACATGACACCCCTGGTAGATTTTTCATAGTATTTCCACAACACGCCCTGAATTCCCGTGATGTCACATGACACATCCCTGTTTCCATGGGAGGCGGCAAGTGTTTAGCTGGCAAGATTTCAAGCGCATGTCCTGTTTCCGTGATATGACACACCCCTGTTTCCAGGACACAGATGGCAAGATTCCCATAATATAATTCCATGACGTCACTGGCAGATTCCCATAGAATCTTAAATGGGCCCAGTTTCAGACAGCACCAACGCGGGTGCTGTGCGATGACAGCGCACACCTTAGGTAATGGCAGCGCACGCATCACTGTCACATAATACTTTTTGAGATTTAATTTTTCGTCGAAATTTTCAAGGCGTTTTTTTAGTTCTTTGTCCTCGGTAGGACCCAAAAGATCAATTTCTATCCAATAGAACAACGCCCCAGGTGCCAGGACCAGCGAGTTGTTTCCAATATTCTGTCCTAGCTAATATATTCTAGAAATAGCCTATTACACGCAAGGAGATTTTCCATGTTTCGCTTACTAGAATTAGGTGTTTCTTACATCTGTAATAATTGGCACAAAGTTGGAGAATGTCTGTTTCTAGAAATTGCACCTGTCCATTAAGAAAAGTTTTCTTAGGGAGTGATACCAGATAATATTGTGAATTGTTCTTAATGTTTATTTAGTAATAAAGGCGGAAGGGCACTACATGATGATTAAATGGTGTAAACGCTTAGGTATTGAAGACTCATTCTAAACAACAAATCTAAAAAACAAAGACCTAACTATATAAAATTTGTATTAATTTAAACAAATTTACAACGTTATTAAAATAAAGAAAAAGCAATTAAAAACACGACCAAGAAAAAATAAAACTTGAAAAAGCTTATAATGAATAAAGTAGAAGCAAAAAGAACCAAGTGTTAAAGAAAACAACATGTTTGTAATCATTTTCAGACGGGTAAGGTCGATATTAGATACAAATTCAGGCCATATTTGAGGTAGTTCTGAGAGCTATTAACGAAAGCGCCACGTTTTCATTAAGCTAAACTTATGAATGTTCCCCCACCTTGACATTTCGCAAGCCAAGCATTTCATGATGCTCCACAAAACACCCCCAACACCCCATGTTATTACGCACCTGTCCCCTGCCATCCACGTGGCACATGCCTACATCACCCCTTGGACATTTTCCCTAGGACCGTTGTTTTTAATTGGACAGAGAAAACTTGCCATTTCATTGCTAGACTGCGATGTTCCATGCTAATTTTGAGCATGTGACACTAAATGGTTGATATATGGCAGCCTCGAGCAGGGCATTGTCTCAGCAAAAATATTCACTTACACTAGAATTGATCGTTTAAAGTTAATGAAAAAACCGCCATTAGCGTTGCTTCTGATGAACCCTAAGAATTGAGGCCAGTGTGGCACAATTTACCCCACCCCCCAAAACCCCCTCAGGGGGGAAATTATCACACATATGGGTTCTTAAACCGCTTTCTCTCAAGGCCAGCGTGGCAAAATATACCACCCCCTGAAAACACCCTCAGGGGGCAAATAATCGTGCATGTGGATTCTTAAACTTCTTTCTCTCAAAAACTAATTTTTGTAAACTAAAAAAATGAACATTGTTTTTAATTGGACAATTTCAACCTTTTTATCTTAAAAAAATAAATTTTGTAAACTAAAAAATGACCATTGTTTTTAATTAGAATACAGGAATTTGCCATTTCATTGCTAGATTGTGATGTACCGTACTACCCCCAAGCCTGTGAAACTGAATGGTTGATACACGGCACTGAATGGTTGATATGATTTTTCGGGGGCATTTTTCCAGCAAGAATATTCACTTTCACTAAAAATGATCGTTTAAACTTAGGGAAAAAACCACCATTAGTCTTTCTTTTCATGAACCCTAAGAATTTAGGGCAGTGTGGCACAATATATCCCCCCCTCCCAAAAAAACCCTCAGGGGTCAAATTATCATACATTTAGATTCTTCAACCTCTTTCTCTCAAAAAATAACTTTGTAAACTAAAAAACGACCATTGTTTTTATCTGGACATCGAAAACTTGCCATTTTATTGCTAGATTTTGATGTTTCATGCTAACTCCGAGCCTTTGACACTGAATGGTTGATACACGGCAGCCTCTAGCAGGCATTATTGCACTAGAATCGATCGTTTAAACTTAAGGGAAAAACCGCCATTAGCGTTTCTTCTGATGACCCCTTAGAATTGAGGCCAGCGTTGCACAATATACCACCCCCCTGTAAAACCCTCAGGGGGCAAATTATTATACATGTGGATTCTTCAACCTCTTTCTCTAAAAAAAATAAACTTTGTAATCTAAAAAATGACCATTGTTTTTAATTAGACAGCGGGAACTTGCCATTTCATTGCTAGATTGTGATGTACCATACTACCTCCAAGCCTGTGACACTGAATGGTTGATACACGGCAGCCTCTAGCAGGCATTACTTCACATATGACATTTTCGTGGCATTTTTCCAGCAAAAATATTCACTTACACTAAAAATAATCGTTTATACTTAAGGAAAAAACCGCTATTAGCGTTTCTCCCGATAAACCCTAAGAATTGAGGCCAGTGTGGCATAGTATACCACCTGAAACACCCTCAGGTGGCAATTTATCATACATGTGGATTCTTCAACGTCTTCTCTCAAAAATAAATTTTGTAAACTAAAAATGACCATTGTTTTTAATTTTACAGCGGAAACTTGCCATTTCATTGCTATATTGTGATGTTCCATGCTAACTCCGAGCCTGTGACACTGGATGGTTAATACACGGCAGCCTCTAGCAGGCTTTGTTGCACATTTTACATTTTTCGGGGACATTTTTCCACAAAAATATTCACTTACACTAGAATTGATCGTTTAAAATTAAAGAAATACCCCCCGTTTTCACAAGAATCTAGAGGGCAATTTTAACTATGGGTATGCTAGCACTGTAGTATTTTAAGCAATTATTTGCCATCTTTTAAAGTTTGTCTCATATTTTTAATATTTCCTAAGGATTAAGTATCGAGGTTTAAGAATTTTAAAATATTATTTTCTGTATTTGAATATTTTTACATATTTTTCATTATTTTGCAAGGGTTTAATAGATCCAAGGGCATGAAAACATTGAACATCGAGACATGAATGGCACTTTGATACCGTTTTCACAAATACTTAGGGGGCAACTTCGACTAAAAAAGGTACTAGCATTTAAGGATTTAAGCATTTACTTTCGATAATTTATTATTTGTTTCATATTTATAATATTTTCTAGGGCTTATGGGGCGAGGTTTAAGAATTTCAACAAATTATTTTCCGTTGATTTTGAATTAAAATCAAGTATTTTGTAGTAGGCAAGACATGGCTAATTGTAGAAAAAAGCCATGACAGATGGTCCGAGTAATTGAGAGGCAAATCTGGGATAAGCCCTGGGATAAGTTTTAATATTTTTACACATTTTGTATTATTTTCCGGGGGGTTTAATAGAGACTTTTTGCATGTTTTTTCTGATTTTCGTGAAGCTTGTACATTGATTCTTGACCTCGTGAAACTGACTGTGTTCGTGGAACTCATTGCAAGCTTATTATTGATCGTGAATTTTGTTGCATGTAGATTTTTCTCACCGTTATATAACTTTTATATTGATTTTTCTCCCCGTGAAACTGACTATGTTCATGGAACTTGTTGCATGATGATTTTTTCATGGAACTTGACATGTACTGATTTTTGTTCGTGAAACTTGTTACATGTGGATTTTTCTATTAGCAAAACTAGTACAATGATTTTTCTTATCGTGAATCTGATTTTATTCAAGGAACTTGTTGCGTGCAAATTCTAGTTCGTAGACTACATGTTGATTTTCTCTTCGTGAATCTTTTATATTGATTTTTCCTCTCGTAAAACTTATTTCAAGTTGGTTTCTCTCTTCATGAGAATGTACACTCACTTTTTTCTCATTGTGCAACTCGTCTTACTCGTAAAACTCATTACATGTTGATTTTGTTCGTGAAACTAGTTACATGTTTTTTTGTTTTTTTTTCTCTTAGCAAACTTGTACACTTTTCTTTTAGCGAAACTGATTTTGTTCATAGAGCTCATTGCATGCTTATTATTGGGGAACGTTGTTACATGTGGATTTTTCTCATCATGAAACTTATACATTAATTTTTCTTCTCATGAAACTAATTTTGTCTATGGAACTTGTTGCATGATGATTTTATTTCATGGAACTTGCTGAGGGCTGATTTTGCTCGAGAAAATAGTTACATATGGTTTTTTTCGCTTAGCAAACCTGTACAATTTTCTTTAAGTGAAACTGATTTTGTTCATGGAACTCATTGCATAAATACTATTGTTCGTGGGTGCAGTTTTATGTTGATTTTTTCATCGTGAAATGTACACTTTGATTTTTTTTACTCCACGCAAAACTATTTTTCTATGCAACTTGTTGCATGGTGATTTTATTTCGTGGAACTTGCTGAGGACTGATTTTTGTTTTTGAAACTTTCTTCCTCTCTCTCTTTGCAAAACTTGTACAATGATTTTCTTATCGTGAATCTTATTTTGTTCAAGGAACTTATTGCGTCCAGATTTTACTTCATGGAACTTGTTACACGTTGATTTTCTCTTCGTGAAACTTGTACATTGATCAAAAAATCAGAGTACATTGTCATGAAGAGAGAAATCAGCGTGAAGCATATTTCACGAGAATAAAATTCAATATAAAAGTTTAACAAAGAGAAAATAAACGCGTAAGAAGTTCCACGAACTAAATCTGCACGCAATAAGCTCCCTGAATAAAATCCGATTAACAAGGAGAAAAATCATCGTACTAGTTTTGGGAAGAAAAAATCCCCATGTAATAGGTTTCACGAACAAGAATCAGTTCGCATCAGGCTCCTTGAGGAAAATCATCATGCAACAAGTTAAATGAACATAGTCAGTTTCAAGTGGAATAAAATTAATGTACAAGTTTCACGATGAGAAAAATCAACATGCAACAACTTTCACGAAGAATAATAAGCATGCAATGAATTCAAAGAATATAGTCGATTTCACTTGGAGAAAAATCAAAATATAAGTTTCACGAAGAGAAAAAACAACATGCAACAAGTTTCACGAGCCAGTTCCATGAACATAGTCAGTTTCACGAGGTCAAAAATCAGTGTAAAAGTTTCCCGAAGATAAGAAACAATAAAAAGAAGTCTCTATTAAACACCACAAAATAATGGAAAATATGTAAAAATATTAAAATACCAAAAATAATTCGTAAAAATTCTCAAACCTCGCCCCATAAGCCTTAAAAAGTATTAAAAATATTTAAAAAATGTTAAATTATCGAAAATAAATGCTCAAATCCTTAAATGCTAGTATATGCTTAGCCGAAATTGTCCCCTAGGTGTTTGTGAAAACGGCATTGCAGTGCCATTCTGGTCTTGAGGTTGAATGTTTTTATGCTCTTGGATCTATTAAACCCCGGGAAAATAATGAAAAATATGTAACAATGTTAAAATACGTAAAAATAATCTCTTAAAATTCTCAAATTTTGACCCTTAAGCCCTAGAGAATATTAAAACATGAAACAAACGTTAAAACATGGTAAGTAATTGCTTAAAATACTCAATTATTAACATACCCTTAGTCAAAATTGCCCCCTAGGTGTTTGGGAAAACTTTGGGTATTTCATTAAGTTTATACGATCAATTGTGGTGTAAGTGAATATTTTTGATGGAAAAATGCCCTCGAAAAATGTCATATGTACCACAATTCTTTCTAGTGGCTGCCGTGTGTCAACCATTCAGTGTCAAAAGCTCAAAACTAGCATGAAACATCACAATCTAGCAATGAAATGGAAAGTTTCTGCTGTCCAATTAAAACAATGGTCATTTTAGTTTACAAATTTAAAATTTTAGAGAAAAAGGTTAAAAAATCCATATGTATGATAATTTTCCCCCTAAGGGTGTTGTCAGGGGGGATATAAAGTGCCACGCTGGCCTCAATTCTTAGGGTTCATCAGAAGAGCCGCTAATGGAGGTGTTTTTATTAAGTTCAAACGATCAATTCCAGTATAAGCGAATATTTTTGCTGGAAAAATGCCCTCGAAAAATGCCATATGTGCCATAATGCCTGCTAGAGGCTGCCGTGTATAAACCATTCAGTGTCACAGACTCAAAACTAACATGGAACATTACAATCTAGCAATGGAAGTGTAAGTTTCCGCTGTTCAATTAAAAACAATGGTCATGTTTTAGTTTACAAAATTTATTTTTAAAAGCAAAAGATTGAAAATATCCTAGGGGCGATGTGGGTGTGTGCCACGAAGATGGCAGGGGGCAGGCGCGTAATGCCATGATGTTGTGGGGGTGTTCTGTGGAGCATCAGGAGAATTCTTGCTTTGCAAAATGTTAAGGTGGGTGAAGAGTCATAAGCTTAGCTCAATGAAAACGTAGTGCTATCGTTAATAGCTCTCAGAAATACATCAATATGGCCTAAATTTGTATCTAATATCAACTTTGCCCGTCTCAAAATGATTGCTAGGATGTATTTTTCTTTACTCGTTCTTTTCGTACTTGGTTCTTTTTGTTTGTACTTTATTCTTTCTAGGCTTGTGCACGTTTAATTTTTTGTTTGTCGTGTTCGTTAACTGCTTTTTCTTTGTTTTAATAAAGTTGTAAATTTGTCTTAATTAAGAAAATTTTTTATTTACAAAGGTCTGTGTTTTTTAGATTTGTTGTTTAGAATGAGTCTTCAATACCTAAGCGTCTACACAATTTTTTTATTTTTTGAATTTTTTGAATTTTTTTAAGCGTTTACACAATTTAAGAATCTTGTAGTCCCCTTTTGCCTTTATTACTAAAAACACATTAAGAATAATCCACAATATTATCTGGTATTACTCCCTAAGAAAGCATTACTCAATGAACAGGTAGAATTTCTGGAAATAGATATTCTCCGTCTGCGTGCCAATTATTACAAATGTAAGAAACCTAATTCTAGTCAGCGAAACATGGGAAATCTCCTTGCGTGCAACTGGTTATTTCTAGAATATACTAACCAGGACAGAATATTGGAAATAACCCACTCGTCCTGGCGCCTGGGGTGTTGTTCTATTGGATAGTTTCGACGATAGGAATGTTTTGACGATAAATAAAATCTCAAAAAGTATTATGTGACAGCGATGTGTGCGCTGCAATTTCATAAAATATGCGCTGTCATAACGCAGCACCCACGTGTGCAACGCTTGAAACTGGGACCATTCAAAATCCTATGGGAATCTGCCAGGGATGTCATGGAATTATATTATGGAGATCTTGCCATTTGTGTCGTGGAAACAGGGTTGTGTCATGTCACGGAAACAGGACATGCGCTTGAAATCATGCCAATTAAACACTGGCCGGCTCCCATGGAAGCAAAGGGTGTGTTATGTGACGTCACGGGAATCCAGGGGGTGTTTTGGAAATTATATAGAAAATCTGACGTCATAGGGCGTGCAATTGAAAGAAAAGGTGACTTTAAAAGGTCCCGTTGGAATCAAGGGTCTTGTGGGAATCTTGCTAGCTGTGTCACGGAAACATGGCGTCGCGGGACCGGTAAGAAACAGGGATGTGCCGTTAAACCTTCTTCTTGCGCCGTTACACCATTTTTTGCACCATTAAACCATCTTCTTGGTTAAAGGAAGAAAAGAGTAGTCCCTAAGAATTTCGTAGAAAGCCTTAAAACCTCACTACTCTTTTTGGGATAATTCACTGACGCATGATTCCCCAAGGGCAGACACCTGGTTGAACAGTCGTATAAGAGTCAATCAGAAGACGTTATGATGACCAGAACTTACAAAATGAGTCATTTATAACGTTAGGAAATCACCTGGGACATTAGTTAAAACATTTAGGGACAGTTGGGACAGATTATCCCTAAGTCATGGCCTATCTAGATTCTTTTTTCACATCGGAAAATGGTATAAGACAATTTTCAAAATTTTGCGGTGCGGACTCGCCGAAATATTTGAATACATATAATTGTAGAAAGTTTTGAGGTGTATTACCTTTTCTCCTAAATTGCTGAGATATCAGATTTATATCTACGAGCAAATCTAGAGCAAAATCTAGAGCAAAATCTGAACATTCATTTAAAATTTTTGATCAACTGTTATGATTTGGAATGATGTTTTAGTGATACTTTTGCTGTAAAGTTACCTTGGACGCGGAGGTGAATTTAATCGTACAGATTGAAATTCTTTGTAACTTAAGCCCAACACCGTGATTTTCATCTTTTTGTAGCTAAAACCTTAATAACTCGTAAAATTCAAGTCTTTTTTTTTATAATTTAGACTTCTTATTTGTGATGTTCAACAACAACATTTTTCTCATTTAAAGAATCTCAACTTTATTTTATCCTTTTACTCCAAAGATTTTAAATCATCAAATTTCTGCAATTTATAAGCTTTGCAATTAAAAGCATTCACATTTTCTAGACAATTCTTAAATTATCATTTTCAATTTTGGTCAGCAAAATCCTTCCCAATTGAAAGCTTTTATTTTTTTTAGCAGTATCACTTCTGCGACGTTTAAGTTTTAGAGTTCTGTACCTAAGATCCTTACAATTCAAAAATTTGAAGTTTCTCACCATTTCCAACTTTTGGCGACAAAATCCTTCATAATTAAAGAATGTCCCTAAGCAACTCCACTCCAAATCTTAGAATTTTCAGATATCTGCAGCTAAAACCATTACAATTGAAAAAATTGAAGCTTTTCCACAATTTTAGAGATAATATTCAGAATTCAACAAGTTAAGTTACCTAATGTCCTTACGGTTCAAAAATTTTAAGTTTCTCAACATTTTAGATTTTTGACAACAAAATCCTTCATATGCAAAGAATGTCCCTAAGCACTTTCACTCCAAATCTTAGGATTTTCAGATTTCTGCAACTAAAACCATTACAATTGAACAAATTGAAGCTTTTCCACATGTTTAGAGGTAACATTCACAATTCAACAAGTTAATTTTATGGCAATTTAGGCTTTTGAAACTGTTGTGTGTTGAATCTTGACAACAGAACTCTTAACATTTGAAGAAATTAATCTCTTTTTTTTATACAATCTTCTAATACTTTCAATTTTTCTGGATCTAAACTCTTCAAACTACAGCAAATTTAATTTATATAACATGTTTAGAGTTTAAAGACGGTTATTTTTTGGATTTTGACAGCAAAATCCCCTTACATTTCCAGAAAATAAACTTTATTTTTCATGCTTCCAGTCGTCTCAGACTTTTGTTTCTCAGGCTTCTATATATAAACTCCTCGCAATTCAACAATTTAAATTATTTATTCTTTTTTAGAGTTCTAATGCTGTTGTTTTTCCAAATTCTGAGGATAAAATCCTCCACATTTCAAAAAATTAAAATTTTCATATTTTCAGTCTCTTAAGACTTTTAAATTTCAGATTTGGGCAATTATCAATTCAACAAATTTTAGTTTTTAAACAATGGCGAGGGAAGGTTTCGGTGAGTGTTGTGGTATAGAAAGATATTTTTTTCAGTGTACACGGACCTTGTCACCAGATGTATAATCAATGATATAGTTTACCTTAAAGCCATTGTATCGGGAAGTTGTGACAGCATAGTCTTCTACTTTGTTATCAAGAATTACTGTCAGACCCATATTTAGGCCAGACGATTCACTTCTTTTCACATGTCTTGACCTGAAAATAGTAAAGACGATTAAATAATAACAAGGCATAACCTAGAAAATTCATTATAGCTGTCCTTTTTTATCCATTTACCTTTTCATTGACGCATTTACGAAACTTGTTTCTCCATTTTGTTTTTCAACTGTTTTTCGATTATTTGTGACTAATAGAAAAGTAGCTCACTGTTCACTGAAATCTCAGCCTGATCAGCCAAGAAAACTGTGTATTTGGCGATTCAAGAGAACAGCCTTCCGCAAACCCCAGGTTATTGACCTCACAATAGCTCGCGTTTACAACGTAACAGTATCAAGCATCATGCTGTACTCTTCTAAGACATTAATTAAAAAAAAAAAATTTTCCACAAAATAAGTTTTTCAAAGAAAAGTAAAGAACTCCATTAAACAAAAAATGAGCAAAAATAAAATCGAATAATCTACCAAGCTCAAAACTACCACAAATCAGCATCGATAAATAGATGAAACCCAAAACAAACAGAAATTACAATTAATAAATGAGTCAAACTCAAAACGAGCAGAAATTAACATAAGTTGGGCGCAAAACCCCTATGTCTTCCCAAGGCCAGAAAAAAATTTGCACTTTACTGAAAAAATTTAAATTTTTTTACTTTTATAACTTTAATAAATCAAATAATGTTAACATTTTGATTACTAAATATCAGTATATGCATATTAAAGTAGGAACCTATCAGGAGGTATGAGGCAAACACATGTGCTGCCACCTACAATTGAGTTTAACGCCAAGCTAACATAATTTATTCAAGGATTATTGATCCACGAAGGGGAGAGAATTTCTGAGAAATTGATTTGCATAATCGAAGGGGAAGTAGATTTCTGAGAAATTGATTAGCATAATCGAGGGGAATTATTGATTCACGAAAGGGGAATTTATTTCTTGTCTCTAAGGTGAATTATTGATCCATGAAAGAGGAATTTATTTTTGTTTCTAAGGGGAATTATTGATCTACTAACGGAATTAGAAATGAAATTACTTGTTTCCTAGGAATTATACGGGACTCTAAAGAGATAGAAATTCCATTTTTTAATATGGATTCTCTGATCTTTAGTGACAGAGATAAATTGATATTCTATTTTTAAATATGGCTTCTCTGATCTTTAGTAACAGAGATAAATTGATATTCTATCGAAGCCATAATAGTGTAGCTAGGAACAGCTATGAGATGAAGAGATTAACGCGGGAAAGGGTTTCCTAGGAATTTCAAATGTGACAGCGCAGGGATGCCAAAACAAAAGTAATACGCAGAAATTACATTTAGAGATTATTTGGGTGAAACCGTTTGAGACATTTTAGAACATTATTTGAGCGAAACCGTTTGAGACATTTTAGAAGATGATTTAGGCAAAACAGTTTGAGACATTTTAGAAGATGAATTAGAAGATCATTTGGGGTGAAACTCTGTGGTTAATATAATACACAAGTTCTATTTGAATAGTGTTGTAAGGTCCCCTACCCCAACCCCAAAGGACCCCCTACCCCAACCCCAAAGGGCCCCCTATCACAACCCCAAAGGGCCCTCCTACCCCAACCCCAAAGGGCCTCATCCCCCCGGGCCGCATAAGGCCCCCGGGGTCCCCAAATGCCCCGAACCCCCAGAGGCCCCCGGGCCCCCAAAGGGCCCCCGGGACCCCCAAAGAGCCCCCCTCCCCATTTTTTAATACTTTTTTGTGCACTTGAGACACAGAAGGATCCCTCACATTTCAAAAGGCTTTATTATATCTTTTCAGAACAAGTTCTTTACGTGATGTCCTTCCTAAACCAATTTTACAACTTGAAGTACTCATCTTTTTCACCCACAACTTTACTTTACGACTTTTTGAATACCCCGACATTAAGCAATACTTTTCAAAAGGCTTTTTTTATATCTTTTCAGAACAAGTTCCTATCTTAATGTCCCTCTTAAACCCATTTTACAAGTTGAAGTACTCATCCTTTTCACCACAACTTTACTTTACGACTTTTTTGCACACCCTAACATCAAGCAATACTTTTCAAAAGGCTTTATTATATCTTTTCAGAACAAGTTCCTTACGTAATATCCTTCCTAAAACAATTTTACAAGTTAAAGTACTTACCTTTTTCACCCACAACTTTATTTTACGACTTTTTGAATACCCCAACACCAACCAATACTTTCAAAAGGCTTTTTTATATCTTTTCAGAACAAGTTCCTTTCTTAATGTCCCCCTAAACCAATTTTACAACTTGAAGTACCCATCCTTTTCATCCACAACTCTACTTTAATGGCTTTTTGAATACCCCAACACCAAGCAATACTTTCAAAAGGCTTTTTTATATCTTTTCAGAACAATTTCCTTTCTTAACGTACCCAACTAAATCAATTTTATAACTTGAAGTACTCATTCTTTTCACCCACAACTCTGCTTTAATGGCTTTTTGAATACCCCAACACCAAGCAATACTTTCAAAAGGCTTTTTTATATCTTTTCAGAACAAGTTCCTTTCTTAATGTCACCCCTAAACAAATTTTACAACTTGAAGTACCCATCCTTTTCATCCATAGCTCTACTTTAATGGCTTTTTGAATACCCCAACACCAAGCAATACTTTCAAAAGGCTTTTTTATATCTTTTCAGAACAAGTTCCTTTCTTATTGTCACCCCTAAACCCATTTTACAACTTGAACTACTCATCCTTTTCACCCATAGCTCTACTTTAATGGCTTTTTGAATACCCCAACACCAAGCAATACTTTCAAAAGGCTTTTTTATATCTTTTCAGAACAAGTTCCTTTCTTAATGTCACCCCTAAACCCATTTTACAACTTGAAGTACTCATCCTTTTCACCCATAGCTCTACTTTAATGGCTTTTTGAATACCCCAACACCAAGCAATACTTTTCAAAAGGCTTTTTTTTATTTCTTTTCAGAACAAGTTCCTTTCTTAATGTCCCTCTTAAACCCATTTTACAAGTTGAAGTACTCACCCTTTTCACCACAACTTTAATTTACGACTTTTTTGCACACCCCAACATCAAGCAATACTTTTCAAAAGTCTTTATTATACCTTTTCAGAACAAGTTCTTTACGTAATATCCTTCCTAAACCAATTTTACAAGTTGAAGTACTCATCTTTGTCACCCACAACTCTATTTTAATGGCTTTTTGAATATCCCAACACCAAGCAATACTTTCAAAAGAACAAATTTGGTATCTTTGACAGAAAATTTGCTAGTTTGAACAGAAAACGTGTTATCACTGACGATAAATATTATTTCTAAGAGAAATTTGAGTGTGTTAAGTAAGAATATGTTAGTTTTAAGGTAAAATGTTGTTACTTTGATGAGAAAATTTGTTAGTGTTAAGCAAAACTTACTAGTTCTGACAGAAAAGTTGTTATCACAATCAAAAAAATTGTTACTTCTAAGAAAAAATTTGGTATCTTTGGTAGAAAACTTGCTAGTTCGAACAGAAAACTTGTTATCACTGATGAAAAATATTATTTCTAAGAGAAAATTGTGCGTGTTAAGTAAAACTTGCTACTTCTGACAGAAAAGTTGTTATCACAATCAAAAAATTGTTACTTCTAAGAAAAAATTTGGTATCTTTGGTAGAAAACTTGCTAGTTCGAACAGCAAGCGTGATATCACTGATGAAAAATATTATTTCTAAGAGAAAATTGTGTTTGTTAAGTAAACGTTTGATAGTATTCAAGAAGAATGTTTTTACTTTGATGAGAAGGTTTATTTGTGTTAATCAAAACTTGCTACTTCTGACAGAAAAGTTGTTATCACAATCAAAAATTGTTACTTCTACGAAAAACTTTGGTATCTTTGGCAGAAAACTTGCTAGTTTGAACAGAAAACTTGTTATCATAACGAAAAAATTGTTACTTCTAAGAAAAAAAAGTATCTGTGACAGAAAACTTGCTACTTCAATCAGAAAACGTGTTATCGCTGACGAAAAGTGTTATTTCTAAGAGAAATTTGAGTGTTTAAGTAAAAGTATGTTAGTATTATGGAAAAGTTGATGATTCGAAGAGAGAATCTGTTAGTGTTAAGTAAACATTTGGTAGTATTAAGGAAGAATGTTGTTACTTTGAAGAGAAGGTTTGTTAGTGTTAATCAAAACTTGCTACTTCTGACATAAAAGTTGTTATCACAATCAAAAAATTGTCACTTCTAAGAAAAAATTTGGTATATTTGACAGAAAACTTGCTAGTTCGAACAGAAAAAGTGTTATCACTGATGAAAAATATTATTTCTAAGAGAAAATTGTGTGTGTTAAGTAAAACTTGCTACTTCTGACAGTAAAGTTGTTATCACAATCAAAAAATTATTACTTCTAAGAAAAAATTTGGTATCTTTGATAGAAAACTTGCTAGTTCGAACAGAAAGCGTGATATCACTGATGAAAATATTATTTCTAAGAGAAATTTGTGTGTGTTCAGTAAAAGCATGTTAGTTTTAAGGTAAAATGATGTTACTTTGATGAGAAGGTTTGTTAGTGTTAATCAAAACTTGCTACTTCTGACAGAAAAGTTGTTATCACCATCAAAAGTTGTTACTGCTAAGAAAAATTTGGTATCTTTGACAGAAAACTTGCTAGTTCGAAGAGAAAACTTTTTCTCATAACGAAAAAATTGTTACTTCTAAGAAAAAAAGTATCTTTGACAGAAAACTTTGTTAGCGTTAAGCAAAACTTGCTAGTTCGAACTGAAAATGTGTTATCACTGATGAAAAATATTATTTCTAAGAGAAATTTGTGTGAGTTCAGTAAAAGTGTGTTAGTTTTAAGGTAAAATATTGTTACTTTGATGAGAAGGTTTGTTAGTGTTAAGCAAAACTTGCTACTTCTGCCAGAAAAGTTGTTATCACAATCAAAAATTGTTACTTCTAAGAAAAAATTTGGTATCTTTGGTAGGAAACTTGCTAGTTCGAACAGAAAAAGTGTTATCACTGATGAAAAATATTATTTCTAAGAGAAAATTGTATTTGTTAAGTAAAACTTGCTACTTCTGACAGAAAAGTTGTTATCACAATCAAAAAATTGTTACTTCTAAGAAAAAATTTGGTATCTTTGATAGAAAACATGCTAGTTCGAACAGAAAGCGTGATATCACTGATTAAAATATTATTTCTAAGAGAAATTTGTGTATTTTCAGTAAAAGCATGTTAGTTTTAAGGTAAAATGATGTTACTTTGATGAGAAGGTTTGTTAGTGTTAAGCAGAACCTGCTAATTCTGACAGAAAAGTTGTTATCACAATCAAAATTGTTACTTCTAAGAAAAAATTTGGTATCTTTGACAGAAAACTTGCTAGTTCGAACAGAAAACTTTTTCTCATAACGAAAAAATTGTTACTTCTAAGAAAAAAAGTATCTTTGACAGAAAAATTTGTTAGTGTTAAGAAAAACTTGCTAGTTCGAACTGAAAATGTGTTATCATTGATGAAAAATATTATTTCTAAGAGAAATTTGTGTGTGTTCAGTAAAAGTATGTTAGTTTTAAGGTAAAATATTGTTACTTTGATGAGAAGGTTTGTTAGTGTTAAGCAAAACTTGCTACTTCTGCCAGAAAAGTTGTTATCACAATCAAAAATTGTTACTTCTAAGAAAAAATTTGGTATCTTTGGTAGAAAACTTGCTAGTTCGAACAGAAAAAGAGTTATCACTGATGAAAAATATTATTTCTAAGAGAAAATTGTGTTTGTTAAGTAAAACTTGCTACTTCTGACAGAAAAGTTGTTATCACAATCAAAAAATTGTTACTTCTAAGAAAAAATTTGGTATCTTTGACAGAAAACTTGCTAGTTCGAAGAGAAAACTTTTTCTCATAACGAAAAAATTGTTACTTCTAAGAAAAAAAGTATCTTTGACAGAAAAATTTGTTCGTGTTAAGCAAAACTTGCTAGTTCAAACTGAAAATGTGTTATTACTGATGAAAAATATTATTTCTAAGATAAATTTGTGTGAGTTCAGTAAAAGTATGTTAGTTTTAAGATAAAATATTGTTACTTTGATGAGAAGGTTTGTAGGTGTTAAGCAAAACTTGCTACTTGTGACAGAAAAGTTGTTATCACAATCAACAAATTGTTACTTCTAAGAAAAAATTTGGTATCTTTGGTAGAAAACTTGCTAGTTCGAACAGAAAAAGTGTTATCACTGATGAAAAATATTAATTCTAAGAGAAATTTGTGTCTGTTCAGAAAAAGTATGTTAGTTTTAAGGTAAAATGATGTTATTTTGATGAGAAGGTTTTTTAGTGTTAAGCGAAACTTGCTACTTGTGACAGAAAAGTTGTTATCGCAATCAAAAAATTGTTACTTCTAAAAAAAAAATTGGTATCTTTGGTAGAAAACTTGCTAGTTTTGAACAGAAAGCGTGATATCACTGATGAAGAATATTATTTCTAAGAGAAAATTGTGTGTGTTAAGTAAAAATTTGGTAGTATTAAAGAAGAATGTTGTTACTTTGATGAGAAAGTTTGTTAGTGTTAAGCAAAACTTGCTACTTGTGACAGAAAAGTTGTTATCGCAATCAAAAAATTGTTACTTCTAAAAAAAAAATTGGTATCTTTGGTAGAAAACTTGCTAGTTCGAACTGAAAAAGTGTTATCACTAATGAAAAATATTATTTCTAAGAGAAAGTTGTGTGTGTTCAGTAAAAGTATGTTAGTTTTAAGATAAAATATTGTTACCTTGATGAGAAAATTTGTTAGTGTTAAGCAAAAGTTGCTACTTGTGACAAAAAAGTTGTAATCACAATCAAAAAATTGTTACTTCAAAGAAAAAATTTGCTATCTTTGGTAGAAAACTTGCTAGTTCGAAAAGAAAAAGTGTTATCACTGATGAAAAATATTATTTCTAAGAGAAAGTTGTGTGTGTTCAGTAAAAGTATGTTAGTTTTAAGGTAAAATATTGTTACTTTGATGAGAAGGTTTGTTAGTGTTAAGCAGAACTTGCTACTTCTGACAGAAAAGTTGTTATCACAAACAAAAAATTGTTACTTCTACGAAAAAATTTGGTATCTTTGGTAGAAAACTTGCTAGTTCGAACAGAAAATGTGTTATCACTGATGAAAAATATTATTTCTAAGAGAAAATTGTGTTTGTTCAGTAAAAGTATGTTAGCTTTAAGGTAAAATGTTGTTACTCTGATGCCTACATTTAAAATACATGTGATTTTATTAATAATATTTGATTTTTTTTATAAAGTTGGGTGTGAAAAGAATGAGTACTTCAAGTTGTAAAATTGGTTTAGGGGGGTCATTAAGAAAAGAACTTGTTTTGAAAAGATATAAAAAAAGCCTTTTGAAAGTATTGCCAGGTGTTGGGGTATTCAAAAAGCCATTAAAGTAGAGTTGTGGGTGAAATGAATGAGTACTTCAAGTTATAAAATTGGTTTAGGGGGGACATTAAGAAAGGAACTTGTTCTGAAAAGATATAAAAAAGCCTTTTGAAAGTATTGCTTGGTGTTGGGGTATTCAAAAAGCCATTGAAATAGAGTTGTGGGTGACAAAGATGAGTACTTCAACTTGTAAAATTGGTTTAGGAAGGATATTACGTAAAGAACTTGTTCTGAAAAGGTATAATAAAGACTTTTGAAAAGTATTGCTTGATTTTGGGGTGTGCAAAAAAGTCGTAAATTAAAGTTGTGGTGAAAAGGATGAGTACTTCAACTTGTAAAATGGGTTTAAGAGGGACATTAAGAAAGGAACTTGTTCTGAAAAGAAATAAAAAAAGCCTTTTGAAAAGTATTGCTTGATGTCGGGGTATTAAAAAAGTCATAAAGTAAAGTTGTGGGGGAAAAAGATGAGTACTTCAAGTTGCAAAATTGGTTTAGGAAGGACATTATGCAAAGATCTTCTTCTGAAAAGATATAATGAAGCCTTTTGAAATGTGGGGGATCCTTCTGTATCTCAAGTGCACAAAAAAGTATTAAATAATGGGGAGGGGGGCTCTTTGGGGGCCCGGGGGTCCTTTGAGGGCCTGGGGGGTCTTTGGGGGTCTGGGGGGCCTTTTGGGACCCGGGGGGCCATTAGGGGGTCCGGGGGGGGATGAGACCCTTTGGGATTGGGGTAGGGGGTCCTTTGGGGTTGGGGTAGGGGACCCTACAAAACTGTTTAAATAGAACTTGTGTATTATAACGACCACAGAGTTTCACCCCAAATCATCCTGCTAATTGATCTTCTAAAATGTCTCAAACTGTTTCGCCTAAATCATCTTCTAAAATATCTCAAACGGTTTCACCCAAATAATCTCCAAATGAAATTTCTGCGTGTTCCTTTTGTTTTGGCATCCCTGCGCTGTCACATTTGAAATTCCTAGGAAACCATTTCCCGTGTTAATCTCTTCATCTCATAGGTGTTCCTAGCTACACTATTTTGGCTTCGATAGAATATCAATTTATCTCTGTCACTAAAGATCAGAGAAGCCATTTTTAAAAATAGAATATCAATTTATCTCTGTCACTAAAGATCAGAGAAGCCATACTTAAAAATAGAATTTCTATCTCTTAAGAGTCCCGTATAACTCCTAGGAAACAAGTGATTTCGTTTCTAATTCCGTTAGTGGATCCATAATTCCCCTTAGAAACAACAAATAAATTCCCCTTTCATGGATCATTAATTTCCCTTAGAAACAAGAAATAAATTCCCCTTTCGTGAATCAATAATTCCCCTTCGATTATGCAAATAAATTTCTCAGAAATTCTCTCCCCTTCGTGGATCAATAATCCTTGAATAAATTATGTTAGCTTGGCGTTAGACTCAATTTTAGATGGTAGCATATGTGTTCGCCTCATACCTTCTGATAGGTTCCTACTTATTAAACTGACAATACACATTCATTTTTATTTTTTCAGTAAAGCGCAATTTGTTCACTCCACCAATTTGTTCACTGGTGGGGATTTTGTGTGGCGTGGAATCCCCAAACTCACTCAACAAACCCTCGAGTGTATCAGGACTGAGAAGCATACTACTACTACTACTACTACAATCATCACCAAACCAATCACTTTACAAATTTTTAATCCATTCCTTTTATTTGGCATGCAGATTATCTTCGAATTGTGTTGGTGGTGGGAGTTCCTGTAAATTTATCTAAAAAATGAAAGTGAAGTTTTTTTTTCTTTTACCAGAAAAAGAATATTTTGATTGTCTCTCTCTCTGTGTGTGTGTGTGTGTGTGTGTGTGTGTGTGTATGTGTGTGTGTGTGTGTGTGTGTGTGTGTGTGTGTGTGTGTTTGTGTGTGTGTGTGTGTGTGTGTGTGTGTGTGTGTGTGTGTGTGTGTGTGTGTGTGTGTGTGTGTGCGTGTGTGTGTGTGTGCGTATGTGTGTGTGTGTGTGTGTGTGTGTGTGTGTGTGTGTGTGTGTGTGTGTGTGTGTGTATGTGTGTGTGTGTGTGTGTGTCTAGACTCCGGTCAGAAATTAAGTTAAACAATCATATGAAGCATTGCAAGCGTCACGGATGTCAATCTGTGAAAATGGTTAGCGGTGACAGGGTCATCTTGCGATTTAAGAACTTAAATGGGATAACTATTTTTGAGCAGGCTTCTGCACATTTAAAGATTGGTGTTATTGTTCTACAATATGAAACAGAATTTGAAGGGGGTGAGCCCAAAAAGGGGGTTATATTTCCAGTGAGGGCTCCGTCAATTGAATCAGTGGAACATTGGGTTTGGCTTCTTTACAAGCCAGCCAGTGATCCCGATTCAATCGGAGATTTTTTTCCGATACCAAAAATTAGTCTGGTTTTAAGTGAGGGAAAAAAGGGGTATAAAGGGACATGTTGCTATTGTCCAACATACCTTTCTAGATTCCGGTCAGAAATTAAGTTAAACAATCATATGAAGCTTTGCAAGCGTCACGGATGTCAATCTGTGAAAACGGTTAGCGGTGACAGGGCCATCTTGCGATTTAAGAACTTTAAAAATTCACTCCAACAGAGTGACAAGGTGGTCTTAGACTTCGAAGCCACTCTCATAGATGTGTATGATCCGTTGAATTCAAATCTTGTTAAAAAACATGAGTTCATTGCAGTCTCTTATGCTGTTGAGATATTGGTAGTTGAGATATTGGGTGGTGATAAAGGTAGATATTGGGTGGTGAGGATTGTATGCTCTCAGCCGTGATAGCACTCATTAAAACCGCAAATAAATCGATATCACGGCTGCGAAATACATCCTATCCAATGACTCTATCACTAGAGGACGAGTGGGCCATTAAAACTGAAAAAATATGTTGGGTTTGTAAGGGGGAATTTGTTGAGGGTAATGGAAAAGAGGGAAAAGGGAAAGAGGTAAGGGGAAAGGGGGTAAAGGGATGGTCCGCGACCACGACCATTGGGGCAACCCAGTTGTATCGGAATTGAGTAACTTTCGTGGAGTGGCCAATCAATCGTGTAATTTAAACGGTAGTTAAAAATATTTTCTACCTGTTTATATACACAATTCCAGCTATGATCTGAAATTTATTTTACCGGCGTTGGCAAGATTGCAAAGAGGTGGAGTTGTAGATGGTGCATAGGTAGATGTTTTTTTTCTTATAATATCATACCCAAATCGTCTGAAAAGCTGCTGCTCTTAGAATTCAAATGGTAAATAATAGATAATGATAAATTGTACATGAATAAGATCCGTTTTTTAGACTCCTTTAGCTTCTTCCCCCAATCCCTATGACAACTCATTGAAGTACATAAAAGTGACGATTTTAATAATTTCCCCTCCTTAGCAACACCTCCTTAACCAGCACTTTCCAGACGGTTAAATGTATGATTTATTAACGTGTAAGGGCATATACATGAATGAGTACTACAATTCCACCGCGAGGATTTCTGAGGAACTATTGCCGTCCATCGCCTAATTCTACGATTCATTTTACGATCGTCAACGCACCACTGTCGACTATGAATTTGCCAAGAGGGTTTGGGCTAAGGGAGGGGGTAAAAATAGGTGGGATTACTGTAGATTGTACCTGGCAAGTGATGTATTGACGTTGCTGGATATTGTGTGTATGAACACTGATAAAATCTATGGAGAATTTGGGTTGGATTTAGGTTATTTTTTTCCACTCCTCATTTGGTGATGGATTTAATTCTTAAAATCAAGAGGAAATAGGCTTGATCACCGACGTGGATCAGCATCTATTTTTAGAGAGATCAATGAGGGGAGGGTATGTTTTTCATGGAGATCGTATCCTTGAAACTGATCCGACTGGACAAGACACCGGTGAAAAGTCGGATGCAGTTTTCTTAGATATGAACTCCCTCTATCCGTCGGCAATGTTTCACTACTCTTTGCCGTGTGGAAATTATAAATGGCGTAACGAGCCTCGTGCTTCAGATTTCCCAACATTGCCAACTTTGAGGAGAATGGACCGAAGGGATGGTTTTTTAAATCGATGGTGAAATACCGGTGGAGCATTATGACTCAGTGAAGGATTTTGTTTTCCCGTGCATAAAGAGGGCGGTGACTAGGGACTCTTTGAGTCCATACAATATTTCTAAGGTAGAGGATGGTGGAGTGCACTGGACACCTTCAAAACAAAAACTTATCGCCGACCTTCATCCGAAAGAGAATATCGTTGTACATCACGTTCTTTTGCGGTGGATGGTAGCCAACGGTTTCAACGTCACAAGGATACATAGAGCCCTCCAATTTGACCAGAAACCCTATTTGAAAACGTTTATTGACACTTTTGTTGGTAAACGTTCCGAAGCGAAAACGAATTGAAAAGGAAGTTTTTAGACTCATTTTGAACTCAGCCTTCGGTAAAATGTGTGAGAGTGTACGTAATCGAAGTTATTGTGACGTTGTGACTGACCCAAAAGAATGTGCTCGAATCGTTGCCGATCCAAACTTCACATCATTCACCATCAAAAACTCGAATATGGTCCTCTTGAATAGAAAAAAAAGAAATGTAATTCTAAAAAAAATATTGCAGGTGGCAGCGTAATAACCGAAATATAAAAAAAACTAATGTTGTCATTCTTTTACGATGTGTGTAGGCGCAAATGGCCGGGGGAGGGAGAAGTTCAAGTATATTACGGGGATACCGATTCACTTTTGCTAAAAGTTAGAACCGCAAATTTATTGGAAGATCTGGAAAAAGGCGCGCACATTAGCTCTCGAATAGACTTTACCAATTGGGACTAGTCCATTTACCCGGAGCTAGTGAAGCGTCAGGTCCCAAATCAGTTATTAATGTTAAAATTAGAGACGGGAAGTGACTTCATTTCCAGTGGTGTGCTTGCAGGTCCGAAGGTTTACTGTGTGCAAACAAACGACGAGTTAATCAAAAAAGTCTGCAAGGGGGTGCCTAGACGCTACGTGAATAAGAATTTCGACATGAATGTATATAGAAACTGTGTGGAAAATAGTACAGTTCCAAGGGCGAAAGTCATGGCGATTCACTCTTTAAAATTTAAAAATAACACAGTTTTAGTTGATAAAATAGCCATGTGTCCCGTGTCGGATAAAGTCTATGTGTGTGCAGATGGTGTGACGGTGCTACCCCATGGACATTATCTAACTTCTGACCGAAGTGTATGTCGAGATTTTAGACATCGCCTCGGTCGGGAAAAAATTCAATAGTAAATGGTTGGGTGGTGGGATTCTTTTTTTAATAGATGTTTTTTCCCCAACTCAGAACTGGTTTTTTTCCCAACTCAGCAGCTATTTTTTTCCCAACTCAGCAGTTTTTTTATAGCAAGGTAGAGTCATGTTTTTTTCTTCTTTTTTTTGTAAATAGAAAAAATCTGTTCAAAATCGTTTTTTTTTTTACTCCGTGCCCACGGCCCGAGGGTGGGGGACCGGAATTCAGCTGGCTGCCACCAGCGGCCACCACGCCCTTCCGGGGGGGGGCTCTTTCCAATTATGATAAGTGCTTTTTTAGTTTTTTTTTAATTGAATAAATAAAAAAAAATGTTTTGAATTACGTGATAGTGCCTTTTTCATGTTTTTTTACGTGTGTGTGTGTATTAATAAAACATGTAGTATTTTTTGTAGTGATGTTTTTATTTGTAAATAAAAAACATGTATCATTCTTAAAAAATGTTTTGTTTTCTTGTTCTCGAATCTGATTAGGGAAAGTTTATTATTATTTATTGAAGGGAACGATGCAATCTACAGTCAGTTGTGTTTTGAAATCGATGCAAGTGGGGACTATGTATCAATTTAAAACTCTATTTAAAACTCTATAAGATCGTTTATTTGCGGACCATCAATGTCCCGCAAAACGACACTTTTAACAAAAATAATTCAAAATCGTGATAAAATGTTTTTAGAAAATCCAACAAAAATTTACTATTGCTACAGTGTTTGGCAAGAATCCTATGATAGAATAGAAACTATTGCCCCAGACACGAAATTCATACGTGGAACTCTTGGTTGATTATAACCTAACCTAACCTGGCTGAATCCATTGAAGAATGGTCTCAGGAGATGATACAATTGTTCACTGTCCGATCTCATCATAAATGGATCTCCGTAACCCTAATTCTACACAATCTCTTTCAGCAGAGCAAGTTTATGAGAACAATTGATTTGAATTGTACCTACTATATCGTCTACAGGTTGTTTGTGATTCCAGTTCCCTCATAACGTTAAACAGACAGGTGTATCATGGTGAACCAAAATTCCTACTCTCGGCCTACAATCAGGCTACCAACAAACCCTACGGATATATTCTATTGGACCTGAATCAGAACACACCCGAGGATTTACGTGTAGTTACCGATATTTTTGACAATGAAATTACTGTATATCTGCCGGTGAACAGTAAAAAAGGTCGTTAGTTGCAATCATGACACTGAAGAAACTACATGAACATGGACATTTATTCACCGTCCTAGGAAATTGGAAACCACGCCTTAGGAAGGCCATACTCAAACATGGTGTCGACAGAGAATTCATTAATCTCGTATCTGAACTTTGTTTAAATCTAACTGAAGGCAATGTTCAACTGCCAGAAGGTGTTAAGCAACAGACAAAGCAACATTGTTCCCTTGTACGCTCCCTAGCATCAGCAGCAAGAAAAAAATAAAGGAAACGATTTTAAAAGAAAACGACGTCTTTAAGTGGTTTGGTTGGTAACTTCTTTGAACTTTTACTGCCAATCATTGCAGGACTTGTAAACAGTTTTCTCTAGAGAATGGCCAAACCCTATAAATTGACTCCAATTGAACTCGCCCTTTCGCCAAAGGAACATTGTGAGAACAATCTCAATAAATTCATTAACAATGAGACAATTGCCGATGATGAAAAATTAATTCTGCTTCAAAATGCACTTCGCCGAGTCGACAGACATAAACCCTATCGTGAGAAACCCCTCAAAGTAAATGTCATTGATCACAATAAGGAAATGACTCCATAATCATCATCAGTATCATCAACAACAATAATACCAAAAGAAGAAGAAGAAGATTTGTCTAAAGTTATGACAGGTCTTGCAGATCTACTGCCACATTCCTATCGTGAAAATTGTAAAAGACACTTGACATATCAAATGATTGTGAACTTGTTCAAATTGATGCTAATGGGAATCAAGTTGTAATCCATGGCAAGACCTATATTCTACTTGATTTATTATCAGATTTGATAACGAATCGTAAAAGACTTGTATCATTTGACAGTCATCTGCATACATTTTAAAACTCATCAAACTTTCCCAAAAGCCTTATCGCCAATAAACATGTTTTAAAACAATTAAAGGAATTTAGTCAAATATCAAAAGATGTTTTTAAATCATTTTCGGAAAATACTAGCACGCCAAGAGGAAACGATTTGACAAGAGTTATGAGTGGGGGAGTCAAGCAAAGACATCTTAATATCACTGCATCTCCCTCACCATCACCTGTTAGTATGCAAATTAGCAGTGGACACTTCACTACGTGCTTAAGTTCAAAATGGTTAAAGCATTGAAACATGTTTATGAGATATTGGTGCAGTGGGAAGTTTAAGTTCACCCACCACACTTGCTCAAGTCACTGGACTTGAAAAGGATCGGGTGGCACAATATCTACAGAATGATTCAAGTTACACTCTACATCGTAATCGTAGAGTTCGTGGTAATCACTATCGAAAAACTAAAGCCTTTTTCCCATTACAAATATTACAAGCAGATCTTTTGACTCTGGATGAGATTCAACGACGTCACAATCATCCATACAAGTACATTCTACTTGCAATCAGTGTTTTTAGTCGCTATGCATATGCCATTCCACTGCGGTCAAAGAGCGGCGATGAAGTTGCTAAAGCTTTTGAAATTATCTTTCAACAGGATTGCTATAAGAAGTTTCAAACGGATCAGGGTAGTGAATTTGTTAATCCCAATGTAAAGAAGGTTCTAACGAAATATAACACAATCCTCTATCATAGTCATAGTCCAATAAAGGCAGCATTGACCGAACGGCTGATAAGAACTATTCGACTTTTAATTTCTAGATATTGCACTTTGAAAAATACTGCTGCTTTTATTCATGATTTGGATAGAATAATGTTGATTTATAATCAACATCCACATCGATCCCTGTCCAACTTAACCCCAACAGAAGTTCATCATGATGTCAATACATTTGACACTTTTCTTAAACAATATTCCAATGGGGGTAATGAGAAGTAAAAGAAGAAATTCATGTTGGCGATACTGTTCGAATCAATCGAACTACTAATGTTTTTGAAAAGGGTAATTACTCATGGTCCACTGAACTTTTTAAAGTCTCCAAACTCTTGGACACTACACCCATAACGTATCGTCTACGTGACATGAAAGATGATGAGATTCTTGGTGGCTTTAATGATTATGAATTACAAAAAGTTAAAAACACCGGAATCTATCAGATTGAAAAGATATTAAATACTCGTACTCACAGGGGCATGAAACAGTTGCTTCTTCGTTGGCTAGGATACAACTCTGATTTTGATTCGTGGATATCCGCCGATGACATACACAATGCCCAATGATTTTTGTGTAACGTTTATGTCCAACGTCTCCGACCCTCTTTACAATGATTTGAATAAAACAAGTGATTTTTGGACGAAACTCTCCCCCGCCATCAAATTCGTTGATGGAAAGTATGAAGTTGCTCTTGTCGATTGTATTCTGAAAAATACATATGATATTCTGAGAAAAGATCGCGTGTATGAGATAAAAGTTATGCCATTCGATTGGTCACTCTTTGTCGAGTATGAATGGGTTGAAGTACTTAAATCTAGTGAATATTCGGATGTTACATTGAGATATAAGGAATATGGTACTATGACGGATTTGTGTCGTGCAATCAATAGAAAAATCTCATATCGTAGGAATGGTACATTCCATTTTAATTATTCAGTGGAGCACGATAGGATTTACATTACCTCACCTGTTGACACTGAAATGATTCATCTCAATGATAATCTGAGAGATGTTCTTGGCTTCAAACGGAATATGATCAATGGGAAGAACGCAGGCACTGTTAGTGAGATGGATCGTGTTATTTTTGCTGATTATCCACCTGGTCTCACCTCGGACTCTTGCATATTTCTTTATGCATCCTTTGTGGAAACATCGAGAGTTGGTAATTCAATTGTCCCCCTCCTACGTGTTCTTGAACGAAAAACCACCCATGAACATGTTCATCACTATAATATAAAGCATCTTCAGTATGATCCTGTAAACACTTCGTATTTGAAACTCTGTCAGTTAACACTAAGAAGTGAATTAGGTGATCCTCTAGCAATAACAAAAGGTTTGGCCGTGATTACATGTCATTTTTGACCCATTCGGCAACAGCAACAAAATGGCTAATAGAAAAATTATATTTGTATGTCCTGATATTGATTGCTATGTTACTGCTCTCCAACCACGAAAATTTGGTCATGGAATGGACTATTATAAAGGCCGTTCGTCAATGTCAGGCTACAGTCTTGGCAGTTGGTTTGCTAAACTTTTTCTCTCTGCAATACTGCTGGTTAAAAATATATTGCACCGGTTGTTGCAGATTTTGCATCCTCTACGCTACACGATTGGGGGGATGGTAAAGATTTTAAAGAAAGTGTTTCAAAAAATCTCAGGTCCAGCGCACGATCCATTGGCGAGCAATTGAAATCACAACAAAGTGGAAAAGGTTTTAAAAGGAGGAGAAACATCTCATCACTCATCAGTCTTTACTCAGGTCTGAAGCGAAAGACATCATCACTCTTCTCAAAGAAAAGTAAGAATAAGAGAAAGAAACAAAGAAGAAAAATTGTTCGAATGAAAAGGGATTTCTTTTCCTAGACTGAAATGGCATATCTACCCCTCAAGGAATCTCATCCCACTGTCACCACACATCTCTAAACATTTTCAATTCAGAAAGTGTGGATGTCAGTGTAAAACACGGATACTATGAACAATTCTATCCACAGCAACCCCTCTCTGAAAACACACATTTTCAAATTTATTCCAATGAAGACTACTTCATAGTTTTATCATCCACATTTATCGATTTAAAAGTTGTGTTGAGGAAAAAGTCTGACAATTTACCTCCCTCCAACTTCGATGGACTATCCTATGAAAATGGTATACTATACAATTTATTTAAACAAGTATGGGTCTACATAAATGGAACATTGGTGAGTACTAGCAATAATCTATCAAACTATGCGAGTTACATACAATTTATGTTGATGACTCCAATGACCTATAAGAAATTGAGAGGTCTGCCAATAGGCTATGACTATAGATCAAATGTTGATACTGAAGGTGAACTCACTTGGGCAGTGAGCAAGGAGTATCAGTTGGTAGACTCAATCACGAAATATTCAATATATCCCAATGGATGCCCCCCCCAATGTTAAAATTGATATAAAGTACAACTTGCACCGTCCAATTTCATATTGAGAAAAACACGTGATGCAGCACCCGAAGTTAATGTCAATCTCACCTCGGCAATACTTAATGTGCGAAAACAACAGGTTATGAGTTCTGTTGCTTTGGCAATTGAAAAACTAAAAGCCTCTGGAAATAATATCAAACTGCTCGTTCCTCACACAATCGCCAATCAACGTCATATTGCCACTGGATCAAGTACCTACACCGATTCTTCATTTATCAATGGTGAAATTCCTTCAAAACTTGCCTTTGCCTTTGTAAAAAGTGCCATTGCCATAGGATCGTTGACAAGTTCGCCACATGAATTTGAATTATTTGGACTTTCCTCTCTTGTATGTAAAGTAAATGGAATTCCTCTCTTCAATTTGTCCTTTGATAAATCCTATAGGACCCTATATGAATTGACAATGCAATCCCTAGATCAAGATTCTCAAATGTATGAAAATGGTATTACCGATTCAGTGTTCGCTAAAAGTCATGGTATCATTGTTCTGGACTTGTCAGGTACTCAAGATATGGGTATTGTCCGAACGGGTACTGTACGTTTAGAGTGTACCTTTGAAAAACCATTGCCCGAGAGTGTAAAATTAATCTCACTCAATCAATTTGAAACCTATTGGGAAATTACCCCCGACGGTAGTGTTCTATTAGACTTGGCACCATGAACACCAATCAAATAATGGATGTATTTAACATGGATCCTTTTATTTCCAAATAAAAATCCTATTGCATACCCTCAGATTTCCTTGATTATATTCATACTGCTAACAAAACCATTATCATTGTTAATAGTAGTCCATCGTCTGTGCAGACGGGTCATTGGCTATGCATCCTTCAAACAGCGAAGAATCTAGAATTTTTTTATCCTCTTGGTCTACCATATGCATTCTACACACCACACATAAAAACTACCTTGAAGGAAGTGGGAAAAAATTATTCAAAATCGGATGCGAGTACAAGATTTATCAACCAAAAGCTGTGGTTTTCATGCATTACTTTATTTCATTTTTCGATGTCGTGACTATACTTCCAGTGAATTTCTCAACATTTATGTACACAGTCCAGGTTTGAATGACTTTCTAGTAGAAAATACCCTCTCAGACCTGTATAGTATTGATTTCAGTGCCCTAAGAATAAAGTGTTTTAAAAATGTACGTGAATTTGTTTATTAATAAAATATATATGCACTATAAAAAAAAGTCTTTTAGTCTTCATTGTTTAGATTTCTTCTTCTTCTTGGTTCATAGTCATTTAGATTTTCATCGTAGTCGTCGTTGACAACGATTAGTGGTGGTAGATCATTGGGATTCAACTTGTACTGATCCTGGCGTGCAAAGTCAGGGTCACAATTTCCACAATATTGTAACTTCATTTTTATCAAATCTTCTTGTGAAGTCAATAATACTATTACGATTCATATTGTAATATTCACCTGTTTCTATCTGATTATTCGAAGTAATGTTGCACACAATATTCTCATATGAAGAATCACTTTCGGTCACAGCCAAATAAAAATCACTAGGTTTATAATCATTACTAGCATTGTCCTCACAATGATGACACTGGAACCATACTCTCTTCATGTTTTTACAATTGAAACGTGCTCCAAATTCTTCTTCCCAATACAATTTAAATCCACGACGATACCAATCCCTTAGAAATAAACTGAAGTCACGTTTAGGGGTTTTTCCAGTCATACCAGGGTAAGTATTTTCCCACTGGTCACACTTATCATGATGACAATTGGAGCATAGATACCCATTAGGATGAGAGTCACAAGTCTCTTCGAGACAGGTATTACAGTCCTTAATTTGTACAGCATATCCTTTATGCAATTTACACGGATTGCATAGTCTACACTTTTCATTATAGTCATCAACTGTAGTACAGTTCTCACATGATGACCAGCTGCCCAATGTATATAAACATAGTGAACATGTATGATACATTTTTTCGATGTTGTCTGTCCCACTGCCAAAAAGAAACTGACTCAAAATCAATAAAAAAAACACTGTCTTTCTAGGAGGAGGAGGAGAAGTAATCGAGTATCGTCACAAAAACTTATTTTCTGTTGTTTTAAAGAATGATTTTCTAGTTAGTGGTTAAAAGCAGAATCACAATGTCATTTTGTTTCGTTTCAATTAATATATCAATAAATTGAGTAAATGCGTTTGAGTCACGACGCATAAGCTTCACACAATAGTCCAAAGATGGGGAATCAGTTCCCATTATACTGTTAAGCATTTCTAGAGAAAATATTTTCCGTTGAAGAGATAAATCCAGAAAGTCATCATCTAAAACTAAACATTTTTCCAATTTGACTAGATTCCGTAAGATCTTCTGTTTCTCAAGTCCAATCATTCTCGTTCTTGATACTCCCACTACCAACTATAAACTAAAATAACATGCACAAGTTTCTACTTTGTCCACAATCTCAATACCTCTTGGACACCACCCACCATAGAGAGAAAGAAAGTGGAGTAAACGATCATCTAGAGTGTCTAGTCAAGAAAAGAATTATAAAAAAACATTTTTATTGACAGAAATGTAATAAAAGAATATATTTTTACTCTCTTCGCGTTGGGTGAGTCAATCCATTTTCCTCAATGTGCTTCATAATAGCATTCAACCCATGTTGTAGTCGTGATAAATACATTATTTTCACTTTTGCGGCAAAGCATAATTGTTCGTCTGACTTAAATTTACTCAGTGACATAACGTATCTGCCAAACATCTCATCCCACTCAAATGATAGTCGGGAATCCTTTCCAATTTCAACAGCTACATTGGAGGCCCTTGTCTTCACATCATCATTGTCAGCTCCTTTGAGGTGTAATAGTGTGAAACTACTCATTTTCACAATTATTGAACGTTTATTTCTGCAATTTGAAATAATATAAACTAATCAAATTAAACTTATTGACTGAGATACTAACTCGGTATCGGACTTTTTATATCCACGCTCAATGTCAGAGTAAAAGCGTCAACTCCTATAATCATGCTACAATGAAGAAACATGTCTAACATTAAAACATCCATAACAACCTGAACAACTATTAAAAACCGTTTATCCATACAATAAAACATCCATACAAAAAAACATTAAATAAAACACCAACCATATAACAATACCAGGAAAACTACCATCGATGCATGAAAACAGTCATGACTTTTAACAGAAACATGAAAATTTATACAAAATCATTGTATTATGAACAGCACGAATTTTCATGATATGCTGATTTTAATTACAACATAAAAAAATAACCAAAGATATGACTTTATAGACATGGTGTTTTTTTATGATACATATTAATGACTGCCCCCGTTGTATGTTATGGGTACTGCCCGCTTGTATGGTATTGGTACTGCCCGCTTGTATATATTAATATATGCAAAAAGGATAGGACCCCGCTTCCTTATATTAACACTATAAAGGAGTTCTGTCAGCTTGTATGGTGGGGGGGGGACTGTCCGCTTGTATATATTAATATATGCAAAAAGGATAGGACCCCGCTTCCTTATATTAACACTATAAAGGAGTAGTGTCCGCTTGTATGGTGGGGGGACTTCCCGCTACCTATCTTTATAGCTGCACTACTTCAAACTCAAAACGAGCAAAAAGTAAAAGGAGTATGGCTGACAACACCCATGTCTTCTTCAGACCAGAAAATAATTTGCACTTCACTTAAAAGAAACGTGTAATGTCAGTTTGATATACCTATTGTGATATCTATTCCTTTTCATCTTAATACTTCTTTATTAATTGAAGTCAAAAAAGTGAAAATATTTAAAATGTATTTTGTTTTCAGACAAGTGCAAATTACTTTCTGGTCTTAAGGAGGTGTGGGGGTTGTAAGCCCTACTCATGCTAATTGTTGCTATTTTAAGTTTGAATAGGTTATTTATTGTTATTTCTGTTCGTTTTGGGTTCAATTCACTTATTCATGGTGATTTGTGGTAGTTTTACGCTTGTAAAATTATTTTAATTTATTTCTACTCATTTTTGGCTTATCGAGGTCATGGGCATTGGCAAGGGGGCAGGCGGGGGGGGGGGTCATGCCCCCACCTGGAAATTTGAGACTATATAGTAAAAATAAGGAAACCGAAGGAAAAAAAAGCAGAATAGGGAAAAACCATGGAAAAAATATATGTTCTAATTTGTGACTGAGTGACCCCTAACAAGTTTTCCACAAGCATTTTTTCTATATGATTTGGTTGGAGCAAATAAAAAACAAAAAAACAAGTTCTTCATAGTAATGAATGGTAAATAAATAACGATCCTTGTCAATAACGAAAGTATAAGAGCCTAACTATTGATTTCAATAAGTCAAAGAATCAGCTTTTTATGGTGATCTTAAATATGTGTTTGTTTATTAGTAATTAGTTGTAGTTATTAGAACACAAGAAAGTTTGCATAATTTTAAAAAACACAAGGAAAACAATTTAATAAGAGACGATTTCGGTAAAAACATGCCGTCAACTTTTGATTGCATTGTAAGAGTACCCATGAGCTGATGTATGAAGCCACAATAATCAGAAATGTTTCCCCTGGAAGGAATGCTATATTTCTGTATTTTCCCCCTGAACGGATACGTTTTTTGTGTTTTATTATCAATTTTTTTTACAGGAGTGAAGGTATTTATTTAGTTGTCACTTTGAAAAAAATTTAATTTTTTACAGTTATGAAGTTTAAAGGTGTCAAATATACTGGCTTTTGGCATTCGATAAATTAAAAATATTGAATTAAATATTTTTAGTTGATTTTTTTAATCTTAATTTTGATGTTTTACTTTGAACAAACTACTTTGATAATGCGTTACTTTTTATAAACACTGAGTTTAAAGTCATTAAATATTCTGGTGTTTGATAACCAAGTTCAAAACTGTCGATATGGTTAAAAAATATCCGTCCAACGCTTTGGCATTGCTCAATAGAACTTAATGCTGGGAGTTTTTTATCTTAGTTTTTGTAAGTAGAGTATTCCTTTCTATATTTTTTGTAACTACTTACTTTTTTTCATTTTTAAAGGCTTTTACTTTAATTGACATCTATTGCCTTTAGAAAATTGTTTGCCTCTATTCTTCATTGAATAAAGAAAATAAAACAATTTTTTTCAACTGAAAGTAGGGAGCAACATCAAAACTTAAAACGAAAAGAAATTATTACATATGTGAGGGCGGTTGCCCCCCTCCTAAACACCTCGCTCTTCAACTAGGATGTTTTTTTTTTTTTTAGTTAACAAAATTTCCAGATACTTCGCTATTCTTCTGTAATTTTTATTGGTCATATACCTAGAAAGAATTATTTTCTGGCTTCAAACTGTCCAAATACTTTACCCCCGGGGAAGTTTCCCCCCCATGGAAAAGAAGAATTTTATTTGAGTTTTATTTTTTTAATTTCCGTAGGGAGAAGGAGTTTTGGTACTCCCACGTAATAATTTTCCAAGCGTAAAACTACCACAAATCACCATAAACAAATGAATTGAACCCAAAACGAACAGAAATAACAATAAATAGCCTATTCAAACTCAAAATAACAATGTAGTTTCTATGAGCAGCCATAGAGTACCACTGGTACAGCCGCATAAATAAAAAAAAGTTCAAAAAATTTCCAAGTCCAAAATGTTCCTAGAAAAAAAGTGTTACTATAAACATTATTTTTCTAATAGTAAAAATCACGACTAACATATCTATATCATTCTCATTTCGTATTTAAAAAATATTAAATGGGATTTTTTTTTTTAAGTATATGTCATGCTATTTTATGTAAAAAAAATGTAAAAAAATTCAAATGTAAAAAAATTATATTAAAAAAAATAAAAGTTAAAAAAATAAAAAAAAATTAAACTTAAAAAAAGTATGATAAATAGGGAAATGGGCCGAAAAGTAGGGGGAGGGAGTATTGGGGCCTTGGAGGTTGGGGTCCTTGGTAATTGGGATGGTGGTCGGTGTTTACCCCCCCCCCCCAGCGAATACCCCCCCCCCCGGAAAATACCCCCGGAAAATATCCCCGCGGAAAATATCCCCCTGAAAATACCCCGCGCAGGAAAATGCCCCCCACGCAGAAAATACCCCCCGGAAAATACCCCCCTGGAAAATATTTCCCCTCGGAAAATACCCCCCCCCCCCGAGAAATACCCCCCCCCTGAAATTACCCCCCCCCCCCCCGGGAAATACCCCCGCGGAAAATACCGCCCTGCGAAAAATACCCCCCAGAAAATACCCCCCCCACCGGAAAATACCCCCGCGGAAAATACCCTCCCCCCAAAAAAAAACACCCCCAATGGCAAAGGGCTTTCCGAATTTGAGAATTTCATTTGAGTTTTATTTTTTTAATTTCCGTAGGGGGATGGCATTTTTTAACTTGTGTATTATGCGCCACTCACTCAAGTTTACGCTGTGTAAAATTCGAGAACTTACCGGTTTGTTTGTTAGTTTCTTCGTTACTTTAGAAATAAATTTGCGCTATAGATTTGCAGGGGGGATTAGGGGGTTAGGTGGGATTAGGGGATTAGGGGGGGGGGTAATCATAACAGGTCTGCATGCAAAATGTGTATCGTACAGTTATTCCGCATATTAGATAGATAGACAAATAAGGGTATTTTAAAGCCAAATATAGGGTCATGAACTCAGTAAAATAACATAAACGAATATAGTGAATGGGGTGTGTGTTAACCCCCGAAAAATGCCCTCCCCCATGATAAATACCCCACCCCCTCCTTCGGAAAGTAACCCCCGCGGAAAATACCCCCTCCTTGGAAAATACCCTCGTGGAAAATACCCTCCCCCCTGTGGAAAATAAGGTTTCTAAATTTGAAACTTGTATTTCAGTTTTTTTATACTTTTGTTGAAAAGTGCTAAGGAACGGGAAAAAAGAGGAATTTACACACCAGAAGTGTTTTAAAAACTTAGAAAAAATACACAAATCCATTTGTGTTGAATAGACTTTCATATGAACTTCTGCAATTTTTGGCAGTGCCAAATTAAAAAAAAAATTGAAGAAGAAAAAATATTCAGGCAAACAATCATCAAAATTAAGCTAAAACATATGGGACCTAAAAGTTTGAGAAGGTTTGGTTACCCTTTTAAAGGATAGTTGGCTTTGGGAACCAACACATTCTAAATTGTTTAAGTTTTTACGGACAAAAGCGTTGTCAAATTCTACGTTTTTGTTTTTCTTATCTTCCAAGTGTAAGAACTACCACAAATCACCATTATCAAACAAATGAAACCCAAAACTAACAGAAATTACAATAGATAGCCTAGTCAAACTCAAAACAAGCAAAAATTAAACGGAGTACAACACCCATGTCTTCACCCTGTTGACAACACCCATGTCTTCTTCAGACCAGAAAATAGTTTGCATTTCACTTTAAAAAAAATAAAAATAAAAAAACAGTGTATTGTCAGTTTGATATACATATTCTGATATCTATTCCTTAAATCTTAATACTTCTTTTTTTGTTGAAGTCAAAAAAGTGAAAACATTTAAAATGTATTTTGTTTTCAGTAAAGCGCAAATTACTTTCTGGTCTTGAGGAGGTGTGGTGGTTGTCAGCCCTACTCATGTTAATTGTTGCTATTTTGAGTTTGAATAGGTTATTTATTGTTATTTCTGTTCGTTTTGGGTTCAATTTATATATTTATGGTGATTTATGGTAGTTTTACGCTTGTAAAATTATTTTAATTTATTTCTACTCATTTTTGACTTAACGAGGCCATGGGCACCGGCAAGGGGGGGACCATGGCCCCTACCTGGAAATTTGGGACTATATAGTAATTATAAGGAAACCAAAGGGAAAAAGTGGAATAGGAAAAAAACATTGAAAAAAAAAAGTTTGTTGTCCCATTATTGGCTGCCTGCCAATAGATTTTGACCCATATTAGGGAAAAATATAAGTTCTAATTTGGGACTGAGTGACCCCTAACAATTTTTCCACATTTTTTTTTCTATATGAGTTGGATGGAGCAAATTAAAAACAAAAAGACATATTCTTCATAGTAATGAATGGTAAGTAAATAACGATCCTTGTCAATAACATAAACCTAATAATAGTTTATAATACTTAGAAAAACGGACACTGAAAAAAAATACTTGGAAAAAACAATTAAATAAAACATTGCATTTACTTTATACTAAACTCTAAATTGAATTGAAGTTATCAAGTATTTTGCAGTAGGTTGCATACATCGGTTGCATCAAGAAATGACTAATTGTAGACAGAGAAAAGCCAAGGCAGATAGTCCAAGTAATTGAGAGGCAAATGTTTAAATGGCTGGGGCACGGGTAAATGGCGGGAGTATGCATGACTCTCTTATTGGACACATACTTGTTTGTTAGTTTTTGGAAAGGCATGCGTGCCTAGAGTCTCAGGCATGTTGACCATAATTTAAAATTGACATAAGACCGTTAGATTGCCTGTAATGAGAGGCAAACAAGGCATGCCCGCCTTTGGTCTTAAGAAGGTTGACCAAGAATTTATTATTATTTTTTATTTATTTTTTTTTTTTTAGTTAAAAAATTTTCAGATACCTCGCTATTCTTCTGTAATTTTTTAGTGGCTATGTACCTAGAAAGAATTGTTTTCTGACTTCAATCTGTCCAAATACTGCACCTCTCGGAAAATACCCCCCCCCCGTGGAAAAGAAGGCTTTTCAAATTTGAGAATTTTATTTGAGTTTTATTTTTTTTAATTTCTGTAGGGGGAAGGAGTTTTGTTATTTGTGCATTATGGGTTCAAATATAACACTAAAGTTCAAATTTTGTTCGAATCTCAAATCCCTGTTTAATTAGACTAGATAGCTCTTTTGAAAGTACTAAAAAAAGGTAGCGTAAAGAGCGAGGTATTGACTAGGGGAAGAACCCCCTCATATACGTAATAGTTTCTGTTCGTTTTAACTTTTAATGTTACGCCTTACTTCCAGTTGAAAAAACTTGTTTTTTTTTTATTTAAATTCTGATCGTTTTTTAAATAATGCTGGGAAATCCGGCGCCTCCTTCATAGAAATGTCCCTTCCCCCAATAAAAGATCCTCCCATGTAACCCCTCCTTCGACCCCCCCCCCCTGGGTAAAGTAGTATCCAACTACTTTACCCCCTCCCCGTATATGCAAATATATAGTCCAAATTATATATATCCCATATATTCTGTCACTTTTCTTTGTCTTGTCTCGTCGCTAAGCTGAAAAAAACTAACGAAAAAACCGGTTTTGTTCTTGAGTTTTACACAGCGTAAACTTTAGTGAGTGACGTATAATACACAAGTACCAAAATTCCATCCCCCTACGGAAATAAAACTCAAATAAAACTCAAATAAAATTCTCAAATTTGGGAAGCCTTATTTTCCACGGGGGGTATTTTTTTTTGGAGGGGGGGGGGTTATTTTCCGCGGCGTGTATTTTCCATGGGGGTATTTTCTGCCGGGGGGTATTTTCCACTGGGGGTATTTTCTGGGGAGGTATTTTCAACGGGGGGAGGGTATTTTCTGGGGGGGTATTTTCCGGGGGAGTATTTTCCGCGGGGGTATTTTCTTTGGGGGTATTTTCCGGGGGTATTTTCCGCGGGGGTATTTCCACGGGGAGATATTTTCCGGGGGAATTTTCCGGTGGGGTATTTTCCGTGGGGGGTTGGGGTATTTTCTGAGGGTATTTTTCGGGGAAGTATGTTCTGTGGGGGGTATTTTCCGGGGGGATAATCGCCAGGGGGGGGGGTAAACCTCGGCCACCATCCCAACCACCAAGAACCCCAACCTCCAAGGCCCCAATACTCCCTCCCACATTTTTTCGGCCCCTCCCCCTGTTTATTACGTTTTTTTTTAAGTTTAATTTTTTTAATTTTTTATTACTTTTATGTTTTTAATAGAATTTTTTTTACGGTTAATTTTTTTTACATTTTCTTACATAAAATAACCTGACATATACTTAAAAATCTCATTTAATATTTTTGAAATGCAAAATGAGAATGATATAGATATGTTAGTCGTGATTTTTACTATTAGAAAAATAATGTTTGTAGTAACACTTTTTTTCTTTTGAACTATTTTGAACTTGGAAATTTTTTGAACTTTTCTTATTTTTGCGGCTGTACCAGTGGTACTCCATGGCTGCTCATCGAAACTACTGAAAGATCTTAAGCCAAACTGGCCAGCCATGACAAAAAACCAACAAAGAGAAAAAACTCAGTGAGAAAAAAACAACAAACGAGACTGCGGCCAATGGAGAGAAAAGCAACGAAAAATGTAAAACAACGTAGTTATTTTTCCTGTATCCAAACAAGGTGTCTTCAGCACGAAAGAAACACAAGAGGAACAAGATAAAAAAACAAGCTAAAACTAAAAAAACAATAAAACCATCACCACCAAAAAAATATATATACAAATGACGCAAACTGATCAACGCAGGGAAAACATGCTATTATAGAGTTACTTCAGTGAGGACACCAGAGTAACTGAGGAAAAAACTGGAATTTTTTTTTAATTTTTCTGTTGCGAAAAAATCCTTTTATTGGCTATTATTGAAACAAATCGGTTCGGTCTAACAGGTAAAAAAGTTCCCTGGTGATTATTTAAAATCTTAACTTCTTTATTGACTGCTGATTCACTCTTTAGAAGATTATCATAAATTGGGTCAATATTTAAATTACTTCTGTCCCTATTTATCGAAAGGTTAGCCAATATATGTTTTTTGATTTGATTTCTATGGCTTCTCATAAAAATAAAAAAACTTGTATTTGCTAACCTTTCGATAAATAGGGACACAGTTAATTTAAATTTTGACCCAATTTATGATAATCTTCTAAAGAGTGAATCAACAGTCAACCAGGGAGTTAAGATTTTAAATAATTGTATTTTTGTATATTGGAAGGATAAACCCTTGCATCATATTTTAAAAAAAATAGTGAAGATGAAATATTCGAAGAAAATGTTTACACATGATAAAGTCATCGTTGTGTTGAATGCTGACAAAAACAAATTCTTGAAGAATAAACAAGTACTAATGGGGATCTCATTGGAAATATATGCGTGCGTTGTCATGACAGTGAGAGATTAAACCTCTTTGGACTACCAAGACCATTCAGCATTGCTAACGGTGGATATGTGAGAGTGAGATATCCAGATATGATATCACTCAAAGAGAATGCCAACATAAAAATAATAATTGATGAAATGGGGCATCTTCTTGCTCATGGTAATCTTCTTGCTCATGGAAATATATGCGTGCGTTGTCATGACAGTGAGAGATTAAACTTCTTTGGACTACCAAGACCATTCAGCATTGCTAACGGTGGATATGTGAGAGTGAGATATCCAGATATGATATCACTCAAAGAGAATGCCAACATAAAAATAATAATTGATGAAATGGGGCATCTTCTTGCTCATGGTTCTGGTAACACGTTACTAGATAATAGATCATATTGCCGTCGTTCTGGTATTAGTATTCAAATGAAATTAAAGAGAAAAAGAAAGGCCTACTGTTTCACTAATATTATAAACCATATCTTGTCTACGTGCCAGAACTGTTACCTGTCTAAAAACAATGTGGTAATAGACACTGAAATCGCAGGCAAAATAAAGGGGTATTGGCAGACAACATAACTAATGAATATAACGATAAATTGATGAAAAATAAAGCGCATGTGAACATTATTACGACCATTGATCCTATACCAAAAGATATACGAATGAAGCCACAAATACCAAAGACGAAACGAATATTGAATCTGTAGCTGACACCACAGTACAAATTGTGAATGACTCAAGCTGGATTACTGATTATTAAACTGGTTACGAACTAAGAGAAGACAGTAGCTGCACTATCAAGAGAGAACATGATGAATTATCGTATTGAACAGATTCAAAATGTTCAAAGTTGTTCAATGATGTTAATAATGTATAATATTAAATGTTACATATTTTTACGTTAATATCCTACATGTTGTTATTTCAATAAAAATATTTTATGCAGTACTTTTTTATGTTTCCATTATTTTTGGGTTCCACTAGCACGTCGAACGTTTAGAATGTTTATTAAAAAGTTGGAGATATAAGAAAAGGAATTTTCAGACATAGATACTACTAGCGGGGTTCATATAAAGTATATTAGAATCTCAAATATGTTAGCAGAGCTTTTACAGAACTCTGAGAGAGATTAAATGATCAAATATTGTTTAATAAATCACAGGTGAAACATGCAAACACCCTCTTAGACACACACAGGCATAGTAAGAAAGAGAGACAAAAAAACCTACAGTCATGGAGTCAGACACGGAAAGCATGTAAATATCCACTCAGAGACACATGCATAGTGAGAGAGAGAGAGAGAGAGAGAGAGAGAGAGAGAGAGAGAGAGAGAGAGAGAGAGAGAGAGAGAGAGAGAGAGCGAGAGAGAGAGAGAGAGAGAGAGAGAGAGAGAGAGAGAGAGAGAGAGAGAGAGAGAGAGAGAGAGAGAGAGAGAGAGAGAGAGAGAGAGAGAGAGAGAGAGAGAGAGAGAGAGAGAGAGAGAGAGAGAGAGAGAGAGAGAGAGAGAGAGAGAGAGAGAGAAAGAGAGAGAGAAAGAGAGAGAGAGGATAGAGAGAGAGAGAGAGAGAGAGAGAGAGAGAGAGAGAGAGAGAGAGAGAGAGAGAGAGAGAGAGAGAGAGAGAGAGAGAGAAATATAGGGATAGAAAGAGAGAGATATAGAAAGAGAGAGAGAGAGAGAGAGAGAGAGAAAGATTATTGAAAATAGTCTAGCAGAGGGGTTTTCTAAGAGAGAGGGAAAGACAAAAACACCTACAATCACACTGAGTAAGACACTGGGACAAGCAAACACCCGTTCAGACACACAGGCACAGAGAGTGAGAGAGACAAAAATCTATACAAATACACAGATCCAAATTTACAAAAAAACAAAGACAGACACTGGGACAAGAAAACACCTGCCCAGACACACGGGCAGAGAGAGTGAGAGAGACCAAAACACAAACAAATACATAAATTCAGACATACAAGCAGACAAAGACAGGCACTGGGACAAGCAAACATCCGCCCAGAACACAGGTTTAGAGAGTGAGAGAGACAAAAACATATACAAACACATATATTGAGACATACAAACAGACAAAGACAGGCACTGGGACAAGCAAACACCCACCCAGACACACAGGCACAGAGAGTGAGAGAGACAGAAACGAATACAAACACATAGTTTCAGACATGCAAACCTATAAACACAGGCACGGGGACAGGCAAACACCCACCCTGACACACAGACTTAGAGAGTGAGAGAGACAAAAATACATAGATTAGACATACAAATAGACAAAGACAGACACTGGGAAAAGTAAACACCCGCCCAGACACCAATGCACAGAGAGCGAGAGAGACAAAAACACACACAAACACACAGATTCAGACATACAAACAAACGAAGAAAAACACTGGGACAAGAAAACATCCGCCCAGATATACAAACAGACAAAGACAGGCCCTGGGACAAGCAAACAGCCATCCAGATACGCAGGCACAGAGAGTGAGAGAGACAAAAACACACATACAAACACATAGATTCAGACAAACAAACAGACAGGCACTGGGACAAGCAAACACCCGCCCAGACGCACATGCACAGAGAATGAGAGATACAAAAACACATAGATTGAGACATACAAACAGACAAAGACAGATATTGGGACAAGCAAACACCCAAACAGACCCACATGCACAGAGAGTGATAGAGATAAAAACACATACAAACACATAGCTCTCAGTACGGCTGAGGCTAGAAAGTCTGTTATAGATTCGGCTTGTGGTAATCCTCATAAGTCGGCTATTGAGATTTGAAGGGGCAGATCGTATTTCAAAGTTCTTGTGGACAGTAAACCATTTTCAGAGGAAATAGCCAGTTCATCCAGAGCCATGATCGAGAGATAGCTGTCAGTGTGTGACCTAGGCAATTCATAGGTATCATCAAGCAAGACCCCCCGGAATATGAAAGTGAGCTACATTCAGTCATTCCAAACTGCACCAAGACTGGAAAATGTGGCGAATTCCACAAATTTAAGTTGTTCTTCTCTTCACAAGATGATCTAGATAATGTATATCAAATCCAGTTAAGATCGGGCATAAGTTGCACCAGGTTGAACTATTCCATTTCGTTCCAAAAAGATCAATCCGATGGACATTTGGTGAAAGACTGTAGCAACGCTGAAGTTTGTTCTAATTGTGCTAGATACTCGCGTGAATCGCCATGCCGTAATGAGCTTAATTGTATCTCCTGTAATTCAAATAAGCAAATTTGTTACTCGTATCGATGTCCCGAAAATCGTAAACTGATGCTAGAAAAGCCATATGGTGATAACCTCACTAACCATGGCTAGTTTTACCGATTTATCTTTCATATATTGGTACATTAATGGTGGAGTGAGTCAAAAGCTCCCACTTATTGATACCCTCCTCCAGAATAACAGAGCGGTGTGTCTGCAAGAACATTTCCTTTCAACAGAGCAACTTTCTTTATTAAACGTACAGAATGTGGCGTCAACTGCCATCTCAAGTGCAATCTGACGCAAGTCTCGAGGCCGTCCAAGCGGTGGCCTTACAATACTTAGCCGGTTTTAGATTCAAACCATTTAACTCACTGATCGTTTTATTGCAGCTGTCATCAGTGGTTTAGCAATAATAAATGTATACCTACCGACTAATTATGGTGATCAAGCATCTAATTATTTTTTCCTCTTCTTGTCGTAAATCCTCTTCAAGCGCGCTAAGAAGACACTTAGATCATACCCGAGATGCCTGATCATAGGAGACTTTAATTGTGATCTTGCACGTATGAATTGCCCACGTAGTGAATTAATTAGAGATATGCTATCCTCTACGTTCTCGGTACTAAGGAAACATAAAGACTTTACGTTTATATCTAATGCTAGTTTGACATCTAACCTGGATCACATGCTGTTTTCAGAAACTTTATTCCACCATGTAACTGTGCTTGATGACAATGGTGCCTGTGAAGACCATCTTCCTTTAAAATTTTCTGTCTCACTGACCCGTAAACAGGGCAACCCAGCCAAACATAAATGGTATCAGCGGAAAATGTGAAAGGAAATGAATGTGCCGTTGTTTCAAGCAACGTGTGACCATGTCTTAAGTTAGATTAAAGCTCTCTTTCATCTTTTTCAAACTAATACGGGTTTGATTAGTAGTGAGCTACGACTACAAATTAACACCTACTCTGAGGAAATTATTCTTGCTCTTAAGTCTGCTGATAAAGCGGTAATGGCTGTGAAAAAAGTTATAAGCAATACTGAAAAGTCTGGCTGATCGAATAACACTTCACTCGTAAATGCCTGCTCAAGTGCAAAGTGGTGGTTGCGTCAATGAATTGAATGCGGAAGGCCTAGGTCAGATGTATTGCACTCTGTGCGACTATTTACAAACAAAAGGTACCGAAAGTTCCTTGAAGAGCATCTAGCTGCTATCAAGACCGATAACACTGCAAAAGCTTTAAATGACCTAAAGTCTCTTTGGAGATTCCGGTCTCGTAAAAACGTCCATTCTGGTGATGATTCCAAACGTATACCAGTTTCAAGATGGGTCTCCTATTTTGAAAATCAGTTTAAAAAGCCAAATAGTAGATTTGAAAGTGGTTTTGATGCACAGTTGTTCGAGCTTCTGGTTTCAAAACCGAGACCTAATAGGGCAGTGGTTACACCGTCTGGTATTAAGGCAATAGTGCACAAACATATGGAAAAAGGTTTTCCGAAGGAGCGGATAGTATAAGTGCAAAGCACCTTACGGCCAGGAGCGGTATTTTATATGGTCATTTATCATTACTTTTTCAGATCCTTTTTAATATTTGTATTGTTTCTGATTGTAAGTCCCTTGATGTCGTAACACCTATTCTAAAAAAGGGAAAACTGCATTTTTCTAGATCGTCGTATAGGCCCATCACGGTTTTTAGTGTGTTCGCGAAGATTTTCGAGTTTTTGATCGTAGATCGAATAAATAAATGTTGTACAATGCCCCCATTTCAGTTTGGGTTTCAGTCAGGCCTAGGATGTTTCCATGCGTTACATAGTTTATGTTCTATTCTTCAAGATACGGAGGCGTCGGGGAGTACGTTGATTTTAGGTGCATATGATGTAACAAATGCCTTTGGGCCCCTTCTCCACTCTCAAGCAATACTTGAATTATATAACCGCGGTGTTAGCCTGGACGTTATAGTGCCTCTTTACTACATGTATCACCATCTGGAAGTACTGTTGAAACTCAGTGACTCGTTTGCTAAAGAAGACCTTCCAGTTTACGTTGGTATAAAGTTGCCTTGGTAAACGTAAAAGTTTACATTGTAACACCTCCATTTTACGCTATAAGGAGCAATAACCTCCCCGCCCACTTATAATAATGCCGCTCTCCCTGGCCAGGTTTATCTTCCTACTAGCTGCGTATCTGAAGGTGTTGACACATATGTGCGCTGTTATGCCGACGACCTGTTGAGCCTGTGCCGTTCCATTACCAGTTTACAATGTAATTTTGATGAGCTTGCAGCTCACAATGATAACACAGCTCTATCTATTAATGCTGCTAAGTCGCTAGGGCTATTTTTCAATTGCCCTGATTCCTTAGCTCCAGAAAGCGTATGACTAGGTTTTATAGATATTGTCCCTAAATCAGAGCTAGTTTACCTTGGTTTAGCGATTGGATCTTCCCACAGGAATACAAGGAAGCTCCTTATTAAGCATGCTAAGAGAAAAATACATGCAGCATATGCTAGCATTGTTCATTCACAAGTTAGCCTTAAACGTAAGATACTGGCCAAGTTGTACAATAGTATCGCCCTTCCTAAAAAACTGTATCTAACACCTTTTTGGGACATTTTTACCGTAGCTGACAAGCAATGTCTGCGCAAATCTTACTTTAAGTTGGCTAAGTACCTTCTACAAATCACTAGGTGGTTTAGAAACGGTTATATTTTTAATGTTCAATGGGTTTATTAACAAATGAAAATAATAAATCACACATAATCAAAATACTCAGTCCATTCCTGGACGCCGAGAACCAAAATCATTACAATTTAACATAACACACAGAATGGTCACCACTCCTAATCTCAGACACAACCATACCCCTCATTTACCAAATAACTAAAACTATTATCTTCCCGTTCCTTACCCTCAGGGGAAACCACCCCGTCATATTTAAAAATCATACATTTGTAATTTAAATTTACTACTTACATTTAATTCTAATTTTTTTTTTATTATTATTAACTATTCATTTGTAATGCTATTAAATGATTTTTTACTCTTTTTTTAAATGATGCGAGGGAGCTCCTACCTCTCAGCTCTTCTGGGATCAGTTCCATATCTTTGCACAAGCTACGTTAGGAGCGAAATCTGATCGCACGGTCGGGGTGAAGGGTATTTGCAGGTTTGATGATGATCGGGTGTGCAAACTATGCTTGTTTGAAATAGGTCGAAATAATCTTTTAAACGCAGATGGCAGCTCTCCAGCTAAAAACTTGAACACAAAGGTCAAGCATGATAATTGATGCAGGGACCCTAATGACAAGTACTTTTCATTTTTTCCAATTAATATCAGGCATCGTTGATGAATCGAATTCAGTTTTTTCAGGTGGGATTTAAAAGTTGATTGCCAGATCATTGCAAAATACTTTAAATGGGGTTTTATAAGAGCGTTGTACAGGAGGACCAGCGTTTTCTGCGGCAAAGTGCTTTTCAGTTTTTTTATTATTCCAAAATTCCGGGATAGCTTCAACTCTACTGCTTGAATATGATGCACGAATGATAGGTTCTCATCGAGGAGGATTCCTAGGTATTTTGCAAAATGCTTTTCTGGCCGAATAATCACACCTCTGGATGTCTGGATACCACATGTCTCCGGATGGACACTTCTAACCCGGGAAAAAAATAGAACGCAAGATTTCTCAACATTAATAACAAGTCGGTTAGCATCCACCCAGAGATACGTCCCCTCCAGAACCTCCCTCAGTTTATACATGAGCGTTGTCTTATCCGTTTCACAGCAACCAAGCGTGGTGTCATCGGCAAAGGCCACGAGCACATCATCTTCACCTTCGGACCGGAGGGAGTTTTCATCCTGGCACAAGTTACAGCAGCGAAGGTTTGTTCGTGCCGGGTTCAGCACTCGACTCAGATCATTAACATGGATCAGGAAAAGTAATGGTCCTAATATTGGGCCCTGGGGGACACCGCAGTTAACGAGCACATCGTTTCCAGGATCTTCTCCCAAATAAATCCTGCGGTCCCTCAGATATGATCTGAACCAATCCAGAGCTTCACCTCTTATTCCTATATGTTCCAGTTTCCCGAGGAGAATTGAATGGTACATGCTATCAAATGCTTTCCTGATATCAAGCAGAACCGCTGCAGGTAGTAGACCAGAATCCAAAGCTTTGTTTATCCATAAACTTAACGCCGTTAGTAAATCCTGTGTGGAGTGCCCTGGTCTGAACCCAAACTGGCGATTAATAAGAAACCCTTTCTTCTCCAGAAACTGGAGTAGCTGCTGTTGCATAGGTTTTTCAAAAACTTTTGAAAAAACTGAGAGGATAGAAATAGGTCTGTAATTAGCCGGGTCAACTCGAGAACCCCCTTTGTGCAGTGGAATTATTCTAGCTTTCTTTAGCAGTTCTGGGAAAGTGCCCTTGTGCAGAGACAAATTTATGAAGTAAGTAAGGGGCTCTATGATTGAAGGGGCAACTGCTTTTAACACTTTGGTATGTACTCGGTCGAACCCAGAAGCCAAATTGCCTCTTAGATTTAGTACGATTAGCAGAATTTCAGATGGAGAGATAGGTGCTATTGCCATGGACTTAGTGCATGCCGGGGCAAGGTAATCTTTAAAACTCTTCGCGGAATTCCCAACAGAATCTGCTGTTTTTCTGCCCACTTCTGCAAAAAATGTTCCCAATGCATTTGCAACGTTATCTGGTCCTGTTACTGTCTCCCCATTGACAGATAATTTAGATGGAATCTCAGGTGGGGGCCTGCAGTGACGCAGTATAGAGTTAACAACCTTCCATATTTTCCGAGAATTTTTGCCACTTTCAGCTATTTTCCCGCTAAAATAATCTCGTTTAGCTTTATGTAAAACTGATCGAACACATTTTTTATATTTTTCATATTTCTTCAGCGTTGCAATGCATGGGTCATTTGTGTAATCCCTCCACAGTTTATTTTTCCTGTTAATACACTGGAGCAGTCCATGACTAATCCAAGGGCTTATGGGTTGATTTTTCCGTCCCGTCTTCCTTGAACGCTTTTCACAACAGCAATCCGTATATATTCTCATGAAAATGTTATGAAATTCCTCAAATCCTGAATTAACATCATCTGTATTCATAACACTTTCCCAGGATGTGCTCTATCTTAATTTTGATTAAGATTTTTCAAGTTCTCGTCATTCAGTTTCCAGGTAGAGAACCCCTGCTTAATCGAAGCATTAGGCTTTGGATATTTATGCTGTATGTTGAAATTTGTAAGCAGAGGGAAGTGATCTGAAGTGTCGGATAGCAGAACTGAGGCTGATGTTGGAGGCAGAGTCGAAAAAATGTTGTCAATCAGTGAGTGAGAAGTGGCAGTTACTCGGGTGGGAATCGTCGTTTAGGGGTACATATTCGAAGCAGACATTATACTAAGCAGATCTGTCGCACCGGAAGATAGAGGAAGAGTAAGATTGATGTTGAAGTCCCCCATTAAGATAGCTTCATTCCCTTGTTTCTCTAGATGATCCGATATTTGGCTTAAGTTTTCCAAGAATGAAGAAACAGATCCTGCCGGTGGGCGGTATACTTCTCCAACTGTTAATTTATTCTGTGAAGGTAAACATATTTCCAGGAAAAGTGATTCATAAATTCCTTCTATATTCCGGGTTAATTCTTTGTTAATGCATACCGAGTACTCTTGCCCTGTGTAAATAGCTAAACCTCCTCTCTTAAACCTCCTTCTTCGACGTTTCGTGTTACGAATCCCCTCCTTGCAGGGGACTCTCAGTTCAAATGTTCATCAAACCGGCATCTTCACACCCCCGGAAAATTACTCTATTTTGATTTTATTTTGATGTTTATATTATGTGTTCATAGTGCGTTCTTTTTCATTCCTTTGTCTCTTTTATTTTCAGAATACTACACAGCGTTTTGTTGTTTAACTGTATAAATGGAAATAAATATTCATTTATTCATTCATCCATTAATTCATAGATTCAAACAAACAAACAGACAAAGACAAAAATGTATAAAAACACATAGATTCAAACATACAAACAGACATAGACAGACATAAGGACAAGCAAACACCCGTCCAGACACACACGCACAGATAGTGAGAGAGACATAAACACACACAAAGAGACAGATTCAGAAATACAAACAGACAAACACTGACACTGGGACAAGTAAACACCCACCTAGACACTTAGGCACAAAAAGAGAGAGAGAGAGAGAGAGAGAGAGAGAGAGAGAGAGAGAGAGAGAGAGAGAGAGAGAGAGAGAGAGAGAGAGAGAGAGAGAGAGAGAGAGAGAGAGAGACAAAGACACATACAAACACACAAATTCGGATATACAAAAAGAGACAGACACTAGGACAAATAAACACCTGCCGAGAAACACAGGCAAAGATTATAAGAGAGACAAAAACACATACAAATACATAGATTCAGACATACAAAAAGACAAAGACGGGCCCTGGGAAAAGCAAACACCCACGCAGACACACAGGCACAGATAGTAAGAGAGGCAAAAACGCATACAAACACATAGATTCAGACATGTAAACCGACAAAGATAGGCACTGGGACAAGCAATCTGCCGCCCAGACACACAGGCTAAGAGATTAAGAGAGACAAAAACACATCCAAACACATGGATTCAGATATACAAATAGACAAAAACAAACACTGGGAAAAGCATACACCCGCCCAGACACACAGGCACAGAGAGTGAGAGAGACAAAAAAACATACAAACACACAGATTCAGACATACAAACAGACAAAGAAAGGCACTGGTACAAGCAACAACCACCCAGACACAAAGGCACAAAGAGTGAGAGAGACAAAAGTAGAGACAAACACACAAATTCGGAAACCGACAAACCGACAAACCGACAAAGAGTGAAACTGAAACAACCAATCACCCACCAAGATACACAAACAGACAAAGACAGACACTGGGACAAGCAAACACCCGCCAGGAAACACAGGCAGAGCGAGTGAGAGAGACAAGAACACATACAAACACACGCATTCAAACATATAAAAAGACAAAGACAGAAACTTGGACATGCAAACACCTGCTCAGACACACAGGCACAAAGAGATAGAGAGACAATCAAACAGCCAGTCAATTTCAACCTGAATCTGGGTAACTGCATCCAACCTACATGTTCATATAGGGTCACTTACCGTGGAATGCCACTCTAAGTGAACCTAAATGAACCTAACTTGAATGAAGTTTCTTGAAAACAAAACTGGGGATTGTAGGTTGGCTGCAGGTACCTGGGTTCATGTAAAAAATTGATTGGCTGTCTGCTATTCTATCTCAGAGTGCCTGTGTGTCTATCCCTATTTCTCCAACCCTGGGCGTTAGAATATCCTAGTGAAAACATGATATTTTTGCCTGGGACCCTGTCTATTTGCTCCTATAACTGTAATTACAACTCATCTGAGTCACTAGTATCTCCGCCAGTCAGTTCTACAGGGGCATATACTAATATAACTGATACCTTGAACTTTTTAATCATAAAATGAGCAATTAGTATTCTATTATTAGTACCTCCCCAGCCTAAACAAGACTTAGCAGATCCTTTATTCATCATGAACACAATCCCCTGTCTATGTACCCCATTCTTCCTGCCTGATTAAACAAATTCTATATCATCTAATTTCATGCTTCCTACCCCTGGGATATGACTTTCTGAAACTCCTAATAAGTCCAGCTTGAATCGTCTGAATTCGTCAGTCAGAATGTCGATACGATAGTCATTATTTAACGTCGTAACATTCCAAGTTTCAATTTTCATGTTCTTTAAATCATTGAAATTGTTTTGGCCTCAGGAAAAACAGTGATCCCGGATACCAGTGCAAGACGGGGATCACATATCTTCTCAAGTCAACATAGAAGCGCTTAAGCCGGCTTAGAACCAGACAGCAAGAAGTCCTTGGGACTTCCAGTATGAATGGAGGCTTTGTGCAATCCTAGGCCGATCTTTGTCACAACATGGTTTTCAGCACTTGGCGATGCTCTTCTATCAACAAGAGCCGGACTCCCGCACAGACAATCTCCAGCCTATTACCTCCGACTCGTTATATATTCATGCCTACAAATATGATTCTACTACTGGGAGGCGGCTTATATTAGACAAATTAGCTAGGAAGAGGTTTTTCCATTGCTAGGAAGAAGAATTGTCCATTAATTAGAACCCCATACAAATACTGTGGTGTTTACTAGGCTATAATTTCCTCGAGGGGCACCACTCCTCAAGTGAGAATAGAGTTGACTGCAAGGTCCCCAGTCTTTCAGGTACCCCGAAATTTTTGAGGAAGCCCTTTGCAGAGGCCGGTGTCCATAGATCTATATCTTACACCCTGCTGCAGTTGTCCTCCTATAAAGGATCCTCCCGCAATGGTGTTCTGCATCACCATGCAATTTAACCCATTACTGGGAGAAGGTTTGTATCTCATGGGACGTGTGGACATACTGGTGAGCCCTATTGAGTGTTCAATTGAGGGGCCTTCTTCCTCCTCCGCCTCTATTTATGGCTCCGTGCGAGGGTAGTAATGGTACGTCTGATAAACGGTACAAATGTAATGGTACACATGGCACATATAAACGGTACGTCTAACCTAAGACTTACAATCGAAAATCCATGACCAACTTATAACCTAAATCATGTTCTAATCTGTCAATAATTTCTGTCAATGGCTAATCATTCTGACAGAACTATAACGCCTCTCTGTAAAGTACTTCAAAGTCCTGAAAGAAACAACATCTATGTATCCTCTGTAATGCATCTTATTTCTGGTCGGAGTCCAATGGTCTGCCATATTTGGGGTTCCCCCAGTATGTAAATATAGCACACTACCGACATTCCAATAGCAAATACTATGCGCAAACAATGGAAAAACCTTATAACTTAAGGACCTTTCCCACGATGCTGTGGGGGGGGGGGTCATGTTAAACCCAAAGGCATAGTTATAGGGCCTTTCAACTATGATTAACAAAATGGCTATCTCAAAATTTTGATCGGATGATTTTGGGAAAAAAGACGGGGAAGGGGGCCTAGTTGCCCTCCAATTTTTCGGTCACCTAAAAACTGCACTAGATCTTTTAATTTCCGTTTGAATTAGCTCTCTCCCGGTATTCTAGGACGACTAGGCTGATACGATCACCCTTGGTAGAAAAAAAAAACAACTAAACACGCATCTGTGATATTTCTTCTGGCAAAAAATAAAAAAATCCACATTTTTGAAGATAGGTGCTTGAAACCTACTCAATAGGGTTCTCGGATACGCTGAATCTGATGGTGTGATTTTTCATTATCATCACATAACTTTTAGTGGCGGTTTCCCCCTTTTCTCAAGCATCAAGCAAATTTTCTCAGGCTCGTAACCTTTGATGAGTAAGACTACGCTTAATGAAATTTACATATTTGAAATCAGCATAAAAAGCCAATTCCTTTGATATATCTCTTGGTATGAAAATTCAGGTTTTTAGAGTTTCGGTTACTATTGAGCTGGGTCGCTCCTTACTTACAGATCATTACCACGAACTGTTTGATTGGTACGATGGATTGGCATGAATGATATCTAACCGTTCACTTTTTGAAGCCTTATTTTTTTTTACATGCTTTTTTTATTGAGCTGTGTTTTTGTTAATAAAAATGTTTAAAAAAAGAAGAAAAAATTATCGGTCGACAGATCTGTTAAAATATGACCGAAAATATGAACTTTAAGGACAGAAAATTGCTTAAGATGTACATACAAGGTAAATTATACAGATATACAGAAAAAGTAAAAAGTTAAACAAAACATAGGTATTTTTTCACATTCGCGTAGTAATGTGCAATAAGGCGTATAGGAATGAAGGAAGACAAGGAAGAGAAATAGATTTCAATTCTGTTTTCTTTTACGCATGACCGATCAGAGTCCTTAATTGGTTTTGTCAGTACATCAGTGGATATGATTGTCAAAGTAAATAAATTATAATTTTATATGGTTATTTTTGGTAATTTGGGTTATATGGAAAAACTGCTTATCACACCAATGTGAACAATCAGTTGCCTCAGAATCCAGTTACATTAACAAATGAATATAAATAAAAATATATTTTTAGTCAGTACCATATTTAACATATTCATCCTCTCTCTTCCGATGGTAGCTGAAGCCTTTACTCTTTTCATATGCAGCAGAAGCCGTTCTTGTCCACGATTGCATGGGGAAATTTCTTCGGTCCACTTCATACGATATTCTGTTTTCGAAATTCTAGGTAATATTTTCGTTTTAAGCTTGTTCTGTCTGTCCGTCCTTAAGATTTTTACTGCACCAAAAAAACTTTCGACGACAACGTTTTAAAAAGGTAGAGAAAGCGCAACAATTACTGCCAATTTTAGATTTGGGTATGCCTCGGCTCCAGAAGTTTTTCTTTGAAAAAACAAACGCCAGTGAGTAAATGCATCTGTATTTTCAACATTGATGAGACTTTGCTTCCAACTCTTATGTTCGATTTTGTCTTCATCCCATGCTTTGCCATGCTTTTTAACACGACGTTGGAGAGAACAAGACCGTGGTGATAGAGCTTATACAGGGTCAATCATTTCTGTATATTTGTAAATCTTTGCATCAAAACGAAATTGGGTTTCAATCTGCTGCACAGACGCTATGGGAAAAGATTGTGTAGCTCTGAGGATCTTTTCAATTGCATGTTGGGGCACACCAGGATCTGATATCTGTGTCAAGAGAGAGAGTCCTGCCCATTTGGACCCGAATAAATACTTTCAAGGGGACGGTTAACACTTGGGTCATTCACATATAGTTGAATTGCATTCATTGACTTCACAGTCATTCTTCAAACCTTGGTTTAATAGAGAAATACCTCTGCACCTTTGACTGTAGTGGTCCATAATCTGCACCTTTACTAGGTTTTCTTAAAATGATTAGTAGCGTTAAGAGAATTTCGGATCAGTCATCTCTTGACTTCTAGGTCAATTTAGTTGTTTTTGTCGTCGTCTCCTAGAAGGCTCTATCCAGCATAGGCAAATATTCAAACAAAATGCACTTCCGAATCCACTGCGCAAAAGATTTTTAACTCCCATTATGGTTTGTCCAGACTATCAGATTTCCGGAAAAATGGGACGAGAAACAACTTCTATCCCATTTTCCTGTTCGGGTAGGAAGGGGATTTCCAAGGGCCAAAACCCTATAAATGCCTTAAAAAATCCAGAAGACTTGTAAAAATCCCTAAAAATTCCCAATCCTTAAATGAAAAAGTTTGCCCCTAAAAGACATCAAAAATCCCCATTTTAGGGGGGGGGAGTCCCTACAATGGAAGCACTGGCTGATTGTCCCAAAATTTCTCTAGGGTCTGCTCAGGAGACGATAAGCATAGCTGACTAAATTAAAAGACGCTATGTACACATGAGTTTTCAAATTATCTGCAATATCTTGGGAATGACTAAGGGGATCAAGTTGAAACTTGGGATAGGAAGTAAGTGAACCAAAAATTCAGACCCGGGGGAGTGAGCTGAAGGGACACTATGCATATCCAGGTCATTGAAATAGCCTATCTGCAGCATCCTCTGAAGGCCTTCGTGTTTAAAGTTTAAACATACTGGTACTGTAGGGGAAAGGACGGGAAAGGATGGAGCAAGGTCATTCAAAACTTTTGTGTGAGGTGGAAGGGGGAGGGATAAGACTTCTTGTGTCAGATCCACCAAACGGTTTTGTACTATAAGTGCCTATGAGACTAATAGTGTCGGCGCAGTTAGGCAGCAAGTTAAAGAAAAAGACACCTTTTTCGAGGATATCAAAATGGTGTCTCTGCAATATTGCACGAACGGCTTGGGATACCATGTTGAAACTTTCAGAGAGTGTTATGGGGTGAGGAATGTGGAGATTAAGCTATGACTTCAGGGCCAATGAAACCTCAATTAACAAAAATATTTTGAGAAACAAATCTTGTTGTATTGGTTCTAGAAATCCAACTTTTTATATTTTTTTTCTTGAAAACAAAACAAAACTATCTTTAATAAATGTCCTTAAATTTCAATTATTTAAACAAAGAAAGAAACGGTTATAGAGAAATATAGTTGGCAACAATAAGGCTATTTTTAAAATAATTAGTTGACAAATGTATGTGTATAGTAAAGGATGGGGTCAAGAGGAGATCATATTCAAAGGAAGGTATATAAAAGAATAGGGGTCAAGATGGCTTAAGCCCCACTGAAGAACAAAACTATGTTGATTTTCAAACCATATGCTAAACAAATCCCCTTGCCATGCGTCCGAAATTCTATAGTTAACTATTATTAAATTTGTTGCACAAAATTATAGCTATTTAAGAAATTTGACCGAACATTCAAATTTTGGCCAAAACTTAAAAATCAATCAAGAATCTTAATTCCTAAGCGAAAAAAACTTAAAATAAACTTTTACAAATATTATTATGATTAAATAATCTATATTAAGTGAAACCAAATATAAATTAATCCAAAAAACGTTTTCAAACAAGCAGTATTTCAAAGAAAAGTAAAGACGAACAGAAATTAAGTAAAATAATTTAAACATAAAATGAACCAAAACTATTGTTGGTGAATAAATGAAACCGAAAGGGGACAGAAATTAAAATCAATAATCATACAAACATAAGCTATCGAAGGCCAATAATGAATGAATTTATCAACAAACGATAGATGAATAAATGGATCCTTAAGACAAACAGCAGTGGCAAGATTGTCATTTGCACTTTACTGAAAACCAAATACATTTTAAGCATTTTCTCTTTCATATCAATAATAAATGAATAAATCTGTGACTTGGTTGTTAATTTCATTAAATATTGAAAAATCAGTCTACTTTCATTAGTTCTTTTCAGTAATTAAATAATAAAAACAAGTTTTACAACTGAAAGTAAGGAGTAACATTAAAACTTAAAACACGCAGAAGCTATTACGTGTATGAAGGGGATGGCCCCCTCCTCAACACCTCGCTCTTTACGCTAAAGATTTTTGAACTTTAAAAAAAGTACCCTCTTATTCCAATTAAACGTCCCTTGTGTTTCAGGACTTGTTCGTAAGGAATTGGGATAAAATTCATACTTTAGGGTAAAAAACGAAATGTTGAGGAGGGGTAACCCCCTTCATACACGTAATAATTTCTGTTCGTTTTAAGTTTTAATGTTGCTCCTTACTTTTGGTTGAAAAAATTTTCTTATTTAATTTCTGATCGTTTTTTAAATAATACCATGAAACCTCAGCCCCCCCCCCTCTACGGAGAAATCCCCCTCTCCATGGAAGTATCCTCTAGACAATTCAATCCTGGTGAAAATTTACCCCGGACAATTACCCTTAACAACTTTATAAGTAAAATTGAGACGGGAAAGAGAAAGGAAGACATAAAAAGAAGTTTATATGGGAATTATGGCAAATTCCCGCAGTGTACAATTTCCCCTGACAAGTTCACCCCCTGGAAGCTTACCTTCCCATCGAAAAATTTTCACGTGGAAAACCCTTAGCAGATAATCACCCCCGACCCGAAAATGTATACATACTTCACAATAACGAATACTATTTGTAAACAATGGGCACATTTTATAATTTGAAGACCTTTCCCCTGGGAGTGTCGGGGGGGCCATGTTATATCCAAAGGTATATTTACTGGGCCTTTCAACTATGATGAGCAAAATTAAAATCTCAAAACTTTGATCAGACAACTGTGGGAAAAAGGGGCGGGGGAGGGGTTGCCTTCCAATGTTTTGGTCTCTTAAAAAGGGACCAAAGGGTCTCTCTTAAGAGACCAAAACATTGGAAGGCAAAAACCTTATATACCCCCAGGGCATAGTTTACAACCCATGCCCTAAAGGCTGTGGTGAGTAGTTACCTAGTATGCACTACGAAGCGTACATTCAAGCGTACCCCATGCTATGATTACCAGACTGATTATTGCTATTGTTGTCAATTGCATATGGAATTATACAAAACCTACCAGACAGGTTTCTTGGCAAACCAGACAGGTTTCTGGGCCAACTCTAAGTTTCTGGGCCTTTACGTTCCATGGCACCTTTCCATGGCAGATTACCAGACTGATTATTGCTATTGTTGTCAATTGCATATGGAATTATACAAAACCTACCAGACAGGTTTCTTGGCCAATCAGACAGGTTTCTGGGCCAACCAGACAGGTTTCTGGGCCAACTCTAAGTTTCTGGGCCTTTACGTTCCATGGCACCTTTCCATGGCAGATTACCAGACTGATTATTGCTATTGCTGTCAATTGCATACGGAATTATACAAAACCTACCAGACAGGTTTCTTGGCCAATCAGACAGGTTTCTGGGCCAACCAGACAGGTTTTTGGGCTAAAACGGGGATTCCCCACACAAATTTGTTTCAACTCCAAGTTTCTCAACCAGACTGGTTTTTTCGAGCTGACACCTGTTTTTTAGGCAGCCAATCAGAGAACTGCTTGCATATGATTTTCCCTTTGCATAACAATTCGTCATTGAAATCCCGTATAAAATGTTCATGCATTAGAATTTAATTTTCATTATGTAGCAGACAGGTTTTTTTTCTGTTAATCTATGGAATTTGCATTTTTTAATTTATTTCCAGATAAAAAAAAATCATTTCACCAGTAAATTCAAATTTCAGGGGGACTTAGCCCCCTCTCCCCCCTCCAACAACACAATCCCTAAAATATGATGTGTATACTCAATAGAAAACGCTAAGTATGCTTTTTTCTATTATGTAAAACAAAAACTCTCTCATCCACTGCTTTGTTACGATCATAATTCCTTACTTTTAGCTATTTTGTTAAAAAAAAATGCCCTTTTTTCCCAATTATCAGAAAATATTTTTTCCAGTCTAAAAACCACATGTGTTTATAATTACAGAGAGTCCCTTTTGAAGTCAGAGTTTAAACGTGTCTTATCTGAGTTATGAAAACAAAAGGTTGATGATTAAGACAAGGAATGGTGTAATTCTAAACGCTTTGGCCATTCAAAAAGCGAGGATTTCTGTTAAATAAATAATTCTTATACATTTTAAAATAGCTTATTTCGTTCCAAAGCTTGGCTTTTTCATAACCAAAGGTTCACAATTGACCCAAAGAGATGTATTTTCTATAATTTTCTTACAAAAACTAGTGTTTACGGTCAAAAAAGCTTTATAGTTTAGTTTTTACGGAAATGGCTTATTTTCGTTCCAAAGCTGCGCTTTTTCATAACCAAAGGTTCACATCTGACCCAGCGAAATGTATTTTCTATAATTTTCTCACAAAAACTAGTGTTTACAGTAAAAAAAAGCTTTATAGTTTAGTTTTTACGGAAATGGCATATTTTCGTTCCAAAGCTTGGCTTTTTCATAACCAAAGGTTCACATTTGACCCAAAGAAATGTAATTTTCTTACAAAAACTAGTGTTTACGTTCAAAAAAGCCTTATAGTTTAGTTTTAACGGAAATGGCTTATTTTCATTCCAAAGCTGGGCTTTTTCATAACCAAAGGTTCACATTTGACCCAAAGAAATGTATTTTCTATAATTTTCTTACAAAAACTAGTGTTTACGGTCAAAAAAGCTTTATAGTTTAGTTTTTACGGAAATGGCTTATTTTCGTTCCAAAGCTGCGCTTTTTCATAACCAAAGGTTCACATCTGACCCAGCGAAATGTATTTTCTATAATTTTCTTACAAAAACTAGTGTTTACGGTAAAAAAAGCTTTATAGTTTAGTTTTTACGGAAATGGCTTATTTTCGTTCCAAAGCTTGGCTTTTTCATAACCAAAGGTTCACATTTGACCCAAAGAAATGTATTTTCTATAATTTTCTTACAAAAACTAGTGTTTACGTTCAAAAAAGCTTTATAGTTTAGTTTTTACGGAAATCGCTTATTTTCGTTCCAAAGCTGGGCTTTTTCATAACCAGAGGTTCACATTTGACCCAGCGAAATGCATTTTCTATAATTTTCTTACAAAAACTAGTGTTTACGGTCAAAAAAGCTTTATAGTTTAGTTTTTACGGAGATGGCTTATTTTCGTTCCGAAGCTGGGCTTTTTTCTAACCAAAGGTTCAAATTTGACCCAGCGAAATGTATTTTCTATAATTTTCTTACAAGAAACTAGTGTTTACGGTCAAAAAAGCTTTATAGTTTAGTTTTTACGGAAATGGCTTATTTTCGTTCCAAAGCTGCGCTTTTTAAAGGGTTCATGATAAAAAAAAATAGCGCACGCCATGCTGAATGTGCTTTCAAAAACTCATCTGGTCGAAAACATGTTTGTTATCGTTGATGATTTCCAAAGATGTAAGAAAATTATGGAGAATACAATTCTCTGGTTCAAATCTGAAACTTTAGTCTATTTTCGGATTGAAAAATAAAACTATTCCTATAAAATCTGAGCTAATAAGGGTTTTTGACCGTAAACTCTAGTTTCTTGTAAGAAAATTATAGAAAATACATTTCGCTGGGTCAAATTTGAACCTTTGGTTAGAAAAAAGCCCAGCTTTGGACCGAAAATAAGCCATCTCCGTAAAAACTAAACTATAAAGCTTTTTTTACCGTAAACACTAGTTTTTGTAAGAAAATTATAGAAAATACATTTCGCTGGGTCAAATGTGAACCTAATATGAACCTTTGGTTATGAAAAAGCCCAGCTTTGGAACGAAAATAAGCCATTTCCGTAAAAACTAAACTATAAAGCTTTTTTGAACGCAAACACTAGTTTTTGTAAGAAAATTATAGAAAATACATTTCTTTGGGTCAAATGTGAACCTTTGGTTATGAAAAAGCCAAGCTTTGGAACGAAAATAAGCCATTTCCGTAAAAACTAAACTATAAAGCTTTTTTTTACGGTAAACACTAGTTTTTGTAAGAAAATTATAGAAAATACCTTTCGCTGGGTCAGATGTGAACCTTTGGTTATGAAAAAGCGCAGCTTTGGAACGAAAATAAGCCATTTCCGTAAAAACTAAACTATAAAGCTTTTTAGACCGTAAACACTAGTTTCTTGTAAGAAAATTATAGAAAATAAATTTCGCTGGGTCAAATTTGAACCTTTGGTTAGAAAAAAGCCCAGCTTTGGAACGAAAATAAGCCATCTCCGTAAAAACTAAACTATAAAGCTTTTTTTACCGTAAACACTAGTTTTTGTAAGAAAATTATAGAAAATACATTTAGCTGGGTCAAATGTGAACCTTTGGTTATGAAAAAGCCCAGCTTTGGAACGAAAATAAGCCATTTCCGTAAAAACTAAACTATAAAGCTTTTTTGAACGTAAACACTAGTTTTTGTAAGAAAATTATAGAAAGTACATTTCTTTGAGTCAAATGTGAACCTTTGGTTATGAAAAAGCCAAGCTTTGGAACGAAAATAAGCCATTTCCGTAAAAACTAAACTATAAAGCTTTTTTTTACCGTAAACACTAGTTTTTTTAAGAAAATTATAGAAAGTACATTTCGCTGGGTCAGATGTGAACCTTTGGTTATGAAAAAGCGCAGCTTTGGAACGAAAATAAGCCATTTCCGTAAAAACTATACTATAAAGCTTTTTTGACCGTAAACACTAGTTTTTGTAAGAAAATTATAGAAAATACATTTCTTTGGGTCAAATGTGAACCTTTGGTTATGAAAAAGCCAAGCTTTGGAACGAAAATAAGCCGTTTCCGTAAAAACTAAACTATAAAGCTTTTTTTACCGTAAACACTGGTTTTGTAAGAAAATTATAGAAAATATATTTCTTTGGGTCAAATGTGAACCTTTGGTTATGAAAAAGCCCAGCTTTGGAACGAAAATAAGCCATTTCCGTAAAAACTAAATTATAAAGCTTTTTTGAACGTAAACACTAGTTTTTGTAAGAAAACTATAGAAAATACATTTCTTTGGGTCAAATGTGAACCTTTGGTTATGAAAAAGCCAAGCTTTGGAACGAAAATATGCCATTTCCGTAAAAACTAAACTATAAAGCTTTTTTTTACTGCAAACACTAGTTTTTGTGAGAAAATTCTAGAAAATACATTTCGCTGGGTCAGATTTTAACCTTTGGTTATGAAAAAGCGCAGTTTTGGAACGAAAATAAGCCATTTCCGTAAAAACTAAACTATAAAGCTTTTTTGACCGTAAACACTAGTTTTTGTAAGAAAATTATAGAAAATACATTTCTTTGGGTCAAATGTGAACCTTTGGTTATGAAAAAGCCAAGCTTTGGAACGAAATAAGCTATTTTAAAATGTATATGAATTATTTATTTAACAGAAATCCTCGCTTTTTGAATGGCCAAAGCGTTTAGAATTACACAAATCCTTGTCTTAATCATCAACCTTTTGTTTTCATAACTCAGATAAGACACGTTTAAACTCTGACTTCAAAAGGGACTCTCTGTAATTATAAACACATGTGGTTTTTAGACTGGAAAAAATATTTTCTGATAATTGGGAAAAAGGGGCATTTTTTTTGAACGAAATAGCTAAAAGTAAAGAATTATGATCGTAACAAAGCAGTGGATGAGAGAGTTTTTGTTTTACATAATAGAAAAAAGCATACTTAGCGTTTTCTATTGAGTATACACATCATATTTTAGGGTTTGTGTTGTTGGAGGGGGAAGAGGGGGCTAAGTCCCCCTGAAATTTGAATTTACTGGTGAAATGATTTTTTTTTATCTGGAAATAAATTAAAAAATGCAAATTCCATAGATTAACAGAAAAAAAACCTGTCTGCTACATAATCAAAATTAAATTCTAATGCATGAACATTTTATACGGGATTTCAATGACGAATTGTTATGCAAAGGGAAAATCATATGTAAGCAGTTCTCTGATTGGCTGCCTAAAAAACAGGTGTCAGCTCGAAAAAACCAGTCTGGTTGAAAAACTTGGAGTTGAAACAAATTTGTGGGGGGAATCCCCGTTTTAGCCCAGAAACCTGTCTGGTTGGCCCAGAAACCTGTCTGGTTGGCCAAGAAACCTGTCTGGTAGGTTTTGTATAATTCCATATGCAATTGACAACAATAGGAATAATCAGTCTGGTAATCTGCCATGGAAAGGTGCCATGGAACGTAAAGGCCCAGAAAATTAGAGTTGGCCCAGAAACCTGTCTGGTTGGCCCAGAAACCTGTCTGATTTGCCAAGAAACCTGTCTGGTAGGTTTTGTATAATTCCATATGCAATTGACAACAATAGCAATAATCAGTCTGGTAATCTGCCATGGAAAGGTGCCATGGAACGTAAAGGCCCAGAAACTTAGAGTTGGCCCAGAAACCTGTCTGGTTGGCCCAGAAACCTGTCTGGTTGGCCAAGAAACCTGTCTGTTAGGTTTTGTATAATTCCATATGCAATTGACAACAATAGCAATAATCAGTCTGGTAATCATAGCATGGGGTACGCTTGAATGTACGCTTCGTAGTGCATACTAGGTAACTACTGTGGTGGGTATGTCATCTTCAAGACATAATTTTCAGACCTTTCAACTACACTGAACAAAATAGCTATCTCCAAATTTTAATTGGATTGGGCGTGAGGGGGGCTTTACTTTTTTTGTTATCGCTCGCAGAGCTTTCTAAGGGTTAGGCAGTATACTTTTCCATTGATAATGGTTCCTCGTTGCATGAAGTCGAGAGACCATTTTAGAGACCATTAGAGCTTTTAACTCTCGTTAGAATGAGCCCTCTCACGATATCTTAGGACCACTGGGTCGATAATATTCCCCCTGAAAAAATATAATAAACACGCATCCGTGATCTTTCTTCTGATCGTGATCGTTCCACATTTTTGCAGCTAGGTGCTTAAAACCCTTTACAGTAGGGTTTTCCGATACACTGAATCTGGTGGTGTAGTTTTCATTAAGGTTCTATGTCTTTTAGGGGTTTTTTCCTCTGTTTTCGAAAATCAGGCAAATTTTCTAAAAAGTCAATTCTTTTGATATACCTATTGGTATAAAATTCCATTTTTTAGAGTTCGGCCGGTTACTATTGAGCCGGATCGCTCCTTACTTACAATTCGTTACTACGAACTGTTTGATCTTGGTTATTAAAGTGATTTTCTTTATCTTGTTGTTTATGTTTTATTGGGGAATTAATATAATTAAATATTCAACAATCAGTCTACTTTCATTGGTTCTTTTCTGTAATTTTGGTTATTATGGTGATTATCTTTATTTATTGTTTTTGTTATTGAAGCTTTCACAAAAAACCACACTGTTGAAAAAACACTTCGTCTTCAATGAAGTGTAGATGACATTTCAGTCTTTCAGAGGGTCTTAGAGGCAGGGAAGGTGGTTATGAGGGAGGGAAGGTGGGAAGAGAGTCTGAGAAGGAGGGAACACCACTCTTATTTGTAAACAGTAAATAATCTTGAGATATTATTTCTGTTGTTCTGTTGATGTTGTTGTTTTGACTAGTGACAAACACACCACTTGAAAAACAAATCGTTTTCAGTAAAGTCCAACACCCTGGTGTTCATTTTAGGATTCAGTTATTGACCTATAGCAGTACCTAATGTCTTTAGATAATTTATTTTTGTATCATTTGTTCATTGATAGTGATTTTTGTTCTTTTTTAGTTTTAAATAAGAGGCGTGTTTTTTAAGTAAGGTCCGTTTGAACATAAGTAAACAACAAAAGATTGTTTCAAAAAAGTAAATTTTATTTCGGAAAGTGCATACTTTACTCTATTTTTTGACATAGTTCTCAAGTTTTTTCAAACACTTATCATGCCTCTCAACGAATTCTAAGGTAAAGTCTTCATAAAAACTTGCCATCGGCTCCAAAATCCAAGAATTCATTGCTGTATTTATGTCGTCGTTATCTTTGTAACGGTTGCCACTGAGGTGGCAACCGGAGGAACTCTAGACGAAACATGGGTTTCGCATATCACTCCGAAATCGAGGAAACAGAACATGGAATGGAAACACCCACACTCTCCTGAAAATTTGAAGTTCGAACAAACTCTCTCCCAGCAGAAAATCATGGCGTCGGTGTTTTGGAATAGGCGAGGTGTTTTTTTGGTCGACTTCATGCAACGAGGAACCACTATCAATGGAAAAGTATACCGCCTAACCCTTAGAAAGCTCCGCGAGCGATAACAAAAAAAAACCCTCACGCCCCATCCAATTAAAATTTGGAGACATCTATTTTTTTCAGTGTAGTTGAAAGGCCTGGAAATTATGTCTTTGAAGATGACAAACCCACCACAGCCCTTAGAGCATGGGTTGTAAACTATGCACTGGGGGTATATAAGGTCTTTATAGAAAGGGTGGTCGTAAAAATTTCGAAGGGGGTCATTAAATTGGTAATCAGAAGTTCTAATGCCCCTTTTTAAGAATCAAAGGAATTGGATGGCAACTTACCTCCCCTCATTTTTTGGTTTTATACTAGGACACTTTGTATAGAAGGAGTTAACGTAGAAACTTCGAAATGGGCTCATTAGATTGAAAATTGCAACATCTATTGCCCCTTTTAATAGTCTAAAGCGATTAAAAGGCAACCCCCTCCCCCCCCCTACGCCGATCATTTCCCGGAACATATCCAATCAGAATTTTGAGATAGCCATTTTGTCAATGTTGTTCAAAGCTCCCATAATTATGTTTTTGAAGATGACACCCCCCACCCCAAAGCCCTCAACCTAACCTAACCTAGGTATCTTTCTCCCCATCTAAACTCCAAAAGACAACACTTTAAATATCTTAAAACCACGCTAGACAAAGTATTTCTCTCAGCCGTGTCTTGAATCATCTTGTAAAAACGGTTTTTTTAAAGCGTCTCTGCCGTTTGACTTTAAGTTATAAGTTATTTTCCCGGGCATATAAGGTTTTTATGGGAAGTGTGGTCGTATAAACTTCGGAGGAGGCTCATTGGATTAGAAATCAGAAGTTCGAACGCCCTTTTAAGAGTCAAAGTGATCGGAGGGTAATAAGCCCCCCTCCCTTACGGCCTATTTTATAGAAATGCATCAAATATAAATTTAGAGATATCCATTTGTTCAAAAACAGTCCAAAGATCGCATAGTAAAGCCTTTGGGGTTGAGGCACACTCCCAGCGTCTGGAGGCAAGGGTTGTAATTTATGCCCCTGGGGCATATAAACTTTTTTAAAAAAGGGTGGTTGTGTGACCTTTAAATGATGCTCTTTTGATTGGAAATTTAAAGTTCTAGTTCCCTTTTAAGAGTCAAAAGTGATGAAGGGCAACTAGCCCCCCTCTCTCCCTGACGCACTCTTTTTCCAAAACGCATCTGATCAAATTTTTGAGATAGCCGTTTTGTTAATAATAGTCCAAGGAGCATATAAGAAGGCCTTCAGGTTAGACACAACCCTCCAGAGCCCAGGGGCAAGGGCTGTTAGTTATGTCCTGGGCATATAAGGTTCTTATGGAACAGATGGTCATATAAACTTTGGATCGGATAGGGCTTACTTGATTGGAAGTCGGAAGATCTACTGCCCTTTTTAAGATTCAACGATGAATGTAGGGCAACCAGTCCCGTACCCACAATCATTCATTCCCCAATTCAAATCCGACCAAAATTTTCAGAGAACTATTTTCTTCAGCATTGTTGAAAGTTACAGTAATTATGTCTTTGAGGATATCAACCTTCCTACAGTCCTCAGGTCAAGGGCTGTAAATTAGACAATTCGTTTATTGTTTACATAAAGTATATGTTATTGAGGAAGATATGCATGTTTGAAATTTATTGTCCAAAAACACGAAAGGAATTCAGGTGAGCCTTTCATAAATGACAGGGTATAATAATTTGGAACTTTGAAATGATATGGGAAATGATCAAAAGGGAATACTTGCACATTACCACTACTATTACCACAACCACTACTACTACTGTAATGTTGTTGAAATCCTACTCTTTTTCTATTGTTTTTGAGATTACTAGAAAAAGTTGTTCATAAACGTCTTTTTAGTTTCTTACAGGCTAATGGTTTGCCGAGTAAGACCCAATTTGGATTTTGCAAAGGGCACTCGACGACGGATGCTTTGCAACAACTTATGGAATCAATTAACAGTGGTATGGACAGAGGTGGAACACCTTTGTCTATATTTACAGATATATTTTTTTTTTTTGGGGGGGGGGGAGGGAATTTTTGAATTTTGAAATGGTTGTTAGGGTGGGTAATGGAGGAAGAGGAGCTGGAAAGCTAAGGGTGGGCAGGGGCAAGGGTGGGTTGGGGTTGACAATTAAAGAGTGATAGAGACTGGATTTTTTATTATTATTTTTCTTTTATATTTTTGTTTATTTATTATTATTTTTAAGTCAGTTATTTATTTATTTATCTATTTTTTCATGTATATATATGCTGTAGTTTATTTATTTTTGGTTTATTTATAATAGATTTAATTAAATAGTTGAGGTTTAAGTAAATAGTTGAGTTGTTTAGTAAGTAGTTACGTGGACTTTCGCGCGACCGCAAACCCTCATAGGTTTTCTCCAGCGTGAAAGCGTTGTTTAATTTATTTATTTCCTTGTGAATATGGAATAATAAACTTATTAACTTACTTATGAACTAATGCTACCACCACTACTACCATGCTACTTCATCTACAATATTGAGGGGAAATTTGAACTAAATAAAAAGACACTATGTGCATGCACATTGTCAAAAGAGCGTATCTCAAGAATCGATTTGGTTATAAGTTGGAACTTCCTAACTTTTGGTCTTCCGACCAAAAGGCAATATGTGCATGCTACTACTAATACTTTTATCACTGCTACATTCTCTACTACTACTACTAGTGCTTCAACTGCTACTTTGTTGCAACTACTTGTAAAGGCAATACGTTAATATTACTGCCGCCACCAGTACTGAAAACAAAGTACATTTAAAATGTTTTCACTTTTTGCTTTAATAAATAAAAAATTATTAAAACTTAAGGAATAAATATCAGTATCTGTATATTAAACTGACAGTCTACGGTCGTTTTTTTTTCAGTTAAGTGTAAATTATGTTCTGGTCTTGAGAAGGCATGGGGGTCATCAGCACTATTCATGTTAATTTTTGCTCTTTTTGAATTTCACTCGGTTATTCGTTGTAGTTTCTGTTCGGTTTGAATTTCGTTTATTTATTGATGGGGATTTGAGGCACTTTTACGTTTGGAAGATTATTTGAACTTATTTCTGCTCATTTTTGGCTTAGTGGAGCTCTTTACTTTTCGTTGAAAAACTTGTTTTGTGGAAAAAGTTTTTTAAATTAATTACGAAAAAAAACACATTTCTTAAGACTATCTTTGTTGAACTGGAGTTTGACAAAGGAATTTACGACACCCTCCCCGAGGGAGTCACTGCTGAAGTCACGACTATTTTCTACTTCTATCTAGAAATAACGCTTATCGCTCCTTTACCTTCGATCATTTCTATACAAGTTCTTGAAGACTGCCGAGTTGAAAACACAGCAAAGTCCCTCGTCAGTAGGTCTCAAATGAAACAAATCCAAGCAGTCGTTCTCTACTCCTTTCCAAACACAGTGTAGAATCATTTCGTCACAAGAATATACCGTCTAGAATAATAATGAAGTAAATAGAAAATGGAGGCTTGTAGGCAGGGGCGTCCTGAGGCTCATTTTATGCGAAAATTTTTACCGAATTTCAAAAAATTTGGGGGGGGGGGGTGCCCCCCCCCTCGGGAAGTTCCAGCTGGTGGGTGTACTAGCGATTCTACTAACACCACTCAACTTACCAACCCAAACGAACCCAAACTTGCACATTCCCTGCCAGCACATCCCTCCGGAGGATATCAAGCTCACCTTACCTATAGTTTACGGGAACTGTTATCTACGTACAAAATCATGGGGATAGAAAAGGAGGGCAATGGTTTAGCATAAGGGCTCTTTTGAAGAAGATCATAAAAATAATTCATAAGCTATTTTAAAACAATCATAAATACTTGTATATTTCATTCCTAAATGCACATTGCTTCAATTCAATCCCCCCCCCCCTCAATGCAAAAATATGTATCCCACTACATATATTCTCGCCTGATTTTATTTTTTTAACCGTACATTCCTGCCACGAATCTTTTCTTGTCGAATAGTAATTAGTTTTCTTGACGGAATATAACGGCTAAAATAGTTTTCTGATTAAATTTCATTCATTGGAGGCTATCACGTTCATCCCGAGTATTTGTATCGATAAGATATTCTTGGAAAAGTTGTCCACCAAACAGTAAAGCGTTAAAACCTGTCTTACACAGGTTGAGTGTTTCAGCTTGCAGAGAAAGGCTTTTGGCGCGCTAATGTCGAAAAGCGATACTATACTGCGCTAATTCAAGCCGTCTTAGATATGTTTTGACTTGCTTAAGGTGTTAGAAGTGGCATACCTACGGTCCATCTTGACGTTATAGTTGGATAAAACAAAGAGTAGGTAAAGGGATCCACATGATGGTCCGTATTTTTAAACTATATATGTAGCCAGTTATCATATTATCAAACTTCTAATATCTCTGGAATTACTTGGACGACCAAGTTGAAACTTACAGAGAGCAGTAAGGTTGGTCAGTGGACCTTAAGCTTGCCTTGGGGGAGATTAATAAGGTTTTCTCTGATTATATAACTGTTTTAAACAATAGGCCTCTATGGGACCTAAAACCTACTTAAAGCTGATTAGCGAAGTAGATTAGAGACACTATCGGCTGTGATGATTAAAAGTCCTACGCAAGCCATTTTGGTCGAAAATGAGTTTTATATGTGTCATGGGTATACTCAACACGATAAAACTACCGGTGCAGTGAGAATTTCCTATCTTTTACCGTTGTGAAGACAAAAAAGAGACATGCACCCGTTTTGACAGAAGAGGATATCTTATGGAGCTACAATGGCATTTGTCTTCTTTTTTGTCAAGGGAGAAGGGGACAAACGCCATAAATGGAAATAATGTTTAATTCACATGGAATATTTGAATTTAATTTATACCACTGAAAAAAGCATAAAAAGTGGTTTAGAATATATTCCCTTTATCTCCATTACTGTCATCTTTGAGGGTGAGCACAGCCAATACACCTTTTTCTGTTTTTGGCTCTCCTGAAAAATTACAAAAATGGTGTATGTTGTAATTTTAATTATTACAGCTGCTATGTGTTGCCAGGTGACTGAAACAGCGTGTTTGCAATATCTTGAGAACGGCTTTATGGGTCAAGTTGGAAACTTTCAGAGATTGTTCGGAAGGGATAAAGCAATCCGATCTCGAGTTTTGGCTCGAGAAGTGGGACAGGGGAAAAGGATCTAAGGATATCGTCTCTTGTTTGTTAAAAATTTTGGCACTCTGCGAACCTTGTGAACTTGAAACTATCCCTGATGAAGTTCCGATATGGATCGAATACACAATTTTTACCCAAACTATCAAAATTTAGTGTCTGAGTCACCTCAGGGACAGTTTGGACAATCCAGTTGAAATTTCATGGTAGTGTTGGGAGGAGGCGAGGGAGCCTCATATTTTAATTGAGAGAGGGGCAGAATTAAATTGAAATAAAATGTGTATGCAGGTTTCCAAAATCGCACATCTGCAATACCTTGGAACGAATTGTGGGGATCTAGCTGAGGTTCTCAAACGGTGGAGGGAGGGGGCTTCAAATTAAGTTTTAGAAGAAGAGAATGTGGGGCAAAAGTAGTACCCCCTCACTGCTTCTGGAAGTCAGATACAAAATTCCCATAGGATTTCTGGAAGTCAGATAGCCAGGATTTCTTGAAGTCAGATGGTCTTAAGTGACACGACACACCCTCGCATTTTAAAGGGTGAGGTGTAATATGGATGACGCAATCTTGTTTCAGTATTAGAAAAGAGTTCAGTGTGTCAACATCAAAGATATCGTAATAGACGCTTTTACACTATTACATATTGAAAGTGCTAGCAATGGTGAAATGGAACCTCGAGTGCCTAAAGTAGCAGTAAAAATTACAAGGGGTTTCCCACTAACACTAGAGTGGGACAAAATATGTGCAGGATATGATATATCATTAAGCAAACTCAAGTTGGAAGAACAGTTATACTTTGCAGCAAAAGCGAAAATAATCCATATACAGAGCTTACAAGATGGATCAAGTGCGTTAGTTTAATATATTGAAGAAAAAATCTATAAAAAGAATTAAGTTTGTTACTAGCGGAATATCTAGTCTATAATTGGCAGTGTCTGGATTAAAAATGGGTGGATCTGAGAACCAAAAAATCTTGCGGAATCTAGTAAAATTGAAAAAGTATTTGGTTTTATATTATGACTTTCTAGATATATCTCTTCAAAGAAAAATATTTTCTCAAGGAATTCTTAACGATATAATGGGAACTGATTCCCCATCTTTGGACTATTGCATGAAACTTTTGCATCGTGGCCCAGTTGCATTTTACTCAGTTTACAGACATATTAATTGAGACAAAAGAAATGACATAGCGATTTTGCTTTTAACAACTACTTAGACGGCCATTTTGTAAGACAACAAGAAATCGTGTCTAAACAAGCTTTGTGACGTCAGTCCTTCTAGAAGACATTCATTTTATTGATCGTGAGTCAGTTTCTTTTGGAAGTTAGACAGTCAACATCGAAGTTTTACACAAGCCTATTATGCTTGTATACATTGGGCAACTGGTCAGCCTGTGAGAATTTTATCTTAGCTGATGATTATAGTGAAAAGTGTAGATTTTGCAATCAATATAAATCGCAGAGGACATACTGTGCAGATTAAAGACTGTAATTCCTGTCTTAAAGAGATTTGTGACTCTCATACTAGAGGTTTCCTGTGCTCCAATTGTCACTATGATAAATGTGATCAATGGGAAAATACTTACCCTGGTATGATTGCAAAATCCCTAAACGTAATTTCAGTTTATTTTTAAGAGACTGGTATCGTCGGGGTTTTAAATTATTTTGGGAAGAAGAACCTGGTGTACATTCCAATTTTTGGAATAATAAAAGAGTATGATTTGTACGACATCGATGTGAAGGTACCGGCTACTATGAGCATGAACTACAGACTTGGATTTGGCTGTTGCAGAAAGTGATTCTTCAAATGAGAATTTTTGTGTGTGACATCTCTTCAAATAAGCAAATTGACACACCTGAATTTTATAATATAAATAAGAATAGTATTATTGAATTTACAATGAGATTTAATAAAATGAAGTTACGATCTATTGTAGAAAATGTGACCCCGACTTTGCGTGCCAAGATGAATACAAGTTAAATCCTGACGAGCTGCCATCACTTGTCGTTTTTGTTGACTATCTAAACGTAGAAGAAGAAATCTAAAGGACACTGTGTTTACTTATACATACAAATTTTATTAATTAACAAATCTACATACATTTTTAAAGCATTTAACTCTTTGGGCACCGAGATTTATATTGTAAAGGTAAGAAAGAGTATTCTCAACAAGAAAGCCGTTCAATCGGGGATTGTCTCCATAAATGTTGAGGAACTCACTGTAAGATTGTCCACGACATCGAAAAACAAAATATAATTGTGCATGAAAACAACAGCTTTTGCTGATAAATCTTCTACCTGATTCCGATTTTAACTAATATATTTTCCACTTTGCTTAGAAAGTTTTTAATATGAGGCGTGTAGAATGTATACGGTAGGCCAAGAGGATAAAAAATTGAAATTCTGTCTTGTTTGAAAGATGCAAAGCCAATGCTCCCTCCTTAAAGTTTATTGGCTACTGTTAACAATTGTAAGGGTATTGTTTACAAGTCGAATATGCTCGAGAAAATCTGATGGTATGAGGTGGAACACTGTCATCACGGGTAATTTCCCAATAGGTTTCAAATTTATTTAGGGATATTAATGCAATAATCTCCTCCAATAGTTCGGCAAAGGTACACTCTAAACATTTAGTGCCCGTGTAGTAAAGCTGACTAGCTAAGTCAGAATTTGGATTTAGAAAAAAAATTAGGACGAAAAATACAAATTACTAAGTTTTGAAATACCACGTTTTATTAAGATACAAGAGCACATCCTGGTATGTGTTGATTTGAAAAAGAAATCGAGAAATCATCACTTCCTTGCTATGCGCGTCAGTGGGCCCGATTTGATGTGGTTTATTTAAGGTATAAAAGATACATTTTATGGGATTGGGGGGGGGGGGGCGGATGCTAATTTTATGTCGGACTGACCTCTGGTCCATTTATCTTAGGAATACCTTGAAAAATCGTATGTGTTTTAAATGGTTTGTAAGCCATTATGTAGCCATTATGTAAATAGCCATGTATGTAATGGCTTAAAATACAATAATTAGAGTATTATTGTATTTGTTTATTCTATGCGACAATTATGCCTAGTGGCCTATTTATAGCCAGACCCTTTATCGTTGTGTGTTGCATAAATAAAACTATTATATACCAAACCTTTATACAACGTTATTTAAGTCTCTCAATTAAACCCAATTGGTACGCCAAATTTGTCAAGTCAAAGCCTAAGGCACGCTACCAAAGTTTGCTTACCTTAGAACTTTAATTATACCCTCTATATAGGGCATAAAAAGGTACCAACCCAAACCTGCGATATACAAGCTTGTGAGAGCTGGGTGGGCAACTATAGCCCTAATTGAAAATAAGCATAACCTTACTTTACAATCTTAATCTCACTTTACTACAGATGGTGGTAATTGCGGAAAAACTGGGTCGAGAAGACTAAATAAAATGATATATTTAAGCAAGAATGGCTTTACCAGATGAAAAAATGGCTTCACTATCAACGGTGCTTGAAATTGCCAAATTATACCGGATTGACAATTAAGTTAAAGAGCAATGCGTTGCAGCTAGATTCAAGGGAAGCGTGCTTAAACATTTTGAGGCAATTAAGGAAAAAGAGCCCAAGGTTCATAGGAATATTAGCACTCTAATAGAATCTTTTAAAACAAAGTTCATAGAAACGAGTATATTCGAGAGGCTAAGAACAGAGGTAATTACATTCAATGTTTCAACTAGCATTAGGAAATATGCAGACAAAATTTGTCAGACTCTATTCTTACAGTTGGAAACAGGTGAAGTGAGGAGACGGTAAAAAAAAGTACAATTATATACGTTTACACAGGGGTGACCAAAAAAGCTTTTAAGGCTAGTATTATCACGGAAACCCAACAATCTTGAACAGGCTATAAACCTAGTAGAAGCAGAGGTAAAAATTGATGAAGTTATGAAAAAGTTTGATCAAATGATAATAAATATCACAAAAAACCAAGGAAATTTAAACTATGCAAGGGGACAGAAACTTAAGAATGCAGGGTACAAATAATACTTGGCAAACACCGAGTGATATTCCTGAGTTTAGGCATAGAAATCAAACGGTAAACAACACCCAAGGGAAAAATGGCAACACTGAAGAATACTGGGAAACCCCAGAAAACTTTTGGACAAATGATAGTGGGTATTTAAACGGAGGAACCAGCCTGCAAAGGTCGACAGAGCCGAACCCTTTCAAAGACCCTTTTATAAGAATGTTGTGATACAAATATAAATAATAATCTACCGATATTGCGTTGTTTTAAAATTGAATATTTCCAAAATTTACAGTGTTTACTCGTTTACTAGGTGCGTCAAAATCCTTAATTAGAAAGAAGGTGTTCTGAAGATTTCCTCCTGGTGTACATGTGGGTGTACAACGTGACATGTTGTACATTTCCTCCTGGTGTAATCGCGTTAGCAGATGCCAGGATACACTGACATCGGTAACAGGTCACAAACTGACAATTTTGGGTGAATGTCCAGTAAAATTTAGCACAGGGAATAAAGAAATAACAGTAACAGTGATAATATGTAAACAACTCCCATTTTCTGCATTTTAGGAGTGGACGCTATAAGAAAGTATGGGATCGAGTGGGAGCCCCTAACCGATAGTATAACTATAACCCAACCAAACGAAACTAATAGGCAAGTTTGCGTAACAACGGATAAAGATAATGACAATTCGGGTTATAACTTAAAATTGAACGGGAAAATCACAAAAGAAGGTGGAACAATAGCTCAAGTTTTAGCGACATCCAGTACAAAGTAGGGTAAGAAAAAAACAATACAGGCCATAATAGTAGGATACACCCTCGAAGAGTATCCAACAATTTTTGTGGAAAATCAAATTATTAAAATTGAGAGTAGTATCACATATTTAAAATTGTCAAATCTAAGCAATGATATGATAAAGCTAAGCCAAGTGGCCCTAGGATCAGCAGAAAAGATTTAAAATACAGGAATAAAATCACTAAGCAGCTCAGCATTAAGTGTATATTTTACTAGTCACGAGTAAGTCTTGTCGAAACCACAACCGCAAGAAGATTACGGGATGACAAAAACTGTTTTTTAAAACAGTTTAATTTAGTACATTTACAGAAAAACACAAAAACCCAGGTGGGAAATATTCTCTGGGATTATAGATGGACTTTTGCAAGACACAAAGTTGATTATGGTTTAACTCACCTGATCACGCACAAAATACTAACACAGGGCCCTCCCATTAAAAACTCACCATATAAAACACCTTATCATTTAAAACCATAGCTAGATGACCAAATAAAAGAAATGAAAGAATAGGGTTAATTAAAGAGGGTGTTAGCGAGTGTTTTTTTTCCACTGGCAATAGTCAGAATAAAAGACGATACTTGGAGGCTATGCATAGATTTTAGGACATTAAATGCAGTCACGGTAAAAGATGTTATGAAATTGCCACGAATAGATACGATATTGGGTTCGCTTGGAGGATCGAAATATTGCACTAGTTTTGACCTGATAGCAGGATATTGGCAAATAGCCCTAGACCCATAAACAAAACATAAGGCAACAATAATTTTAGACGATGGGAGAACATTCACATTTGAACACTTGGCTTTTGGATTATCCTTTAGCCCAAACTATTTTAGCCGACTAAAGAATTTAGTATTAAAATATAACAAACCAGGAAGGAAAAAGATGCATTACCTTGCTTAGATGACTTAATATAATTTACTGAAAACCTATAAGACTATTAAACTGGACGTAGAAGAATAGTAGGAGAATTCGAAAAAGCGGGGTTAAAGTTAAAACCAGAAAAGCTGAAAATAGCGGTGCCAAAACTGTTTTTTGGACATTTGGTAAAACAAGGTACTATTTCGCAAGATCCAGAAAAATTTACGGTCACGGCACAACTAAAACCAACAAAAGAAATCGCTAAGTTATTTCCGACGATATATTAGAAGTTAGCCGACAATAGCTCAGCCTTTGATAAATATTAAAAGAAAAATCCGGCAAATTTGAATGTCCACCTGACGCTATAGAATCACTGAATGCAATAAAAAGGGAATTATTGAAGGCCCGCATGCTTAAATTGCCACATCTTTCACAAGAATTCTGTTAGAAAACAGAAGTTTCGGCCTATGGAATTAGAGCAATATTGTTGAATATAAATTCTGAAGGAGAAGAATCAATAGTTCAATTTGCAAGCAGATCACTGACAGAGACAGAAAGAAAATATTAGTAGATACCTATCTTATACTCGTGACGGGCACCCGTGCTGCCACCTACAACTTTTTTGCACCCCATATATGGGCATAGCCTCCCTAGGGAGAACACGTGGTTAATGGGGTCAATGACCTCTTTCACCATGGTCTCTTTCTCCAGGTGTGTTTTTGGCACGCTCTCAGCGAATGTTATAATCCAGAAATAGTATTTGTTGTTGTTTCCGAGGCAAATGTCAAGGTCAATGTTGTTGTTGTTTTTGGCCAAGTGCACGCTCTCAGCGAATGTTATGATCCAGAAATAGTATTTGTTGTTGTTGCTCGAGGCGAATGTTATGATCCAGAAATAGTATTTGTTGTTGTTGCTCTCAGCGAATGTTATGAGTTTCCAGGAAACAGTTAGATCACGTGTCTCCTTCTCAGCCAATCAGAGGGCTTGTTTACATAACAATTTGACCTTGGGATTTCATATATAACGGACATGCGATGTGATTAAATTATCAGAAAGTATTTTGACATAGTTGATATAACAATGGATAAATTTGATGAATTAGAAGCCTTGGCAACTTCAATTTACCATGTAAGTGCATTTTTTATTTTCAAAATAAAATTATTTTCCGTGGTCACCCTCCAGTATATTCAGGTAACCCCCCACCATACAATACAAACATCACTACAATCTTTATACTCGATGGAAAAAACGTAAAATATATTCTTTTACCCTCAAAACCTAACCCCACCCCATTGTTTTACAATCAAATTCTCGCAAATAGAATTGATTATCTTTTCGTTAAATTCCTGTTTTTTTATTTTCCTTGGTCACCCTCCAGTATATTCACGTAAATCCCCCTCCCCCATATAATACAAACATCACTTTACAATCTTTATACTCGATGGAAAACGTAAATATATTCTTTTTACCCTCAAAACCTAACCCCCCCCCTCACTGTTTTACAACCAAATTCTCGCAAATGGAAATAATAATCTTTTCGTTAAATTTTAGCCTTTCTCTATTGTGATTTAAAGTGTCTACTGACTTCTGTCAATTTTTAATGAAAATGCCGCTCTGTTTTGACACAATCTCCAGTGCCAGGTTAAAATTAGCTATCACCCCTTTTCCCTCTGTGTTTACGAACGCAGCGGCCAAAGTCAAAGGAACTGTTCTTCCGTCAAAATTAAAACACTATGATGCAATAATTAAGCACAGACGTAATGCTCTATTTTGGAGAAGTGAAACAGATTATTTTCAAATTAAGGTCTAACAATATATTTAGGACATTATGTAAAAGGGGGGAGAGGGGGCAATGTCTCGCTTCTAACAGCTTCGTTGTAAGTAAATTAAGTAAAAGGGAGGGGGCAATGTCTCAATTCTACCGCCATCATTGTAAAATGAAAACAAACTGTGCAGGGCTAGAAAAGTCTTTGGGAGTTGCATGAAGCTTATATTATGTGTTAATTGAATAGCATTTTAACCTATGTTTGCAAATTTAGGTCTATAGGCCGCTGGGTTAACGATCTAATTTAAAGCCTATAGATTGGAACATTTAATATTTTTCTAAATGGTAAAAATAGAAACAGTGATTCCTATCCTATGGCTATAGACTACTGATTGTCTAATAAAAACGTTTGATTTCTAAGCCTAATATATTTCTCGCGAAATTTTTACTTTTTGCTTTACTGGAAAGAGATAAATGCTTTTCTAAACAAAATAATATGGATGATGATACTAACTTTCTTTCTGTAAAAAGGGGCAAATTATTTTGAAACTAATTTTTTTCTCTTCTTTTTAAGGCAAATTATGAAGAATGCGTGCCCCCTCCTTCCAAGAGAACAAGAGAGGGTGAGGCAGCCCCAATACAGTCCGGTAGAAAACCGAAAAGACAATGGGCCATAAGGACGGTGAACCCTGCTGGCTCATCTATGCAATCCCATAACATCGCAGTCAAATCTGCACAAGAACATAGCGACGCCGCCCCGTCCGCCCTCCAACACACACTACCTGGACCATCCGGCTCTCAAGTGCAGCCAGGATTTGCAAATGTGAGTATTTTTTTCTCAAACTATCTTATAGAAATACATATCTATTTCTTCCAATGTTTTTTTCTTTTCACTATTTTTCAACATTGTGTAAAAGTGTATCTCAGCGGGATACTAACCCATCACCCCCCAACCATTGTTTTCTCTGCTCCCCCCTCCTTCGGAGATATCTAAATATAATGTAATTTTTTTGCAAAGAAACCGCTCCTCTTTTTTCTAATCTTTACTATTTTCTCTGTTGCTATCTCTTCACTATCACATATAGTTTTAGGTACCTTTGAAACTCTGTGAATGCTATTCTTCACATAGTTTTAAGAGAGAGATTATTCCATTTTATCCATATCAGCGTCCTAATTTACACTGAGCCTTACATCGTGCCAAAGATTTTAGCGAGGGGAAATCAAGTTAACGGTTCTCGGCATTTTGAAGTTCAATCCTGGAAATTGGAACACTCGCGCGGCTTACAATAATTAAACCCATGAGTTCACTGAATCTGTGTGGAATTAGAGAAAAATAGCGACTTATGCAGTCTAAGCGAATATTTCAACTTTTGACGGGCATTATGTAAATGCGGATTGGGAAGCGCTGTGGGAGGCGCTGCGGGGATACGCCGCGGGGTGCGCTACGGGCCCGAGAAGCGCCGCAGGGATGCGCCGCAAGGATGCGCCGCGGGCCCTAAGAAGCGCTGAGGGATGCGCCGCAAGGATGCGCTACGGGCCCGAGAAGCGCCGCAGGGATGCGCCGCAAGGATACGCCGCGGGCCAGGAAAGCGCCGCAGGATGCGGCGCGGGCCCGAAAAGCGCCGCGAAAAAAAAAATAGAAAAAAAAACTAGCACGTAATTATTTTAGTTTTAGTAGTTTAAATATTTGACTATCTCTCTTTTTTTAAACACATTGCCGCCTTCTATGTAAAAGCGACGTTTTAGATTGTAAATATATTAAGTTTTAACTTTCAGTTGAATTAACCAAATGCTATTAAGCAATAATAATCCAAATCTTAAAAACAGTAGGGCTGATTTGAACACTTTGAAAATAAGCTATTTTTCATTTATAGGTTGGAGCATTGGTCCCTTACTCACCATCGAGTGAAGAAGAGAAAGAACACATTGAAGGGGCAATGGAGTTTCAGGACAATGAAACATGGAACGAAATCATTAACTCTGGTGAAATACCTTTTAATATTGATGAGTTTCTATGTAATTATTTCAATGTAGAACCTAGCACAGTTGAGCAAGGTAATGTTCCTGAGGTGGACTTGAGTCCGAACACTTTACAAATTTTAGAGGACTTCACAAACGAATTAACTGGGAACCCTCCTCCCACTGATTACCTACTTCCACTTCAAACAACTGAAGTGGAGCATAGCCCAAACATTGTTGAACAACTTGGGGGAGGGGGTGATATACAAGAGGAGGTTACAACTTTTCCCGATTTTCTATTGTCCAATACAATTTTAAATAATATAGTTGTTTTCACTGCAACGTTTGGGGATCCTTTTAATTCACTTATGGGGGGAAATTTTCTGTTTGATCCCGTAGAAATTGTGCATGCCTATGTAGATAAAATTCGTGCACTACTGGAGAAGCAAATTCAGTTGTGGGGGGGTAGGGATTCAATTAAGGTTTCTATTGTTTTAAAGATTTTTTATTTGAATGAGGGGAAAAGCGAAGTTTATTATCATTATATACATTCCGAGATGCGCGTAATTTATCCAAATTTAGAAAATTTTGAGGGTGTTTTTAGCGAGTGGGTAGGGCAAATTATAGCGCATCTTGAGAACTATAACGAAAATGGGAGTGGGTCTGTAGTTTTATTTATTGAAAATTTAAGCGTAAATATTTGTAAATTTAAGAAAGATTTTATTTTAAGAGGGGGTGGTGGTGAGAGGGATACAGTTTTAAAATATAATCCAGATCTAGAAGGTTGTAAAGGTGTCCAGCGGATTTGTTTTGAAACAGATCAAAAATGTTTCAAGTATGCTTTCCTCATGTCAGCATGCGAGCCTCTAGCACGTGACGCTACCAAGAAGAATTTAGATCACTGGGCTGTACATGGGAAGGAAGGGTCCAATTTCCCCATTGTAGATTTCTCTTGCTTAGAAGGAAAATACCCAGTAACGCTAAGATCCATTGACATGTTTGAAAGGGCTAATGCTCATTTAAATATCGGCGTTACTGTGGTTCAGTATGAAATAGAATTTGAAGATGGGGTTCGTTCTAAAAAGAAGGGGGTGGTTTTCCCAGTAAGGGGCCCGTCAGTTGATTTGGTTAAACACTGGGTTTGGTTGTTATACACACCGCCTAGTGAACCGAATGCAATTGGCCATTTTAACCCTATCACTGACATTAGTAGAGTTCTGGGGGGTGGTAAGCATAAGGGGGTATGTTTCTACTGTCCAACATGCCTCTCTAGATTTTGGACTGAATTAAAGTTGCGAAATCATATGAAGCATTGTAGACGGCATGGATATCAGACAGTGGAAACGGTTTCAGGGGATAGGACCATTATACGCTTTAAAAATTTCCAAAACACCCTCCTCCAATGCAACAAAATATCTTTGGACTGTGAAGCTAAGCTGGTGGAGGTGAACGATCCCCAATATCCAAACCGAATCAAAGAACACCAGGCCATTGCAGTGTCCTATGCACATGCGCAAAGAGACAGTTCTAACACCATGCGGTTGTTAGAAATAGTTGAGACATTGGATGAGAACGAGTGCATGGTCAAGGCATTGACTAAACTAATTGGCACGGCTAATGGTGCTATTTCTCGTTTGAGAAATACACATTATCCAATGGTGCTGTCTGCAGAGGATCGTCTCGCGATTAAAAATCAAAAAATATGTTGGGTTTGTAAGGGGGAGTTTGTAGAGGAGGATAGGGGACTAAAGGGAAAAGAGGGGGGAGGGGGAAAGTCAGAGACCATGATCACTTGTGGCAGGAAATATTATCCGGGGGTAGTAATTTTAGGGGGGTAGCGCATCAATCGTGTAATTTAAATGTTAGCCAACAGTTTTTTATCCCTGTTTTTATTCACAACTCTAATTATGACTTAAAATTTATTTTACCGGCACTGGCACGTATGCACAGGGAGGGAGGGGGAGTAGACAGTCCATGGGTAAATAATTCATTTACCTATAACATTATTCCCAAATCGGCCGAGAAGTTATTGCTTCTCGAACTGAAATGGCAGGTAGTGGATAATGGACATACGTGCTGGAATAAAATCAGGTTTTTAGATTCTTTTAGTTTTTTCCCAAGGCATTGAGTCAAATGATTCAAGTGCAGAAAAGCGACGATTTTGATAGCTTTCCCTTGCTTAAACAGCACTTTCCAGACAGTGAAATGTATGACTTATTAACCAGCAAAGGTGTATATGCATATGATTATTACTGTTCTGGCGCTCGCTAAAGCGAGGTGAAACTACCTCCAATTGAAGCTTTTTACAATTCACTGACCAACAGTGAATGCACAGCCGAGGAGTATGAGTTTGCCAAAAAGGTGTGGGCTAAGGGGAATTGTAAAAATGGGTGGGATTATTGTAGACTGTACTTGGCCAGTGACGTTTTAACTCTGTTGGATATAGTCTGTAAGAATACTGACCAAATCTATTCAGAGTTCGGGTTAGATATAGGATATTATTTTTCTACACCCCATTTAGTGATGGATTTAATTTTAAAAATTAGTAGGGAGGCAATAGGCCTAATCACAGATGTAGATCAACACCTTTTTGTAGAGCGTTCAATGAGGGGAGGGTATGTTTTTCACGGGGACCGCGTCTTATCAACCGATCCGAGCGGACAAAGCACCGGTGTAAAGTCAAATGCAGTGTTCTTGGACATGAACTCGTTGTACCCCTCGGCAATGTCCCACTACTCTTTGCCGTGTGGGAACTATCAATGGCTTGAGAATCCTTGTGAGTTCCCCGACATTACCACCGTTGAGGACAACGGGCCACAAGGATGGTTCTTTGAAATTGATGGTCACATTCCGCTGGCGCTTCACGACTCAGTCAAAGATTTTGTTTTTCCCTGTATCAATCGACCAGTGACCAGGGACTCGCTGAGCCCCTACAATCGATCATTGGTTAAGGATATGGGGATGCATTGGACCCCCTCTAAACAAAAACTGATTGCTGATTTGGACCCTAAGGAGAATATCGTTGTTCACCATGTGCTTTGGCACTGGATGGTGAACAATGGTTTCATGATCACCAAAATAATTAGGGTCCTGCAGTTCAATCAGCGACCATACTTGAAAACGTTTATCGATACTTTTGTCGATAAACGCTCTAGGGCAAACTCCAAGGTAGAGAAGGAATTGTACAAGCTCATCCTAAATTCAGCGTTTGGCAAAATGTGTGAAAGCGTACGTAATAGATCTCGCTGCGACGTCGTGACTGACCCTCTAGAGTGTGCACGAATTATTGCCGATCCCAATTTTACATCATTCACGAGCATAGAGGCTGGCATGGTTCTTCTACACAGGCGAAAGCGAAATGTGGTACTGAACAAGAATATAGCAGGCGGCAGTTCAGTACTAGATATTTCAAAAAAGCTCATGTTGTCGTTCTTTTACAATGTGTGCAAGGTGCAATGGCCACGGGAGGGGGAGGTTCAAGTTTACATTGGGGATACAGATTCTCTGCTGTTAAAGGTAAATGGGACTGAAGATTTATTGGGTGATTTAGAAAAGGGGGAACACATCAGCTCGCGGATGGATTTCACCAACTGGAATCCATCACTCTACCCCGAGTTGGTGAAACGTCAAGCCCCCAACCAACTATTAATGTTAAAATCAGAGACGGGGAGTGATTTGATATCCAGGGGGGTGTTCCCGGGTCCCAAAGTTTATTGCGTTGAAACTCATAATGGGGATGAAAAGAAGACATGTAAAGGGGTGCCTACACATTTTGTAAAGAGCAATTTCAACATGAGCGTGTACAGAGACTGTGTAGAAAGTAGCCTAGTGCCGAGAGCACAAGTGCTTGCAATTCGCTCTCTACAGTATAGAAATTATACTGTGAGAGTGGAAAAAAATGCAATGTCGTGTATATCCGACGAAGTCTATGTGCTCGAGAATGGTGTGAGTGTCCTGCCTCATGGCCACTATCGTATTTCAGACCGAGTTGAATGCATAGACTATCGTAATCAACTTGGTCTGGATAAACTAATCTGAACTAACCAACTAACCATCACCACCACCACTGACCCAACTAACCCAACGTCAACTAACCTGTAGCAGTGACGGCAACTATTGTTTTCACCTCCGCGGCTTCTGGGGGGTGGGGGGCCCTTCCCGCGGCCGGCTCCCGGGGGGGGGTGGGGGGTCCCACCCGCGGCCGGCCTTCGGCACCGCGGCCCTGGGGGGTGGGGGGAACCCTATTTTTAAATTCATAATGTTCAACTGTGCTAGTTCATGTTCCAAGTGTTTTTTGTTGTTGTATAGAAAGTGTTATTGTACAGAAAAGTGTTTAAAGACAATAAGTGCTGTAGATGGACAAAAGTGTTGTACAGAAAAGTGTTATTCATGTTGATGGACAAAAGTGTTTTTATTTATAAAGTGTTATCAATGTTCATGTTGAACAAATAGAGTTTTCACGTTGACCATGAAATTTTGTCAGGTTCTTGTTGAACAAGTGTTATCATTGTTCATGTTGAACAAATATTTGTTTTCATATTGTCGTAATAAATGCTGCCATGAAATATTGTTTTTGTTGTTCTTGAATAGATAGATCTATGGGAAAATTACTACCTACTCATGGGACACATATGGTTTACAGTTAGTTGTAGTCCGACTGTTGTCAACAGCATGTATCAATTTAAAAACACCCTTCAGATCATTTCTGTGTGGGCCCTCAATGTCGGGGAAAACAACACTTTTAGCTAAAATAATTCAAAATTGCGATAAAATGTTTTTGGAAAAACCGAAAAAAATCTACTATTGCTATAGTATTTGGCAGGAGTCCTATGATAAAATAAAAGCTATTGCCACAACCATACCAATACAATTCATACGAGGACTTGATGTTTTCCATAGTATTGAACCGAACTCGTGGCTGATTATTGATGATTTGGCTGAATCTATTGAACAGTTCTCACAGGAAATGCTACAACTGTCCACTGTTCGCTCCCACCATGAACACATTTCCGTTACTCTGGTTCTACACAATCTGTTTCATCAGAGCAAATGTATGCGAACCCTTGCTTTGAATTGCACTATCTATATTATCTATCGAGTTGTTCGTGATTCTAGCTCACTCATAACTCTCAATAAACAGATATACCCCGGCGCCCCAAAATTTCTGTTGTCAGCGTACACTCAGGCGACTAGCAAGCCCTACGGGTACATTTTGCTGGATCTTAATCAGAGCACGCCCGAGGATCTACGCGTAGTCACCGACATCTTCGACAATGAAATTACAGTATATCTTCCGGTGAACAGTAGAAAGGGCTATTAGTTGCCATTATGACACTGAAGAAACTACATGAACAACGACATTTATTTTCCGTTTTAAGCACTTCAAAACCCTTGCTTAGGAAGGCCATACTCAAACACGGTGTTGACAATGATTTCATTAATCTAATATCTGAACTTTGTTTAAATTTAACTGAGGGCAATGTTCAACTGCCAGAAGGTGTTAGACAACAGACAAAGCAACATCGTTCCACTGTACGTGCCTTGGCTTGTAAGAACAAGGGAAACAAATTTAAAAGAAAACGGCTCCTTCAAGCAGGTGGAAGCTTTTTCACACTTTTACTGCCAATAATTGCAGGACTTGTAAACAGTTTTCTCTAGAGAATGGCAAAACCCTATAAATTGACACCATTTGAACTTGTCCTCTCGCCCATCGAACATTTTGAAGACAATCTAAGCAAATTCATTAATGATGAGAATATTGCCAATGACAAAAAACTGCTTTTACTTCAAGATGCATTGCGACGTATGGACAAACATAAACCTTATCGTGAGAGACCCGCCGCCGATCCCTCTAAACAGGAAACATCTCTTCAAGATTCTGCACAATCAAAGGAGAAGGAATTGAATTCAATTGTGTTGAAAACTGGAAACCTATTGCCAGTGACCTATCGAGAACAGAGTAAAAGAGTATTATCTTATCTCGTGTTGGAAACTGGTGATCAAGTTCAAGTCGACAGCACAGGGAAAAGAATTATAATTCAGGGAAAAAGTTATAATCTAGTTGATTTAATTTGTGATATGGTGACGAATCGTAAAGGACTTTTATCCTTTGACAATAATCTATACACCTTTCTAAGTGTATCAAACTTTCCCAAAAGTCTTATTGGCAATAAGCAAATTCTTAAGAAACTAAGAGAATATAATCCTCCAACAACACCAACACCAACGCCATTTAAAAAAGAAGAAGAAGATTCAATATTTGAAAATACTAGCACTACTGATTTTACAACACCTGTGGCTGCTAGTCAAAAGCGAAGACGAATTGATTCACCCTCCAGTGTGCAAAAGGGGAGTGGACATTGCACTACGTGTTTACGTTCAAAATGGATGAAGTTCTGAAAGGTGTCTATGAAAATATTGGTGAAGCGGGAAGTTGAAGTTCTCCCAAAACGCTTTCTAGAGTTGTCTCCGGTACCACATTAAAAAATACAAAAGAGTATCTAGAGAATGAACCGAGTTACACACTACATCGGAATCGCAGGCTTCGTGGCAAACAATATCGACAAACTAAAGCCTTTTTCCCTCTGCATATAATGCAAATGGATCTTTTAACTTTAGACGCAGTTCAACGGCGTCACAATGCACCCTACAAATATATTCTGGTGGCAATCAGTGTCTTTAGTCCCTATGCCTATGCCATTCCACTACGGTCAAAGAGAGGTGTTGAAGTTGCTCGGGCCATTGAAAGTATACTTGAACAGGATTCATATAGAAAAATTCAATCGGATCGTGGCAGTGAATTTGTTAATCCTCATGTGCAAAAGGTTCTATTGAAATATAATACAACACTTTATCATAGTCACAGCCCGATAAAGGCTGCATTGGCCGAACGATTAATAAGAACGATTCGTCTATTAATTTCAAGATATTGTACATTGAAAAATACATCGGCTTTTATTCATGATTTAGATAAAATCATGCAGATATACAACCATCGACCACATCGATCTCTATCCAACTCTAGCCCTCGGGATGTTCATTACAGTGAAAATACGTTTGATGCTTTTCTAAAGCAATACTCCAATGACAATGAGAAGAAAAAGAAGAAGAAATTTAATGTTGGTGATACTGTTCGAATTAATAGAACCACCAATATTTTTGAAAAGGGGAATTATTTATGGAGCACCGAACTTTTTAAAGTGTCCAAAATCCTAGACACCGAGCCCACAACGTATCGACTGCGAGACACCAAAGATGATGAGATTCTCGGTGGTTTTTATGAATATGAACTGCAAAAAGTTAGAAACACTAGTGAAATTTATCAAATTGAAAAGATATTAAAGAGTCGTACACGCCATGGCAAGAGACAGTTGCTTGTTTGCTGGCTAGGATACAACTCGGATTTTGACTCTTGGGTCAGTGCTGAAGATATTAACAATACCCAATGATTTCTATGTGACTTTCATGTCCAATGTTTCTGATCCTCTCTACAATGATCTGAATAAAACAAGTGATTTTTGGACAAAACTCTCCCCCACCATCAAATTCGACGGAAAGTATGAAGTGGCTCTTGTCGACTGTATTCTCAAAAATACCTATGACATCCTGAGAAAGGATCGTAAATATGAAATAAAAATTAGACCCTATGATTGGCCGCCACCACCAGGTGATCAAGAACAAATTCAAAAATCAATTGGATGGATTATCCATATATTGAATTACCCTACGAGGAACTCACCTGTATGAATGATTTATGTCGTACTATTAATAAAAGAAGTTCCGCTCGTAAAAAAGGAGCTTTTCATTTCAACTATTCAAAGGAGGAGGGCAAGATTTACATTAGTTCACCTATTGCCAGCGAAAAGATTATTCTCAATGATAACCTAAAGGATGTTCTTGGCTTTAAGCTCAATATAATCAATGGTAAAAGTGCCGGAAATACTAATTTCATTTTTGCTGACTACCCGCCTGCCTTCTCCACAGACACTTGTATATTTCTCTACGCCTCATTTGTGGAAACATCACGGGTTGGTAATTCAAATGTTCCCCTCCTACGAGTTCTTGAACGAAAAACCAATCAAGAGCATATTCACCACTGCAATATAAAGCATCTTCAGTATATTCCCGTAAACACTTCCTATTTGGAACTCTGTCAGTTAACACTAAGAACTGAATTAGGTGATCCCATAGCAATTTCAAAGGGTTTGGCTGTGATTACATGTCATTTTCGGCCCGTCGTTCAACAGCAAGATGTCTAATAGAAAAGTGGTATTCACTTGTCCTGATATTGACTGCTATGTTAATACTCTTGGCCCAAGACAACAGGGCAATGGAATGGACTATTACAAGGGTCGCTCGTCAATGTCTGGCTATGGTCTTGGCAGTTGGTTTGCTAAGCTGTTTCGCTCTTCACTACCACTGGCTAGAAAATATCTTGTACCGGCTGCGACAGATTTTGCATCCTCTACACTATACGATTGGGGCTCAGGCAAGGATTTTAAAAAAAGTGCTACGGAAAATCTTAGGTCCAGTGCGCAAACTCTTGGCGAGAAATTAAAACAAAATGGTAAAGGTTTAAAAAGGTCAAGAAACAATGCATCACTCATCAGTCTCTACTCAGGACGGAGACGAAAGACATCAACCCTTTTGTCAAAGAAAAGAAGGAAAAAGCCGACACGTAGTGTAAACAGAAGCCCCAGGAAGAAAATTGCTAGATCGAAACTAGATTTCTTTTCCTAAGATGTCCTACCTGCCGCATAAGGATTCTCAACCTTCAATCACCGCCTCATTGAATCTGTTCAATGCTGAAAATGTTGATGTCAGTGTCAAGCATGGATACTATGAACAATTTTATCCACTACAACCCCTCTCCGATAATATCCACTTTCAAATTTATTCCAATGAAGGCTACTTTATGGACATGTCTTCAACATTTATAGATTTACAAATGAAAGTCCGGAAATCCGATAATACAATGCCAGTTCGAGCCGATGGGATATCCTATGAAAATTGTATACTACATAATTTATTTCGTCAAATTAGTGTCTACATCAATGGCACGCTGGTTAGCACAAGCAACAATCTCTCAAACTATGCAAGCTATATGCAATTCATGTTGATGACACCCAAGTCATACAAGGAATTGAGAGGCGCCTCCAATGGATATGAATATATTACTAATAATGATAGTACGGATGCACTTAAAAATGCTACAACTAGTGAATTACATCTAGTTGGAAAAATATATCACCAAATATTTAATATACCCCAATGGTTGCCGCCCAATGTTAAAGTGGATATAAAATTGACGCTTGCACCATCCAATTTCATATTGAGAAAAGAACTTGCTGCCAATCCCGATGTAAGTCTCTCCCTCAACTCAGCAGTACTTCATGTACGCAAACAACAGGTTATGAGTTCTGTTGCTTTGGCCGTGGAAAAACTGAGAGCCAATGGAAATAATATTAAACTACTTGTTCCTCATACAATCACCAATCAACGTCACATTGCCATGGGGTCACGCGCCTTCACCGATTCATCCTTTATCAATGGCGAAATCCCCTCGAAACTTGCATTGGCATTTGTAAAAAGCGCCAGTGCAATAGGATCGTGGACTGAATGCTCACATAAATTCGAGATGTTTGGACTTTCATCTCTTGTGTGCAAAGTAAACGGCATCCCACTCTACAATCTATCCTTTGATAAATCCTATAGAACATTGTATGAGTTGACCATGCAAACCCTAGATCATGATTCGCAACTATTTGAAAATGGTATAACCGAAGAAATGTTTGCTAAAACACATGGTATCATTGTATTGGATTTGTCTGGCGCACAGGATATGAGTATAGTACGTACGGGGACTGTGCGTTTAGAGTGTACATTTTCCGACCCATTGGCTGAGAGTATTGCACTAATCTCACTAAATCAATATGAAACCTATTGGGAAATCACTCCCGAAGGCAGTGTTCTACTAGACTTGGCGCCATGAACACCAGTCAAATAATCGATGTATTTAATATGGACCCCTACATGTCCCAGTACAAATCCTATTGTCTACCCTCAGACTATCTTTGAAAAATTCAAAGGTCGAACAATACCCTGATTATTGTTAATAGCAGTCCATCGACTGTGCTGACGGGTCATTGGCTGTGCATCTATCAAACAATGAAGACGATTGAATTTTTTGATCCTCTTGGCCTACCCTATACATTCTACACACCCCACATCAGCAACTATATTGAGAGCAGTGGGAAAACTATTATTCAAAATCGAAAGAGGGTGCAGGATCTAACGACTAAAAGCTGCGGCTTCCATGCACTACTATATTTTGTATTCCGATGTCGCGGCTATACTTACAAGCAGTTTCTCCACATTTATAGTGACAATCCCCGTCTGAACGACTTTCTAGTGGAAAATATCCTCTCAGACCTATACAGTATTGATTTCAGTGCTTTAAAAATGTTTGTGAATTTGTTTATTAATAAAATATATATATACAACAATGTCTTTAAATCTTCACTTTTAGATTTCTTCACCGGTGTATAGGCAAGTGTCGTGAACCACTAATGCTGGTAAATCATTTGGATTCACTGTATATTGATCTTGATTGACTGCAAAGTCAGGGTCACATTTTCTGCAGTACAATGTAACTTCACTCTTGTCATATCTCTTTGTATAGTCAATGATACTATTTGCATTCATATTATGAAATTCACGAGTTTCAATCTGTCTATTTGAAGCAATATCACATACAGTGTTTTCAAGTGGTGAATCACATTCGGTAACTGCCAAATAAAAATCACTTGGTTTATTGTCATAGTAGGCAGTGTCGTCACAGCGATGACGTAGAAACCAGATTGTCTTGTTACCCCAACAGTTGAATCGTAGACCAGATTCCTCTTCCCAGAATAATTTAAATCCGCGACGATACCAATCTCGTAGAAATAAACTAAAATCACGTTTAGGATTCTTTCCAATCATAGCGGGGTAAGTATTCTCCCACTGATCACATTTATCATAGTGAAAATTGGAGCACAGGTGCCCTCTAGGGTGAGAGTCACACACCTCTTCAAGACATGAATTACATCCTTTAATTTGTACTGCATAGCCTCTATGTAATTTACAAGGATTACATAATTTACACTTTTCACTATAGTCATCAATAATTGTACAATTCTCACATTGAGTCCAACTGCCAAGAGTGTACAAGCACAATGGACATATATAGAACATTTTTTGGTTTCCGATGTCAACTCTCTCACAGCTAAAACAAAACTGATCGTCCTCGCTCGATAAATTCAAAGTGGAGGAAAGGGGAGAGGAGTAACTCTGTAACGTTACCTCTTTCGAATGACGTAGGAGCCATCTACATTGAATCCATTGGCAATGTTTTCGAAAGTATATCCAGAATATGATTCTGCCTTGTTCCAATTAATATATCAATAAATTGAGTATAAGCATTTGAATCACATTTTAAAAGTTTCATACAATAGTCCAATGGGGGAGAATCAGTTTTCATTATATTGTCAAGTGTTCCCTGAGAGAATATCCTGCGTTGAAGAGATAACTCGAGAAAATCATCATCTAAAATCAAATGTTTTTCCATAAACACTAGATTTGATCTAATTCTCTCTTTCTCAAATTTATTCATTTTTCAGTCCTTTCACTCTGACTGCTGACTCTAGACTGACCCTGATTCGTTAGCCCTAACCAGAAAAGAAAGGGAACATTTTCGATTTCGAAACAATTTTATTGAATAATTACAACAACATCAATAATACTATGCATGTACAATTAGCGATAGAGTTTATTGTCTTCGATATGTTTCACTAATGCACTTAAAGCACATTGAAGTCTATTCACATGTGCTATATCAACTTTTGCGGCGAAACATAATTGATCTTCCATTTTAAATTTGCTCAAGGATATCACATATCTTGCATATACTGCATCCCATTCCAGACAAAGCCGCGATCCTTTCGTGATTTCCACCGCAATGTTTGGTGCTCTTGTATTATTACCATCAACTCCACTATCAACTTCTAATAGTGTAAACATTCCACTCATTATTACAAATATATATCCAAATGAGTAAAGTCAAAACTGTTCTTCTCACTCCTTTGAATTCTATTCACAGACTAATAAAACTATAGCAAAAATCCTTTCCTTATATTCCCTCCACCGCTAATATGTAAACAAGCCCTCTGATTGGCTGAGAAGGAAACACGTGATCTAACTGTTTCCTGGAAACTCATAACATTCGCCTCGAGCAACAACAACAAATACTATTTCTGGATCATAACATTCGCTGAGAGCGTGCACTTGGCCAAAAACAACAACAACATTGACCTTGACATTTGCCTCGGAAACAACAACAAATACTATTTCTGGATCATAACATTCGCTGAGAGCGTGCCAAAAACACACCTGGAAAAAGAGACCATGGTGAAAGAGGTCATTGAACCCATTAACCACGTGTTCTCCCTAGGGAGGCTATGCCCATATATGGGGTGAAAAAAAGTTGTAGGTGGCAGCACGGGTGCCCGTCACGAGTATAAGATAGGTATCTACTAATATTCAATGGTTGAAAGAGAATGCTTGGCAGTTGCACTTTTTACCCAATATTTTTGCCAGTTTTTGCTTGCAAACAAGTGCATTTTACGCATAGATCAGAAATCGCTAATTTGGTTACATACAATGCAAAATACTTCAGCAAGGCTGACAAGAGGCAGACAAGGCTAACAAGATATGCTTTAAGACTCCGTCTTTAAGCATATTCATATAACACGATATATATAAAAGGCTGAACAAACATTCTACCAGATTATTTATCAGAGAATCCAGGTACGGAAGGAAATTTGTTAACCGCCATCCAAAACGACTTTGAAGATGCAAAATTATTATCTAATGAATATATTTCGCGACATCAAGATATACATGATTTTTTTCAGCAATGAAATCATTTTGACTAAACGGAAAAGAGGTTCTGAAACACTTCAAACATTTTCTGACAGACTTAGATAACTTTGATCTACATGAGAGTAAAAATCTTTTTATAAGGTATTACAGAGCGTCACAGGGGTATAGAAGAAATGAATTAAAAATATTCCAGTAATTCCAAAACCACTAGAAGAAGAAATTTTACAGATGGCACACGCAATAAACGGCTGCTACATGGCACCCAAAAATATACTCGAAAGCCAAAACATTCATAAAAGGCTGTCAAGAATGGGCCGAGCAAAAGTTGCCATTAAGGATGCCCAACGCCGAATTAGGTCAATATCCAACGCCTTCAGGGGTAGGGGAATTAGTTTCTATAGACATTTGGGGTGTAGGGGAAGGTCTACCAATTTTCAGGAAAGGAAATCGCTGTGTATTATCAATAGTGGATCACTTCAATTCATACTTTTGGGCTTTCCCAATTAAAGAAGAAAAGGCCAGCTCTATAGCAAAGGTTTTAGTAGACCATCTGTTTTTGGAACATGGGATTCTCGGATTTTACTTGGTGACAGTGGTCCATGCTTTAGAGCAAATAAATTAGACGAAATAACGGAATATTTGAGTATAAAACGCTGGTATACTTTTTGCATATATGGCTTCCGCTAGCGGAGAAATTGAGTGAAAGCATGGGGAGCTGGCTTATATTCTAGGGTTACATACAAGGCAGGAAAACAAAAGCTCGGATGACCATTTTTTTTGTAGTCTTTGCAGTAAATACGGCTTGCTGACTTTTTTTTAAAGAAACACTTCATTTTTTTAAAGAAACGTTTTTTACAACATTTGAGGGATCCTAGAGTATGTATGGATGAAATAAAAAATCATAGAATGTATTAAAATCTAGATCAATATAGACAGGAAATGGCTATGCATGTGAAAAGAACGATGGAACATGCTAAAGAGAATTTTGAAGATGCAAAGACAATACAAAGAGAAAATTATGACAGAAAAAGTAAAAATAAGACAAAATATAATTAAGGAGACCTGGTTTAAGTACAAAAAACAACCAAGAAGGAACAAAAAGATAAAACCGAAATGGACGGAACTTTTAGAAAAGTAAAGATACTGCTAAATAACTTAACGTATGTTTTAAAGCTCCAGGATAGAAAAACGGAAGAGGTAGTACATCATAACAGAATGGAAAACAGATCTTTCTAAAAAAAAAACCATGGAAATTTCAGCCTGTTTCTTCAGTTGAAGACAAAGATGATCCAATCACTCCAATATATATATAAAGAGACCATATCAGGTTATATATAAAGAGACCATATCAATATATATATAAAGAGACCATATCATATATATATATAAAGAGATAATATATATAAAGAGATATATTGATATATATATATATATCGATATATTGATATATATTGATATATATATATAGAGATATATTGATATATATATTGATATATATATATATCGATATATTGATATATATTGATATATATTGATATATATATATATATATATATATATATATATATATATATATATATATATATATATATATATATATATTATATATATATATATATATATATATATATATATATATATATATATATATATATATATATATATATATATATATATATATATATATATATATATATATATAGATATATTGATATATATATATATCAATTTAATGAAGTTTTTAATAACCACAATAGATGGGAAGAGTGGAAGGAATATTTGGTCCAGTCTTGGCTACAAATTTTCAGTAACCAACGAGACAAAATGAGTAATGTTCAATACCTATCTGATAGTAGTGATGAAAGTGACGAAGAAAAATTTCAAAGACAACCTAGTGGTTGAAGACATAATAAAGCAAAGATTAAGTCCAAAGAAGAAGAAAAATTGGAGAAAATGCAAGAATTGTCTAAAGTTCATATGCTAGACTGGCCGGCGATCTTGACACAGAAATGACTTTCTCAAAAATCACCAGGTACAAGAAGAGATCTAAAAGCTGGTGGGACTGACAACTCTTCTACTAAAACTGATATGCCTAGGACAAAGAAAAATACTTTAAGATAAAAACTGTGGAGCAAGGTTAAAAACAAAAAATTCAGCAACAAGTTCCAACTTTGGCCGCACAAGTGGCCAAATCGCTAACGCAAAAGGCGAAGGGTCAAGAGGAACAGAGATTACAGAGCTTTGATGGAGCAACGAAACCACGCTGAAATTCAGAACCTTGTAAGCCATACTATGGAAACCACAGGAAGACTTGTTAGTATTACAAGGAGGAAAAAGTAAAGTTAGGAATCCAACACTCATGAGAGGAAACGCAAACTGAAAAGGGTAGGGCTAGCATCGATCTCAGTCGCCTAATATTTGAGTAAAGTAATATTAATTTTTGAAAAAAGAAAACGGGTAAAAAACCTATGCAGAAATATCTAAACTTTTCTCAATCTACATGTAAATAAGTCAAAGTTTTCTTCACAATTAAATTTCCTTAGATTTTTTTTAAAGTCACGTATGACTTAGCCTAGTCTATTAATTTGTCAAACGGCTCCCGGAGAGAACCTAAATTGGATCTAAGCAACGTCACAGTTTCCTATTCAATAAAATTATCTCCAGAATAAAACAAAACTCTGTTGCAGAAACCAACAATTTTGGACGGAAAAAGGGTGCTAGGTAAAAGAAACTAAATTAAAAAAAATAAGCTATAACATAAAATATACCAGCAGAAACAGCCAACAACAAAATCCCTTAAAAATAGCTTTAAAATCTCGTAAAAATCCCTTAAAAAGACGGTTAAAACCAGGGTATCAGATTAGATTATACTAGTACTCTTGTTCAGCCGTTCTAACGAGTAGTGAAGAGGACATGAAAAACTCAGTAGATTTAAAACCAAAATTAAACATTCATATAAACTCAACGAGGGAACATAGGAAAATAAACAGAAACTCATTCATATATTTTTCCCAGATTAGAGTTATCAAGAAACGACAGACAGAGCAAACCTTATGAAAGCGACTATGTAGCTTGCCAAAAAATTATTTTCGATCTGTTTGGCAAATCGTAATTAAAGCTAGAATAAAATTTGTAACCATTATACCGTAAAAATCAAATTTTTATGAACAAATGGGCTAGAAAATTGTCGCGCAAAACATGATAGGCTAGACTTCTATATACGTGCATTTTGAGCTAACTGAACGAGACTAGTACGATTCTTTTGTACAAAATTTGTACGAATAAGTATAATATTATTCTAGGGAGATTCCTAGTGACCACAGGCGTAATCCTGGCCGTGATTAAACAGAAATAGTGAAGATATGCTTAAGGTAGAGTTGAAAAATTATGCTGTTCATGTCGGAGTCGTTTTTGGGAAAATGACTAGCATAGCAAAAACAATTGTAAAAGACACATGAATAGCCCAAATATTCTAAGTTGAAGTTAAAATTTAAGGCAGGACTACTAAAAGTTTGGGAAGTTAAAGCAAAAACAGCTATATCTCTTATATGTCTTAAAATAAATTACCATACGTAAGAAAAAATGAAGGCAAGGACATATTCCTTGCCGCAGTAGGGCCACCGTTTTGACAAGGGAAAGAGCCCAGAATAAGATAGTGGTCACAAACAAAGAGCGTCGCTACAAATAATTGATTATTGTGTGTTCAGGTTCATAATAGTCCTTTCAGATGTAGCCGATGACAACAGAACCTAGAAACGTCATAATGAGCTACCAAAAAGCAGCCGTGGTAAGCAAACCTTAAAGAAAAATCAAAAGTCAATTGATAGTGTTATAAAAGGTAAAAAGGCGAATAGCTTAATTTTGAACCTTACCAAATCTAAGCTGTAAGCTGAGCCCTGTCCCATAAGGACATTTAAATTGGAAAAAACGAGATGACAGGCGAATACTTTATTAAACTATCTCAATTACCGGAAATTTGGAAGAATCAAAAAGCTCAAAAGTTGGTATAAACGAACATAGAGTAAGCTGAAAGCAATTATAGAGACAAGTGTGTTCAAAATAGAAGAAAAGAAAAGTTGGAAAATAAGATTCAGACAAAAATGGGAATAATAAATATATTTAGTCGTATATGGAAATGTATATAGTGATATCTAAAGTTATTGAGGAAGTATATAGTTATGAATTCATTTTTAAAACCTTTAATAACTTTGGAATTTTATCGTACAAATTTGCAAATGTATAAATTTTAATAACAAAGTCGTGTTGTAAAAAATGTTCCTGAGCCCTTAAATAAAGGCCAACCTCAGTTCTCTGTTAGAGTCGTAAAATCTATTTGTTAGAGTAGATGTTTCCTTCATATATAAATAGTGGATACAATATTTACCTGAGTAAGATCACAATTCAAAGAAAAGTGAGTAGCCCCTAAGAGCTGTAAATAAACCGGTCTTCGAAAAAAGCCTCATTTTTATCTGTACAAGAGAGGCAGGAAACCATGGATTTCTATGTGGTGGTTTCGCTTAGTGATTGATCTGATTATATGTCTAATTTTATTTATTTAAAATGTGTACAAAGAATATACATTTCAATGAATAAATAAATTTTAAGGTTACATAATTATTGTTTGGTTTCAAACAATTAAATCATGTAAAAACATAATTTGTGTAGTATAAATTACCAATATGAGCATATTGAACTAACACGTTGAGTATTTTTGTTTCTTTGGAAAAAAGTCTTGTTTTTGTGTTGCTAAAGAAACATTCTGTATTAATACTTTATAGACAGTTAACCCAGTACTAACTGTAATTAATTCTAATGATTGTGTATATACCGTGTTTTATTTTTCATAAATAAATTTAAGTTTTAACCAGTAGTTTAATGTTCTATAAAAGTTGTGTGACTTCTAGTCAACATATAATTTTTTTAGTGTGTAATTATCCTATAAGTGATTAATAATTCTAATTTAAGTTTATAAAGAATTATGCAACAAGTAGCCGGCAAGAAACAGAATGTTTCTATTTGAGCGGCATATTGTGTTTAAAGGAACGAGAGAGAAAAGCATTTAAAAGTAGTTAGCCTCTCGCTTAACAAAAAAGAATGCAGTTGTATATACAAAATTGAGCATTTTCTTTTACTATATGTAACAATTTTTGTTTTATTTGTATTCTAATGTAAAAATTTATTTTAGATATAACCTAAGTTTTTTTTAAACCAAATTTTTGTTATATCTTTCTGGATCCATTTTTCAATTAATTTTTTGACACATTTTGGGAATGCCTGCTAGGTAGCAAATTTCAACGCCAGTTCAATTAAACCCTGATAACAACAGCTTACATCCTCAGAAACGAAACCATAACTGGTCAACTAATATTTTGGGAGCTGTATGCTGTGTTAAAGAACTTTTCTACCAATTTATCATCAAAAAGATAAACTCAGAACTTAAATTAGGCCTAGGGAATATCAAAGAAAGTGTCACGTTTAGCCTAAATGGCTTTAAATTATATAAAGAATATGTGAAATGTTTTGTGTTGAAAAAAATATGTGAAAGTTTAAAACCAAAATTGCTATGTATAATTTATTCAAGGGATTCCTTAAACTGGAAGATAAATATTAAATGAACCATGTTATCCAAATACATTAATTGCTAATGGGAATTAAATTTAAACTCAAATTAATAATATAGTTTCTAATATAACTTTATATCTAATTTAAGTAAAGACACTAACACAATTGCTTAAGTCATAGTGGGTCATAATAAAAGATAAGATGCATATTAGAAAGGTTGTGAAAAAAGCAGTATAGTGCCATTAAGACAAAAGAAAGTAAATGAGGAAGAGAAAAAAATAGACACGAATAACAAGGATAAATCCCGAAATTTATATGTTTTGGAGATAAGACATGACTGACGTTTAAGTATAAACACAATCCTAATGAAACATATTGAGGTTGTGTTCAGAGAATGACCCAAAAATAATGGTAGCATAAGAAACATGGGAAAAATACTTAAAATTTGTTGTTTTAAAAGTAAAATATATAGAGTTGGGAAAATTCTTATCAAGGTGGGAACTATTGTAGTAAAGCTGACTAATTAAGTCAGAATTTTAATTTAGTAAAAATATTAAGACGCAAAATATAAAGTGCAAAGTTATGAAATACTACTTCTTATTAAGATAAAAGAGCACATCCTGGTAGGGGTAGATTTGAAAAGGAAATTGAGAGATCACCACTTCCTGCCTATGCGCGTCAGTGGGCCCGACTTAATTTTTTGGGATTAGGGGGGGGGGGGGAAGATACTAATTTTATGTAGGACCGACCTCTTGTCCATTTATCTTGAGAATACCTTGGAAAAGTCGTAAGTGTTTTTTATGGTTTGTAATTTGCATTAGAGTATTGTTGTATTTGTTTAGTCTATTCGACAATTAGTCCCAGTGGCCTATTTACAGCCAGATTCCGTATCGCTGTGTAACCAACCCAAAATACATAAAAGGTACCAACCAAAACCTACGATATACCAGCTGGTTACAGCTGGGTGGGCAACTATAGCCCTACTTAACAACAAGCATAACCTTAATTTATAACCTTAAACTCACTTTAGTACACCCGTTCTGACAATAGTCATATCTTGAGTATCCGACAAACCCAATACAATGATACCATGAGTTTTCACAAATATTTCTTCGCCTATACCATTTTCAAATAATTATGAATCCCGATTTAGGGATTGCATTGCCAATTCATATAAGGTCCTGTAGGATTTATCAAAGGATAAATTTGTAGAGTGGAATTCTATTTATTTTACATACAAGAGATGAAAGTCCAAACAATTCAAATTTATGCGGAGAATCTAAACATGATCCAAAGGCGCTAGCACTTAAAAAAAAAACAAAGCAACTTTTGAAGGAATTTTACCATTGATAAATGATGAATCAGTGTACATACGCGTACCCGTAGCAGTATGTCGTTGATACGTGATAGTATGAGGAACGAAAAAGTTGATATTATATCCAGAAGCTCTTAGTTTTTCAATTGCCAAGGCAACAGAACTCATAACTTGTTGTTTTCGTACATGGAGTATTACTGACGTGAGAGAGACTGTTAGATCGTGTGCAGTGCCAAGTACTTTTCGTAAAATAAAAATTCGACGGTGCGATTTGTAGCTTTATATCAATATTAACATTGGGAGGAAACCATTGAGGTATATTAAATATCTCATGATTCAGTTTACCAACCAAGTGTAAATCTTTAGTTGTCGCATTTCTAAGTATATTACCAGTGTCAGTGTCTGTTTTATATTCATATCCAATAGTCATACCTCTCAATTTCTTATAGAACATTGGAGTCATCAGCATGAATTGTATATAACTTGCATAATTTGAAAGATTGTTGTTCGTTCTCACCAACGTTCCATTTATGTAGACACTGATTTGTCTAAGTAAATTGTGTAGTACACACTTTTCATAGGATAACCCCTCGGCTGCATTTGGTTTTCCATTGTTATATTTTTTTACAATGACATAATCTATAAATTTCGAAGTCGAATCTATGAAATAATCTTCACTAGTATAAATTTTAAAATGGACGTTTTCAGAGAGCGGTTGTTGATGGTAGAATTGTTCATAGTTTTTATGTTTTACACTGCTATGTTTTACATAGTTTTCATGTTTTAAACTGACATCTATGAGTGATGAGGTCTTTCTCACCCTTTTTAAGTCGTTTCCGCTTTGTTTTGATTTCAGTGGCTCGCCAAGGGATCAGACACCGGACCCGAGATTTCCTTAAAATCCTTCCCAGAGCCCCAATCATGTAGTGTAGAGGACGCAAAATCCGCGGCAACCGTTGCAATATATTTTTAGCCAGGGGTAGTGCAGAGCGAAAAAGCTTAGCAAACCAATTGCCAAGACCGTAAACGGACATTGAAAAACGACCTCTGTGATAGTCCATTCCATCACCAAATTGTCATGGGCAAGAGTTTTATAAAAAACCATCAATATCATGACGAACATAATGGGTTCTACCAGCCATCTCCCTGAATGGGTTGAAAACGAAGTGTAATCCCAGTCAAACCATTTGTTATTGCTAGGGGATCCCCAAATTCACTTTTTAATGTTAGCCGACAGAGCTCCAAATACGAAGTGTTGACTTGAATGTATTGAAGGTACTTTATATTGTAGAGGTGAATTTGTTCACTAGAGGTTTTTTGTTAAAAAATACGTAGAAGGAAGAAATTGCTATTACCGACTCTTGATCTCTCGACAAAGGATACATAAAGAAATATACGATTGTCAGATGAGATGGTGGGTGCATAGTCTGCATCTATAACATTCTGCTTACCACTGATATATCTTACTTTAAATTTGCGATCTTTAATTCCGAGAACCTCACGTAAAAACTCATTGAGAAAATTTTTTTGATTCTAAAATAGATTGTAATATAAGTTCTCCACTGTTCCGGTGAATAGTTGAATGTGACTCCACCCTTTTTCGACATAAAATGTCTTTGTTAATAACTCGACACAAATTACTCATATTGGTGTATTCCCCATAGGGTATAATTGCATAGGGGTAATCATCAGAGTCAACATTTGCCACTGCACCCTCGTAAGAAAAGTCAAAGGGTCTTATTTTTAAATAATATGTACGATTTTTAGGATTTTATATTATCTCTAAGAAAACAATCAGCAAGGGCAACTTCATACCTCCCCTCAAATTTAATAGCGCGTGAGAGTTTTGGCCAATAATCGCTCGTTTTATTCAAATCGTCACACAGGGGGTCAGAGCCCCTGGACATGATTGTCACATAAAAATCATTAGACATTATGAACGTCTTCAGCGGCAATCCAAGAATCAAAATCAGAGTTTATTCTAGCCAGCGAACAAGCAACTGTCGCTTTCCCTTGTGAGTATGAGTCTTAAACACCTTTGCAATTTGATACATACCACTATTTCCAACGTTTTGCAATTCATAATCATAAAAACCACCAAGAATCTCATCATCTTTCATATCACAAAGACGACACGTTACAGATTTAGTGTCTAAGACCTTTGACACTTTAAAAAGTTTAGTGGACCATAAGTAATTCCCCTTTTCAAAAGTATTTCTTGTTCGATTGATACGAACAGTATCACCAACATTAAATTTTTTCTTCCCAGACTTTTCATTATCAAGTGTATTGTCATTGTGATGAACTTCAAGAGGACTAAGATTGGACGAAGATCGATGAGGACTTTGATTATAAATCATCTAAATTTTATTTAGATAATAAACAAAAGGAGCAGTATTTTTCAATTTACAACATCTTGAAATTAAAAGTTGAATAGTAGAATCAAATATTGAAAATTAAAAGTTGAAAATTGAACCAAATGTTCAGTCAGCGCAGCCTTTATTGGACTATGACTATGATAGAACACTGTATTATATCATACCTTTTTTAAATGTGGATTAGCAAATTCACTTCCCCGATCTCTTTGAATTTTTCTATGAGAATCTTGGTCAAGAATACTTTCTATACCTTTAGCAACTTCATTGCCTCTCTTTTTCTGCAATGGAACTGCACATGCATAGCGACTAAAAGATTTTTTGCAAGTAAAATAAACTTGCACGGTCTATTATGACGTCTTTGAATCTCGTCTAGAGTCAAAAGATCTGTTTGTATTATATGTAAGGGAAAAAGGCTTTATTTTTTCGATAGTGACTACCGCGAACTCGATGATTTCGATGAGTATAATTGGGCTCCTTCTATAAATACTCTTTTGCTAACTTCTTTTCAACCCCGGTGACTTTAGAAATTGTAATGGGGGAACTTAAACTTCCTGCTTCTCCAATATTTTCATGAATCCATTTCAAAACTTGAATCATTTTGAACTTAATCGTGGTTTGAAGAACCCGCTACCCCTTTGCATACTAAATGAGGCGGAAAGACGCGTTTGTTTAATGCCCTAAACAGCTCCACTTGGCACCCTATACAATGATATATCTCTTAATATTGCTCCAAATTCTCGTAATTGTTTTAAAACATGTTTATTCCCACTAAGACTTTTGGAAAAATTTAACGACTTTAAAAATTTATATAAATGACTATCAAAGGATTTAAATCTTTTACGATTTGTTATCAAATATGATAGAAAATCAATTAAAATTGTAAATATTGCCTTGGATTATGGCTTCATTCTTTTTCTCGTCAATTTGTTCATTTTCAGCGAGATTTTACTTTTGTTCACGATTTACTTTTGTTTTACTTTGTTCAAGATAGGTTTAGGGTAATATGTCTACAACACTTGTTAATAAATCATCTTCTTCTTTTTTTCCCTTTTTCAAAGTTTTGAAACTTTTAGTACTTTCAGAAGTTTGATCAATGAGATTTATTTTGAGTGGCCTTTCACGGTAAGGCTTATGTTTATTGACACGTCGAGGGACATTTTGAAGCAACGTCAATTTTTCATCATCGGCAACTGTTTAAAGGTTAATAGATTTATCATGATTATCTTCAAAGCGCTCTTTTGGTGAAAGAACAAGTTCAATTGGCGTCAATGTTTAGGGTTATCCATGTCTAGAGAATAGTGTTTACAATTCCAGTAATTATCGGCAGTAACAATGAAAAGAAATTACCACCTGATTGAACATGGTGTTTTCTTTTGCTATTTCATTTCTTTTTGCTGGCTAGGGCAAGTAAAAGTGAACGATGCTGCTTTGTATGTTGTCTAAAACCTTCTGAAATTTGACGATTGCCTTCCGTTAAATTTAAACAAAGTTCAGATAATAGTTTAATGAATTCCTTGTCAATACCATGTTTGAGCATAGCTTTCCTAAGCCGTGGTTTTGAATTAGCTAGGACGGAAAATAAATGTTTGTTTTAATGTACCTTCTCTAGCGTCATGATGGTGACTAATGACCTTTTTTACAATTCATGGGTATATATAAAGTAATTTCACTATCAAAAATATCAGTGACTACACGTAACTATTCGGGTGTGTTTTGATTAAGATCCAGCAGAATATACCCATAAGGTTTATCAGTAGCTTGATTGTACGCGTAACGTACAAATTTTGGTTCGACATGGTAAATTTGCTTGTTTAGAGTTATTAATTAAAACAATTTTCCACAAAATAAGTTTTTCAAAAATATAAAGAACTCCAATAAATCAAAAATGAATAAAAATAGAATCAAATAAACTACCAAGGATACAACTACCACAAATCAGTATAAAAAAATGAAACCCAAAACAAATTGACATTAAAATAAATAACAGATCAAACTCAAAACGAGCAGAAATAAATATGAATAGGGTTCTAAACCCCTATGATTATTAAAAGCCAAAATATAATTTGTCCTTTACGGAGAAAAATTCAAATGAATTTACTGAAAAAATGTGCATTGTCAGTCTAATATACATTTGCTGATATTTATTCCTTAAGATCTTAGTTAATTTTGATCTCTTAAAGCTATAAAAATCAAAACAATTAAAAGAATATTTTTCAGAAAAGTACTGAAAACTCTCTTGGCATTTTTTCGACTCAAGCTGTGAAGTTATTATACTTTAAAGAGTGAATGACCATTACTTTCGCTCTTGGAACTAAATTATTTTCATCAAAGTTTCTATAAACACCCATGTTGAAACTTCCCTTTAGATAGTGTGACGGCACCCCCTTGCAGACTTGTTTGGTAACCTAATTGTGCGTTTCCGCAAAGTACACTTTTGGACCAGACTTTTGGATACCAAGTCGGTTCCCGTCTCGGATTTTAACTTTAATAGCTGATTTGGGGACTGGCGCTTCGCTAGCTTCGGATAAATGGACTCATCCCAGTTGGTAAAGTCCTGTCAGGAGCTAATGTGCTTACCATTTTCCAAATCGTGTAACAGATTCTCTGTTTTAACTTTCAACAGGAGTGAATTAGTGTCTCAATAATACACTTGAACTTGTCCCTCCCCTAGCCATTGGAGATTACACATTGTATTAAAACTCCAACGTTAGTTTCTTTGATATTTCTAAACATTGCAGTGCCATCGGCAATGTTTCTATTTAAAACTACAATTCTTCTCTTTTTATGTACAAGGACCATATTAGAGGGTATGATCGGGAATGATGTAAAGTTTGGATCTGCAATGCTTCGAGGACATTCTTTTGGGTCGGTCAAAACGTCACAACGACTCCTATTGCGCAAACTCTTGCATATCTTACCAAAAGCCAAGTTAAAATGAGTTTAAACATCTCTTTATCGGCCTTTGTTTTTGCTTCAAATCGTTTCTTGACAAACGTGTCAACAAACGTCTTCACATATTGCGTTTTATCGAACTGGAGGGCTCTTTGAATCTTTGTGACCTTAAAGCCGTTGGCCAGCATCCACCGCAAAAGAACCTGATGTATTCCGTTAAGGATGAAGTTCGGCAATAAACTTTTGTTTTGAAGACTCTATACTAAAAGTATTTTCTCCACATTTAAATTTCCATCTCGTTCACTTTACTGTGGAGGCATACACACATTACCGCGTAATTGTGATGGTGACGAAGATATGTGAACATAAAAAAATAATAAGAGCATATTAGCTCGCGGGAACACATCATCCTATGAATAGAGAACCGAATAGTTAATAGTGAGCTTGAAGGACCTCACTAGTACGTAATAACCATAGAAAGGCATTGTGATCCCTTGGAGGCATTATGTACAAATGACTCGCTATAAGCGTAAAGGACCTCCAAAGACCCATTTGGGTCATACTACTGGCTATAAATGTACCAAGTCTCTAAAAGCCCCCCCCCCCCTTGGATTTATTCAGATTATACACCATGGAGGGTTCATAGATGGACCCCCCTCACTAGCAGTTAAAAGCCTATGTTTTAAAGAATCTTACCGAGGAGGGAATTGGGTCTGTCCAGATACTGAGAAGATTCTTGGCCCATACTGGTACTTCATAAGTGGTGTCGTCGTCTCTGGTACTGCTCCTAGGAGGTGGGCTCTGGCGATTCTCCCCCGAGAAAATTCCCCCCTCCCCCCGAGGTTTCCCCCCGGTAGTTTCCCGCCGGAAATTTCCCCCATAGGAGCTCTCTCCCCGTAAATTTCCCTCATATGAGATTCCCCCTCCCGGTGATTTCTCCCAATAGGAGATTTCCCCCTAGGAGATGTCCCCCGGCTGAAAATTCTCGCTTGAGGATGTCCAAGAACTTCCAAAGGCTAGGGTGATGAGCCGAAACTGAAGGCTGCAATCTTCTATAATAACCATCAATATTGTTGTTTGTCCTGGAGAGTTCATCTTTCAATCTGTAGAACATATTCCAGACACGGGGCGGAAAGTTGCAAGGTACTTTCCTACTTCCACGCATTTTACCGATGTAGTTACCTTCAAAGTAGGTGATGATCGACCCAAACACATTGTCAGTAAGTATGGCTACGACAGCTTTGAATGAAGAATGTACTTCCGAAACGGGCACGAATGAAAGAGCACTTGAACGGAGACTGAAAATTCGTCTCTATTCATTTCAGTGGCTGTAAAGCCTTTCCTGAAGGAATGCTTCACACCCAATTCGAAATCAGACAATACAGATGTTGGAGCTCCAATCGTCAAATGAGACTTTAGTTCGGTAAGAACTTTCGTATACATGTCCTCTGACTTGTTAGGCAGCAGTACGTAAACGCATGGAATCACCCGATCTTCCTACAGGCATTGCACAACGTAAAGCTAGTAGAACAACTCGGGCACGGTCTTGAACATTCTCACGACGAACCAGTGAGAAGACCAATCGAGGAGCTGAACTGATGCGTCCGTACCAAACATTAGGATTCTGTTTGAATCTCCATGACCGCTTGCGTAAATTAGCACTGACCTTGTAGAGCTAGGAGGGTCGGAATCTCCTACGGGGGGAAATTTTCGGGGGGGGGGGAATCTCCTACGGTGGGAAATCTCCTATGGGGGGAAATTTCAGTTGGGAAATCTCCTACGGGGGGAAATTTCCGGGGGGGGGTATATCCTACGGGGAGAAATGTCCGGGGGGGAATAACCTGTGGGAAATCTCCGGGGGGATTTTTCTCGGGGGGAAATCCACCCCCTAGGAGATTAGTGAGGTGGTCATGAATAAACGGTCAATTCGGAAATCGGCCAAAAAAAGAATAAAACATTTTATTCCTCTTAGAAGTGTAAGCAAATCTGAATATAGGGGTTCCTCGAAGCCTTCAGAACTAATGGGGCTAGGTGGTCCGTTATTAACCTCCCCCCCAAAAAAATTCAGTACAATTTCCTGATACGAATGACTTATTTAGCTATTTCTTTCTGAGAACTATCAATGTAACAGGCCACTGCTATTATATTGAAAAAGCCTTCAAAACTAAAGTTTTGGGCAGATGGAGCTAACAGGTATATAGATCCAAAAAAATGAATATTTTTTCCTATTCCCCATTATTAGAGCCCTTGAAGAGTTAAACACAATGTCCTTTAGAATATTTCCAAATCCCTTCAAAACTAACGAATAATAGCCTTAAAAGAATGTGTAATCACATGAAAAATTTGTGAAAAATGTCAATGTAACAACTTTATTAGGCTGAAGGAAAATGTGAGGGTGAAATGAATGCTCTAGGAGGGGGACTCTTCAATAGTAAACTATAAAGAATATGTTTTATGACAGAATCATTTAAAATTACATTTAAAATTTAGCTTTTCATAAAACGAAAAACATTGTTTATTGGAAATATAGGGTTAGAAATAGCCCTTCTTGAGTATAACTTGCTCCCTTCTAGAAACCATAGTTTTCTTTGGGGGCGCTAGAAAGTCAAAGAAAGGTATAGAATTCAACTTATCAAATAATATAGCTAAGTGGAGGTTAGCTATAGAGAAATACCTAAGCAGAAGCAGAAAAAACTAAGGGGAGAAGGTCGTCCCTTCCCCTCAATTACTAAAGTTAGAACTAGCACACAGGCTTCATCGCAGAGTGAGGCTTGAAGGTTCAAATCAAAAGTGTTGACCATTCAAGCTTAATTTTTGGTAGATAATTAGTTGACAAGTTTTTAATTTTAGTTAATTTGTTTTTCCGCAATAATTTTTACTTTTAAGATGAGTAGGTAATTTATGAAGCTTATTAAGAGGGTCTAGAAAGGGATTATGTGTGATGGGTTCCTCCAGTTAAGAGCTTTGGACCGCAATTATTGCAACGGTACCGTTTTATGCTTCCAAACTCTTCCACTCAAGATGTGGCACCAAAAGTGCCGCTTTTAGTACTATATGGCACTTATGGATGGTAAAATTGATAAAAAGCAAGTAGTTAAGAGTAATAGGTTTAAAATGGGCCTTCCTGGGGTATGCTATATTTTTTCAAACAGTTTTTACTTTGAACTAGGCTATAGTCTATGTTAATTTTCACATTACGTTTAATATTTGATAGGGACGATGTAATTTTGACATCTTTATATATAGTAAAAGAATTGTCTTATAAGGCTGATTCTAGATAGTTATAATACATCAAGTTTAGCCTAACCTATCAAAAGTTACGAGGCAATAATTAATTAGTGAAATAGAAAATATGGCGGCACATAGCTCATACATGGTTCCATTCCGAAGACCCTCTAACAAATTTGTAGTTTATTTAATATTGCATAGGAACTGTGACATCGTTTGGCTTTGGGAACAATTCGGCGTACAAACAGGCGATCTACATTTGAGGGGCTATTAACTTTACGCTATATGATTTTTTAATAAGGGAATTATTTATATATGTCTATATATGAAGAACATTTAAGTGAAAACGATCATCTTAATGTGTTGAGGGGGGAATAAAAAAAGGGTTATGCTGTTTACTGGCTTGCAAAAAGACGCTCTTAAAATAATAGGCTAGAAAGTTCTAATAGTAATATAGAAAAGAGACTTACTTCTTGATATTCAGAGATATTGTTTTTTTATAAATGATCTGTCACTCTCGAAACTCTAAGTGAGAGTGTCGCTAGATTCCCATTCCATCTTCTATTTATAGTGCCCCGGGCACGAAGGCGTTGCATGTGGCTTCTATTTATTGTGCCCTTGGGACAATGGAAGAATAATACAGGGAACCTGGGTGCCTTCCAGTAATTCTAATAGACTCTATACGGCTCTTTCTATACACCAATGGCTAATAATTGTGACAAACAAAATTGCCACCCTGATATATCGGGGATAATTAGGTTAATGTTGGTTCTAAGGGAAAAATAAAGTTTTTAATGGAAAAGGAAGTGTTTTCTAATATTGAAACAAGATCGTGTCATCCATATTACACCCAACCCTTGAAAATGAGAGGGTGTGTCGTGTGACGCAAGACCATCTGACTTCCAGAAATCCCATGAGAATCTTGTACCTGACTTTCAGAAAGCAGTGAGGGGATACTACTGGTAAAAGACTTGTTTGTCTGACTTCGCTTAAAAATTTTGGCAACGTTACCCCAATGGAACCTTGGACAAAATGTGTTTAGTCTAAAATCATAATGAAATATGCAATTATCTAGACATGGTTAGATAGACCGTAAGAAAGACAAAAATTTTGGAAGTGGTTTTATTTAAGTGCAAAGTTACAAAGTAATTAGAATAGACCAGGGAGACTTTTTTTAAAAAGAAAAAATTAAAAAGAGAACAAAAATTGAATAAACATTGGCAATATCCATATTTGACACAAGAATATAGTATGAAAGATTAAAATATATTAAAATTGAAAGATTAAAATTAGAATATATAATCAAGTCAAGCATAAACCAAATAGAAATTCCCTTTAATAAGAAATTCCAATAGAAATTCCTTCCATTTGTGCTTTGTGGTAACGAACTGTAAGTAAAAAGAGATGCAAATAGAAATCGGAACTCAAAGAAAAGCAAAATGCATAGCCACAAATCCATGAATAAGACATGATATTTATTAAAATTTTAAATACTTATATTTCATTAAGTTTAAAGGTACCAGTCAAAACCTTTAATCAGAGTACATTCTTTTAAAACATGAAAAAGGCAAACGCAAAAGAAAATATTTTGATCAAATACCTTAATAATAATTTCTGTGATCTCCTGAAGCGTAAAATTGGCAGCTTCTAATTTATCTCTCAAGGGATTGAGTTCTCGTTCATTAAGATATGCTGCAGCGATCCTTGTGACTAGTCTGACAAGACTCTGAAGCTCATTCATTGATAAATTTGCTTTCAAAATCCTATAATTTGCGAAAGAAGAAACAATGTATAGTTTGTGTTAAGCTTGGTCATACTTACGACAACACGCTCTAATCAGGGGGGGGGGGGGGCAGGGATGGCCAGTATCAGGTTTTATTTACAAGTTTGCTATGCTCCTACAAATACTCTAGCACCGCATTAGGCAGAGTAGGTTCACCACTACCATCATCATTAGTTTTGTAATTTATGATGATTCAGTAAATGGTGATATAAAAAGAGTCCAGACAAGGAAAAACAGTGTCCCAGAAAAAGTGATAACCCTCGTTCATGGATACTAGTAGTTAGGGAGATTTCAAATCCGAGCAGTACGCCAGGGTACCTGCAGCTAACCGGCCACTGCCTTCCCTAAGAGCATTCTCCAAGACGTTGGTGTTATTGCTTACATTTTACACCTCACACACAGGTGGTTGTTATGTCTTAGTTTAGCATGTGCTATTGCTTACTTATACAAATTTTAATGTAGATGACGCAGGTTTTTACAAATTTAAATGTCTAAAAGCCTTATGGATCCTATGAGCCAGGCAGAAAAAAAGGACCTTCAGAACCTTCTCCAAGACGTTAATCTAGTGTTTATTTGTTCTATTGTTTACTTATGTAAATGCAAATGTAGATGACGTAGGTTTGAGGGTCAACGACACTTTTTTGTCCCAAAAACCTTTGTAATCCGAGCACAAAGGTTTTCCCGTTACATGGCTTACGCAATACTTGTTTTGATTCCAAAAAGCTTCATGGATACAAACACCGGGAATTTCCCATTACCAGGCCTACGCAAGAGTTTGTTGACCCTCTTACCGGGTACTGGACCGGGTAGTTCTTTGTTTCACCAGGGTGTAAAATTTGCTTACAAGCGAGGAGAGTCAACAGTTCAGTTTTCAAGATGAATAGCAACACACAGAATTTCAAAAAGGATGATCCGTGCATATCTCCAGGTAAAGATTTAATTTTTAAGTATATTAAGGGATGGGGTGACCCCTTTCCATAGTAGTGCCTCCCCTAAAAAACAAAACAAAAAACGATGAGTATACTTAAATTGAAGCTAATAAGGTTTTGCACTTGAAGATGAAATCTAAAACCCCTTCCCCCTCCCATTTTAAGAATTCATCACGAATTTAATATCTTATTCTATCAGTCAAATAAATTTTATCCTAAAGGAGACCCAAGACAGTCAATCATTTGACCGGCTACACTAATTTCGTGAATCACGTGCCGAAAACAACAGAAGACACATCGGAAGCTGGCAAAAATGCGGAGCGTGAATATATCAGTTTATTAATAGGGTTATACCAGGATCAACCTGAGTTGTGCAAAGTTAAAAGCAGAGACTATTATAAGCAAAATAAGAAAAGTGCGGTATTTGACAAAATGTTGGGGGTGGTAAAAACATTGAAACCAGATTATACAGTTTCCAAACTAAAAAAGAAAATTAGTGTTTTAAGAACAAATTTCAACCGAGATTAAAAGGTGATCGAGCAGAAAAAGAAAAATGGAGCTTCAGCAGAGGACATTCCACAACCTTTCCTGTGGTATTAAAATGACCTTGCATTCATCAGGGATCAGAAGGAAATTGCTGAAACAGAAAAAACAGAGGTAAGAATTTTACTTTATTGTACTAGCAGTTAAAACTCGATTATTCGGTGGCCATCGTTTACCCCCCCCCCCCACCCCCGGGGAAAATACCCTCCAAGGAAAATCCCCCTCAGAAAATCCGTGGAAATCAGCAAATCTGAAATAACTGTGAAAGATGGCTGAGCAATCGAGTTACTATTTTATTTATGTATGGAAAGGCATAAAATAAGATCAAATAACACACCAATTTTTTCGTTATTATTTCATGTTTTTTAATATTTTTATCTGTTCATACGAAGTTTTAAGCAAACTAAGAATCCTAACAAAAACACTATGCATTGATGGCTAATTGTGCAGACACTTGCTTTGCCATGGTTCTGATCCACTGGTGTTGAAGAACTTGCAGAAGCCGTCACTTATTTTTTTTAGCCTCAGTTGTAGAGTTACCTTTGATTTTTGAAGTTATGACATCAGTTCAGTGTCTTGTCTCCGTGATCCAGGTTCCGCAGCACCTTTCCAGGTTCCTTCAACATCAACGTCATGATTTTGTAAATAATGGGCTCTGGTTCTCATTCTCAAGTAATTGTGCAGATGACAGCATGTCAAAACAATCGTTCTAGCTTTGTTTGGCTCAATTTAATTCTCTTTGAAATATTTTGTATCGTTTAGTGAGAATTCTGATAAAATCTTCAATAACTTTCCTTGCAAGAGATAATCTATTGTTGAAAATTGTTTTATCGTCTGTCAAAACAGCTCTATTATGAGGCTTCATGAAATTAGAGAGTAGTTGAAAAGCTTCATCGGCAACAAACACATACGGAAATGTTTTTATCAGTACCTGGTGACTAACGCGGATTAGGCATTGTTGGGGTTCCACCCCTTGTTTCTTTTCTTTTAAGATAAATAACCTATTTTCTTTTCTGTAATTATATTTGCCTACAAGATAATTTTAATCATAAGTTGAACTCTGGTTGCTAAGCTAGATTCTGTCGCAATAAGTAAGCTTTGAAGTTAAATTCTATTTTGGTCTTCCGGGTCTGGGCCATTGAAAGACAAAATTACGCTAAAGTGGAATGGATTTTGGACGTTGATTTAGAGGATTTGTAAGGGCCAAGAGAAGGTCCACCCCAATACAAAGTTTCTTGTATAGAACCAATAATATTTAGTTAGTCTAGATTTAGACCCCGTTTGGGAAGTCTGTTTTTTTTCAGAGTTGTTATATGTGTATGCCATTTTTGGAAGATTAGAAGTAAGCTATTTTCTACAGCTGTGTAGACTATTTTTTTCAGGAACCCAGACAGGGTAGAAACAGAGTTACGAGACACCGTCAATATTATATCGACAGGGGGGTCCGTTACCTTCCAAGAAGATAGCTAGAAATTTTTAGTGGTGACCCAAATTGGGTGCACCCTTGGCCTTAGAGTTTGGCCATTTGACCGTTCGATCACGTTATCATACCCTGGGGTAGGGTATATTGTAAATTGGCTATTAATAAACCCTATATTTACAGAACGTGTGTGGTAAGCGCGGGCATCTCATTATAATATTTGACACCGCCAGGGGCTTTACACTCCAGTAAGTGGTGTAACACCGTTTTTCACCAATAAGTGGTGACACCCGTACCTTACCACAAGAATACTGGTGGCAGTCACGGCTTACCAGTATAATAGGCGTGTTAAGTTTGGTTTGTTTTCAGACAATCTGCGCCAAAAAAAACGTGTTCTTCATGACTCCACCATCCGAGACTCGACCATTGGTTCCCGCATTTACCGTTTAAATTGATAATTTGCATCTGCAATAGCCATAAGCAAGATACTGAAAGATACATTATAGTTAGAACAATTAGAGCCGGAGTAAGCTGGATTTTGGATTGACACATGCTTGCCATTGACACTTCCAATGCAATTTGGAAAATTCCGATGGTCTTGAAGTTCCTTTAAAATCTATTTCCATCCATCTTCAAATTTTGGAACCTAAAAAGAAGAAAAAAAAATGTATAAATTATCCTCGTAGTTACGTAAAAAAGGAATAAATGTAAGAATTAATGTAATTAAACATTGTTAAGCATAATATTCAAACTTGTTATTAATTTTTTCTTTTCTTAATTATTGCAGCAACCGTTCCTGAATGAAGACTCGCAAGATAAAGTGTCTCCTTCTAGAACAGCTGAAGAAACTGATCCCAAATCATCCCTCCCTCAAAAGAGAAATAAAAGGTCAGCCAGATTCCACTGACCGACTAGTGGGGCTAGCTATAGCGTACTTCAAGCAACCCCAGACAGAAGGAAATATTCTAGCTCAAGGTTGGGCTATGAAAATAAGAAGCTACGCCAAGACCAAAAATGGTTTGCTGAAAAAATTATTACCGATGCACTTTTTGAAGCACAGTTTTGCAACCTGAGGAGAGAAGGAGTGTGGTTTAAAGCGTACCAACGTTGGTCGCCCTCGTAATCCAGTGTGTCTTTTTTCAGTCTGTATATGTGTCTACGTGTTTTTTTTCTGCCTGTGTATTTTTATTTGTCTGCTTGTGCGTCTTTTTGTCTTCTTGTCCGTCTGTCTGTGTGTCTGTCTGTCTATCTTTTTGAAGCAGATTTTTGCAACCTGAGGAGAGAAGGAGTGTGGTTTAAAGCGTACCAACGTTGGTCGCCCTCGTAATCGTCATCGACTCTGCCTCATTCAAATTATTCAGGTTATAATTGGCAATACCATCCCCAACCTCCCACCAGCGTCCTCATGACTACCCCTTCTCGTGTAGCTGTTTGTCCTTTCACCTAAGCTTCACAGCCCACGTAAAGTAAAAACACAAAAAATACTGCTGAGTTCGCTTCAAAATTTACCTCTATAAGAGTCGAGTTAAAAAAAATTGAAAAAGTTGCAACGATATTTCAGTTTTTGGTTCTTTTTATTTGAATTTTTAGTTACTTTTTTATTCAATTTAATCCTTCAAGAGACTTAGTTTCATTTTCGTCATGTTTGTGTGAAGGCTTTGTTCATATGAATTTGTCTGTGTGTCTATGTGTATTTTGTCCGTCTTTTGGTGTGTCTATGTGTCCTTTTGTCCGTCTGTCTGTGTTTCTATGAGTCTTGTTTCTGTTTCTGTGTGTGTCTATGTGTCTTTTTGTATGTCTGTCTATGTGTCTATGTGTATTTTTTCTGTTTATATGTCTATGTGTCTATTTTGTGTCTGTATGTGTCTCTTTTTGTGTGTCTGTCTATGTGTGTGTCTGTTTATCCCTCTGTCTGTTATTCTGTGTGTCTTTTTTTCTGTCTGTTTGTGTGTCTATGGGCCTTTTTCTCTATGTCTGTGTGTCTTTTTGTGGGTCTTTCTGAATGTCTTTTTGTCCGTCTGTCTGTGTGGCTATTTGTCTTTTTTCTGTCTGTCTGTGTGTTTGTGTTTCTTTTTGTGTGTCTGTCAGTGTGTTTTTGTGTCTTTTTGTCCGTCAGTCTGTGTGTCTTCGCGTATTAGTGACTTTTTGTGTCTGTGTGTCGTTTTGTATGTCTGTCTGTGTGTCTATGTGTATTTTTCTCCGTCTCTCTGTGGGTCTTTTTGTCCGTCCGTCCGAGTTTCTATGAGTCTTTTTTCTGTCTCTGTGTGGGTCCGTGTGTCTTTTTGTATGTCTGTCTATGTGTCTCTGTGTCATTTTCTGTTTATATGTCTATGTGTCTGTCTGTGTCTCTTTTAGTGTGTCTGTCTATGTGTGTGTCTTTTTATCCATTTGTCTCTTTTGTCTTTTTGTCCATTTGTTTCGTATGTGTTTTTTTGTGTCTGTGTCTGTTTGTGTGTCTGTATGCCTGCGTTTCTGTGTACCAGTGTGTCTTTTTTCAGTCTGTATATGTGTCTACGTGTTTTTTTTTCTGCCTGTGTATTTTTATTTGTCTGCTTGTGCGTCTTTTTGTCTTCTTGTCCGTCTGTCTGTGTTTCTGTCTGTCTATCTTTTTGAAGCAGAGTTTTGCAACCTGAGGAGAGAAAGAGTGTGGTTTAAAGCGTACCAACGTTGGTCGCCCTCGTAATCGTCATCGACTCTGCCTCATTCAAATTATTCAGGTTATAATTGGCAATACCATCCCCAACCTCCCACCAGCGTCCTCATGACTTCCCCTTCTCGTGTAGCTGTTTGTCCTTTCACCTAAGCTTCACAGCCCACGCAAAGTAAAAACACAAAAAATACTGCGGAGTTCGCTTCAAAATTTACCTCTATAAGAGTCGAGTTAAAAAAAATTGAAAAAGTTGCAACGATATTTCAGTTTTTGGTTCTTTGTATTTGAATTTTTAGTTACTTTTTTATTCAATTTAATCCTTCAAGAGACTTAGTTTCATTTTCGTCATGTTTGTGTGAAGGCTTTGTTCATATGAATTTGTAATTACTCTTTTAAATTTTTAATTACTGTTTGAATTTTTAAATTTAAATTTATCACCTCAAGTCTTATAATTTACGTTTTGCAGACCCGCTGAACCCTACCCCCCCCCCTCCAAGGTGCAAATATATAGCCCAGATTTGTTTCTAAAGTAACGAAGAAACTAACGAAGAAACCGGTTTGTTCTCAAATTTTACACATCGTAAACTTGAGTGAGTGGTTTATAATACACAAGTACCGGAATTTTTCATGGAGAGAGAGAGAGAGAGCCAGGTTTCCGGGTATTATTTAAAAACGATCAGAAATTACATTGAAAAAACAAGTTTATTCAAATGAAAGTAAAGAGCAACATCAATCTTTAAAACGAATAGAAATTATTACGTATATGAAAGGGACTGCTTGCTCCTCGAGACCTCGCTCTTTACACTAAAGCTTTTTTTTATAGAATTTAGAGCAAAACCTATTATTCTAATTAAACGGCCATTGTGCTTCAGGAATAGCTCTTAAAGCATTTGGGCAAAAAGTCAAAACTTTTGCGTAGAGAGCAAGGTTTTGTGAAAGGGGCAACCCCTTTCGTATACGCACTAATTTCTGTTCGTTTTAGGTTTTGATGTTGCTCCTTACTTTCAGTTGAAAAACTTGTTTTTTTAACTTAATTTCTGATCGTTTTCAAATAAAACCGGAAAATCCGGCTCTCTCCCCATGAACAATTCCCGTCCACCACTTATGTATTATACGCCCCTCACTCAAGTTTACGATGTATAAAACTCAAGAACAAACTGGTTTCTTCGTTCCTTTAGAAACAAATTTGGGCTATATATTTGCACATTAGGGGGAGGGGGTAAGTATAGTGGGTCTGAATGCAAAATGTATTAGGTACAATTGTTCTGCATATTATGAAGTAAGAATTGTTTTCTGCCTTCAAACCGTTCAAATAATTTACCTCCCCCGCTTTATGTGCAAATATATAGCCCAAATTATATATTTCCCATCTATTCTCTCACTTGTCTTTGTCTTGTCTCACGCTAAGCTGATAGGAACTAACGAAGAAACGGGCTTGTTCTCGAGTTTTACAAAGCGTAAACTTGAGTGAGTGATGTATAATACACAAATACCGAAATTCCTTCCCCCCTACGGAAAATAAAAAATCTCAAGTAAATTCTCGAATTTAGAAAACCTTATTTTCCAAGGGGAGAGGGGGGGGGTATATTCCAGGACGGGTATTTACCGGGGGGCTATTTTCAGGGGGGTATTTTACAAGGGAGGGTAAACGCCTGGGTGGTTTTCCCGGGGGGGGGGGGTATTTTCCGGAAAGAGGGGGGGTATTATCCGAAAGAGGGGGTAAACGCATGGGGTATTTTACGGGGGGAGGGGTTAAATGCCAGGAGTACTTTTGGGGGGGGGGGGGGGTAAACGCCAAAGGAGGGGGGGGGGGTAAATGCCGGCCAGTGTTCTGATTAATAGACAAGTACCATTCTTTTATTATTTGTGTTAAAAATTTTAAAAAAATAAAGAGAAAATTGATACATACTTGAAACTTATCTCTCAACGCCTCAATAATTGCGGAGCATGTTTCCATTATAATGAGCTCCAGAGTCCGGGGAGCATCGGCGCAGACAAATTTCAGGTCGTCCAAATCCGTGTGTGAAGCTAGGAACCTAAGTGTGATGGAGAGTCTCTGAGTCGCAGGAATTGCTTCTCAAATATTTGTATCCTTCTGCCCTCTATTGTGCTGTACTAACTTGAGTAAAAAACCGAAACTATCTTGGTCCATTCTGATAAAGTTTCTGTAGTCCTCTTGTTCTGTATTGGGCAAAACGTTCAGTAAATGGTCATGAGCGAAGTAATGTTTCATCTTGTACCACTCCTTGGACAAACGATTTTCTTTTTGTTGTCACTTGAGCGCAACCAAAGTACATGCAAGAAAGCCCAATCAGATTTAGACTGCATTTCACACACGGTAGACAACTCACTACCCGACTCTGAACTGAAACTTAAAATCTGGCCATGAGTTAAAATTAAACTTGAAATTAGGTTTCGTCGAGATTGAAGGGCTGATTGAAGGGTCAATTGAAAGGTTGATTGACGGAAGCTTTTGATCAAAATGATTGACCGTCTCGGGTCTTCTTAAAGATGGCATTACTGCAAAATGCTTCTTATCAGAGGGTGAATTCTTCTGATAAAGGGATCATTAGAATACGTACAAAGGTATAAGGGTAGATTTTAACAGCTAATTACATATAGTTCCGACATCTAATTGGACAAATGATGCTTTGCACTTCCTATAGTAAATTAAATGACGGTTTTGGTCAAAATAGTATTCAGCTATGGTAGGATTTCAAGTATAATAGTTAGCGAAGATATTTAATGAACAAAGTGTGTTATACATGCATTAAAATGACTGGGGAATGTTATTTTAATGACAAATACAGATAGTTAAACTGGTATCTCTTTGAATATGATCAAGGTTAAATCAAGGTTATAATGCTGACAATTTAAGTTGGGGAGCATATATAGATTTGATGGAAGGTATCATACAATAATAAAGAAAAGGGGGAAAGTAAGCAGCCCCGTTGAGGTGGGATGGGGAACAATGGGGGTGAGTTGTTCGAGTCAAATTCAAGGGGTCACAATATTTGCTGGAATTATGATTTTTAAGGGTTAATTATTTGGAAAACTAAAACACTTTAATCTATATTTCAGGAGAACCCAACGCTTACTCAGGGAACCACCTGCAATTAAATTGAAGTCTAGCATCTATTCAAGATGCGCCATCTATTTAAGATGCGCTATCTATCGAGATGCGTCATCTATCTATCTAACCATGAACACTTGAAAATATCGGAAATCCTTAGATAATTAGAAAAATTAGTTCTGATGGACAGCGCTGTTTTGAACTGACTAGGAGATAAAAGAACCAAATGACGTTCTTATCTGAAGTTGTCTGGGATAAAAGTTACTCTTAGAAACGGTAAAGTTTGCAGTGACGCAGTGTTTTGAGTGACGGAGTGTTATATTGAAAGGATACTGCAGACTGTTTTTTTTGGAGAATTTACATTTTGACGAAAGTGGGCACCGAGTAATAACTGGATTTACTATGAAAGAGGTCCTTGCGTGTAAGTCTCACTAAATGCCTTTCTAGTTCGGTTTAGGCAGAGCGGTATTAACTGGTATCAATAGGTCAGTTACGAAAGACTATTTCGAAAACCGGATGGACGAACTTCAAAGTTTGATTTCAAAGCATCAAAAGGAAAATAAAATACTGAGAGCAGAGAATAAACTGCTAAGGACTGAGCTGGTTCATGTCAAGAATACTGCCCTGTGATCGGAGATGTACACTCGAAGAACCAACATTCTTGTTCACGGTGTTGAAGCTCCACAAGGAGCAGAAAATCTTCGGGAAACTGTAGTGACATTTTTTCAATCTAATGTTGGAATTGGAGATGCTGCTCAGCTGAGTATGGATACATTGTACCGTATCTCCAAAAAGACGGCTCTCTCCCAATCTGGAGCTGGGCTTAGCCTTCGAAGTAATTCAAATAAGCAGAAATCTTTCGAGCCTATCTTTATTAGCCTTTCAGACACTGAACGCTCAGCTATTATGAAAGAATGTGGAAAGCTGAAAAAAATGGGTTTCAGTGTGTCGACAGACTTGCCAGCTGTGCTCGGTAAACGAAGAAAAGAATTACTAGCGCAGCGGTACAGTCTGAAAAGTTCTAAATCGGCAGCAGTTAAGGTTGCAGAAACTCGTGTTAACCAGCGAAGAATAAGACTATAGTTAGAGGTAAAAAAGTCGCGAAACTCAAAATGAACTAAATTTCAGGACGACTGCTTCGACCCGCTAAAGTTGGCAGCACCCGCCGAACCTGATGATACCTACTTTGATGCTGGAAACATTATTAGTGTGATTTGTTTTTCTTGAATTTGTTTGTTGTTGTTGATAATACCGCCTGCTGTAGTCTAAGAGATGAAGAAAAATAGGACAAAAATAGTTAAGAGTTTTTTTTTCTTATTATTTACTTGTTAATGGGGCTACAGCAGCGGAAACGGGCAAGATTGTCATTTATGAATCAGTTCTTTTTGCCACTTGCCGAAGTGAGGGATTTTTTTTCCAGAAATCTTTCATTTTCCATTTTTCTGTGTTTCTTATGATAGTCAATGTTTGTTTAAATCAGTTTTTTGATGCGGTTTCGACGAAGTTCATTCGAGTGTGTGCCTTTCTCACGGCTCTTTGCTTTGCTCCAGGATGCGGCCATATTCCCCAGAGAGGTTTGGGTAAGTTTTGAGTTCCGTTTCTTCGTCCCCATGGCCAACTACCTAGCCAGTAGCTCAAAAAAGTTAACACAGTTAGAAGAGTCGTTTTTAAATTTGGAAGAAATTTTTTATAGAGTAATTGGTAATGAAAATGATCGTTCTTTTTTTAGTGACAATGAATTTCCCAGAAGTAACTATATTCAGTTAATGAGTATGCCCCAGGGATGCTAGGAATCTCAGCTCAGTATAGTTCAGCTCAACTGCCAAGGATTATGTTCGTCACTGATAGACGTAATGACCGTTTGCCGACAAATACGACCTGACGGTCTCAGACTGTGTGAAACATTCCTGTCGATGCAGACTGACATCCTGATAGAAATCCCCGGGTATACATCTAATTTCTTACATAGAAAAGAGTCCGCACGAGGAGGATTGGCAGTCTAAACAAAAAGCGAATACCCAGTCTGTGCTAATGGCCAACTGACTCGAAATCTAGAAATTATTTTCGAGTCACTTTTTCTTGATATGTCACTTCCTTCACGACGGAAATAAATCGTTGGAGGAATTTACCGATCATCGTCAGGTTCTTTTTCTTCGTTTATGGAATATATATTGGAAACACTCCAAATTCCTGAGAAACAGAATCATGATGTGATAAACATGGGTGATTTCAACATCAACCTAGCCTATCTCCTAACTAATACCGCTAAAGAATTTTTCTTATGTCGGGATCTAATCGTTACCTGTCGACAACTATCCCAACGAGAGTAACTGAGAGTAGTCTTTCACTAATTGACAATATTTTCTCTACTCTACCTCCGTTCTCGGCTTCAGTACTCATCATTGACAAGTCGGACCACTTCCCCTTATGTACCGTTTTTGAAACATCAAAGGCAACAAGGTCATTTTCAAAAACTAGAGATGATATTCTGGTTTTAGATCTGAGTGAAGAAAACTTACGGCTACTTAAAGAGGAATTGGAAAAAACGACCTGGGATAGTGTTATGGAGAAGAAAGATCTTAATGAAGGATTTGAATTATTTGCAGTACATTTACAACACTATATGAGGCATGTTGTTTTAAAGAAAAAATAAAGAAACGTGGAAGAAAAAACGCACCAGTTTTCCCGTGGGTTACAGAACGTTTAATCAGGTGTATCAATAAAAAGAATAATATTCGGGCAGAATGTCGTAATCTACCAAGTGTAGCTAGCCTGTGGACTTATGAAATTTATAAGAAATGCCTACGGTCAGTTTTCAGAAAAGTTAATAGGGATTACTTTAATCGAAGGCTAGCCGAAAGTGGGAAGCATGGAACGAAAGTGTGGAAGACAGTTAATTCAGTGTTACGAGCGAATAACCAACGGCCTGCACTATCATCTAGAATTACCTTTGATGAATAAACCTTGACTGAACCAGCACGAGTTGCAAAAGCTCTTTGTACCTTCTTCACCAGAATTGGAGAAAAAAAGGCTAACACAGTGCGACCCCCCAGAAAGTCCTACAAGGACTTTTTGGGCCCGGCGTGTGTAAAGTTGATGGCACTCATTCCCTTAGCTTCAATGGACGTTTCGAAAATTGTCAAAGGTTTTAGGGGAGCATTTGCCTCTAATTTCGACCGCGTCCGTACTAAAGTGTTGGAAGCAGTTTTGCCGTCTGCAATACAACCTTTAACACATTTGGTAAACCTCTTCTTAGAGACGGGCGTATTTCCATCACTCCTGAAGAAGACAAAACTAGTTCCCCTCCATAAAGGTGGCCGTCAGAATGACCCGTCTAACTTTTGACCCATCTCTATTCTTTTGGTGTTTTTCAAAGTGTTTACTCAAAGTGTTTACCAATTTTACTCTTTTCTGGAAGCTAAGGGATTTCTTAACCAACGGCAATTTGATTCAGACCCGGACATTCAACCGAAGACGTTCTGGCATCAATAAGCCTAATCATTAAGAAAGCACTTGAACTGGGACTTGTGCCAGCTGCTGTTTTGCTTGACATGGAAAAAGCGTTCGACAGTATGGATCATGAGATTCTACCAGGTAAACTAGAGAACATTGGCGTTAGAGGAAAGACTACACGATGATTCCGGTCTTACCTTAGTAGCGGACGTGTTTATATAGGACAAGATCCACGGAATAAAACCGTTGTCAACTTCGGTGTGCCGCAAAGCTCGATTCTAGACCCACTTTTATTCCTGGTTCATGTGAATGATCTAAGTCGCGTTCTGAACCCTAGCTCCAGGACTTTTTGGTGCTGCAAATTATGTTGCGACCTATAAATTTCGAGCAACGATAATGAATCTGATGAGCTTGGGGCGCTCGCAGATGACACTATAATGGCCTCTTGTGACACCAACATGTCAGCGCTCCAGAGTAAACTTGAGGTCACCTTAGAACAAACTTCAATTTGGATGCATGCCAATTGATTTGTAACAATTGTTGACAAATGTTGCGTTCTCTTCTTCTCAAGGATTGGAACTCTTCGCCAAGAAGCATCAGGAATAATGACTTCTCGAGGAGCGATCAAACGAACAAAAACTGGCTATGTCAGGTACCTAGGTGTACTCCTTGACAAAAAATTATCCTTCGTACATCATATCCACGCTGTGGAGCTGAAGCTCTCCCGTAATCTTGGGTTTATCAAGAAACTGAAACTCACATACCCTCAAAAAATCCTTCGTCTACTATATATTGGACTTATCAAGCCTCGTCTGCCGTATTGTGCGTCAATTTGGCAGTCAACATTTACATCCCACCTGAAAAGGTTTGTTTCAATCCACGAACTTGCCCTGAAAATAATTGGAAATATGGACAATTTTCCTTCCCTTGAATCACTTTATCATTTATGATGCTCAGTTATCGTTTTCCAATTTTTGTTCGAAATACTTCCATCAGCATTCTACAGTCTAATCCAGTTGGTATCGGAATAACATCCTAGGAACACGAGTAATAAACGAGCCCATTTCATCAGTAAGGAGATTTGTTATAGATTTCTAAACTGAAGTTCTTCCAGAATATCGATGAAGCTTTGTATGCCCTATTTCTTTTATACGAATCTGTTCTTTGATCTGTAAAAATACCAAGAACAGTAAAAATGAAATGAAGTTTGAACATGTTTTATTAGTAAAAGTATCAAGAACAGGGACAATTAAATGAGATATGATTCGATTTGACCGCTAAAAGTTCCGACAACATTGACAATGAAATGAGTATTTGAATCATTTTGACCAATTAAAGTACCAAGAACACCGAAAATGAAATGGGGGTGAAACAGTTTGGTCAGTAAAAGTAGAAACAAGAATGAAAACTGGAAGGGGATTTGAATTGGTATGAGCAGTAAAAGTAAGAAGAACCGTGAAAACGAAACAGGATTTTAATAGGGTTGATCAGTAAAAGTATCAAGAACAGAGACAATGTAATGAGATTTGATTCTAATTGATCACCAAAAGTACCAACAACAGAGACAAGAACATGATGGTGAGGCCATCTATTCATTTACAGTCATAGATGATGATATTTTTTACTATACCAAGTGCTGAAATCTATTTGGCTATGGTTACAGTCGGCAGCATAAGTGATTTCTAGCCGATAAGTTACATTAGACTAACTGCTTTCAAATTAGGTTTGTTTGGGTTCACTCAGCGCGGGCCACGCTAAGGCTAATTCAAGACAAAGCCAAGATAGATAGTCTGAGTGAGAGGCAAAGTTGGCCTAAGCCTTTCTTAGGATTTTATAAAAAGGATGTCATTTTCACCGTTGACTATTGAATAAAAATCAACTTGCCATCAAGCCATGGCCAATTAGAGATAAGGTCAATACAGATAATCTGAGCAAGAGGCAAAGTTGGCAGCAGTCTTTTTCAGCCTTTTACTGTCTAAAATCAAGTTGCCATCAAGCCATGGTTAATTGGAGATACATTCAAGACAGATAGTCTGAGTGCGAGGAAAAGTTGGCACAAGCCTTTTTCAGGATTGTATCCACCCAACCATCTAAGGCCAGAACTAAGGTAAATATTCAGAGAACTATGAGATGTCTTCTGTCTTTTTGCATGTTAGTCCGTCTGTATATGTGTTTTTTTTCTATCTGTGTGTATATGTTTCTTTTTGTTTGTCTGTCTTTGTGTCTTAATTGTGTCTGTCTGTGTGTGTGTTTGTGTTTCTGTCCCTCTAGCTGCGTGTTTGTGTCTTTTTGTGTGCATGTCTGTGTGTCTTTTTGTCCGTCTGTCATTGTGTTTATATGTCTTTTTTCTGACTGTCTGTGTGTTTTGTTTCTTTTTGTATGTCTGTCACTGTGTTTATGTGTCTTTCTGTCCGTCTGTTTGTGTGTCTTTTTGTCTGTCAGTCAATATGTCTTCGTGTCATAGTGACTTTTTGTGTCTGTGTGTCTTTTTGTCTGTCTACCTGTGTGTGTTTTTGTATGTCTGTCTGTGTGTCTATGTGTATTTTGTCTGTCTTTTGGTGTGTCTATGTGTCCTTTTGTCCGTCTGTCTGTGTTTCTATGAGTCTTGTTTCTGTTTCTGTGTGTGTCTATGTGTCTTTTTGTATGTCTGTCTATGTGTCTATGTGTATTTTTTCTGTTTATATGTCTATGTGTCTATTTTGTGTCTGTATGTGTCTCTTTTTGTGTGTCTGTCTATGTGTGTGTCTATTTATCCCTCTGTCTGTTATTCTGTGTGTCTTTTTTTCTGTCTGTTTGTGTGTCTATGGGCCTTTTTCTCTATGTCTGTGTGTCTTTTTGTGGGTCTTTCTGAATGTCTTTTTGTCCGTCTGTCTGTGTGGCTATTTGTCTTTTTTCTGTCTGTCTGTGTGTCTGTGTTTCTTTTTGTGTGTCTTTCAGTGTGTTTATGTGTCTTTTTGTCCGTCAGTCTGAGTGTCTTCGCGTATTAGTGACTTTTTGTGTCTGTGTGTCGTTTTGTATGTGTGTCTGTGTGTCTATGTGTATTTTTCTCCGTCTCTCTGTGGGTCTTTTTGTCCGTCCGTCCGAGTTTCTATGAGTCTTTTTTCTGTCTCTGTGTGGGTCCGTGTGTCTTTTTGTATGTCTGTCTATGTGTCTCTGTGTCATTTTCTGTTTATATGTCTATGTGTCTGTCTGTGTCTCTTTTAGTGTGTCTGTCTATGTGTGTGTCTTTTTATCCATTTGTCTCTTTTGTCTTTTTGTCCATTTGTTTCGTATGTGTTTTTTTGTGTCTGTGTCTGTTTGTGTGTCTGTATGCCTGCGTTTCTGTGTACCAGTGTGTCTTTTTTCAGTCTGTATATGTGTCTACGTGTTTTTTTTCTGCCTGTGTATTTTTATTTGTCTGCCTGTGCGTCTTTTTGTCTTCTTGTCCGTCTGTCTGTGTGTCTGTCTGTCTATCTTTGTGTCTTTATGACTGAGTGTCTGTTGGTGTGTCTGTGTCTGTTTGTGTTTCTGTATGCTTGTATGTCTATATATCTTTGTGTCTGTATACCTGTGTGTCTGTTTGCCTTTGAATCTTTCTTCTGTCTTTCTGTGTGTCCTTTTATGCCTCTGTCTTTGTGTCTGCCTGTCCGCCTGTCTATGTGTCTATCTGTCTGTCTTTGTGTCTTTTTGTCTGTGCGTCTGTTGGTGTGTCTGTGTATTTGTGTGTCTGTTTGTGTGTCCGTGTGCCTTTGTGTCTTTGTACTTGTGTGTCTCTGTACCTGTGTTTCTAAGTTTCTTTCTCTTTTTGTGTGTGTGTTTCTGTATCTGTGGGTCTTTTGTCCGCGTGTCTATGTGTTTTTTGTTAGTTTTTGTTTCTTTTTTTGCCCCTCTGTCTGTCTTTGTGTCTATGTGTCTTTTTATAATTAATTTAAAAATTAATTCTTACATCTCTGGCCATTAGAAAAAGTCTTTTTCAATTTCATTGACGTGCCTTTGACTTTGGAAAAATTCAGCTCGCTCATTCCTTACTTCGGAGAAAATCCTACTCACCTATCTCAGGCTCTAGTAAAATCCCTGTGAGCCTCGTAGTAGTGAATATATCTATGAAAATTCCAGTCCTTGTTTGTCAGACTTTGGTACATACACGTGTATTCGATACACATGAGTAGGCGAAAATATGCTACTGATATGAGGCTATGAGGCCAAACATTAGCAAATGTTTTTGCTAAAGTTTGCAAAAGAGCAACCCCTTTGCCCTAAGAGGGATTTTAACTTTAAGAGGGATTCAATGGGGCTCCCTCCTTAGAGGCGGGGAGGCTTACTCATTATTAGAAATTTTGTTCATATTCTAAAAGATGCCAGTTTAACTATCTGTGTTTGCCACTTAAAAAAAATTCCCCACTCCATTCATTTTCATGCATATATAATGCACTTTTTCATTAAACATTTATACTAACTTTTATACTTAAAAATCTATCAAAGCTGAATTCTATTTTGACTAAAAACTGTTATTTTTCTTCACTTTAGGAACTGCAAAATACTGTCTTTCCAATTAGCTAGTGGAACTATATGAAATTAGCTGTTGAAATCGACCCTTATACCTAAGGTTAAACTCCCTAAATCCACTAATGTTAATTTTCCTATGCTATGAAAAGAGATCTAGCTCTCTGACCCGGCATGTCAGCAAAACAAATTTTTCTACAAGGGATCTTTGAAGAAGGATCTAAAATTTGGCCGTTTTTTTCTGATTTAATTCCCAGGAAATAGAAAAAAAATCTAAAGTGAAACTTGGTAGCTTTTTTTGAAAAAGGTCTGGAGCGTAAAAAAAGGAAAATTTGAAAAAATTGAAAGTACCATAAATTAAAAAAAATCTTTTAAAATTAATTGGCCCATTTGAAAATTCTATTTTTTTCAAATTTATTTCTCCACGATTGTTTTTACGTTTTCACAATTTAGACTCTTGTAGGGCTTGTATATAAATTGACTTCAAGTTGTAGCTCTTTTTTTATTTAGTATATTCCAAGCTTTTCAGCTTTTTATTCCGAGTCGTTAATTTTATATCTATTTATGAAACAAATTAAATTTTTACTTTATTTCTCCTATTCTACATAACCCCACTATACACCCCCTGGATGGAAACATACCCAAGGCTAAGACGGGTCAGAAACATTTTTAATTCGAGTTTGACTGCTGAGAGAATCGCATGAGAATGACTAGGAGAAAAAAGATCAACAAAGGATGGCTTAATCTAAGACATGTGCGGTAAGTACATAAATTATACGTAATTTATTGTATAAATTACGTTGTATAAAATATGTAATTTATTGTATAAATTAAATATGCTCTGGGAGCATATTTCCAAGTTGTAGTTTTCACTATTTTGCTAATAAAGCATTCTTTTTTCATCATATTTTTTTTCATTACGTTAAATAGGTTTGGTTAGGTTAAAATAGGTTTGTTTAGGTTATGCATTTAATGTATGCTATGCTTTACCAATACCCCGACCCCCCCCCCCCCCCCCCAACCCTAATGGCCAAATATATAGCCCAAATTTGTTTCTAAACTATTATATTTCCATCATAATTTTGTTTTATTTCATTAGCATTCACAAAACTTCACTTCTCGAGTGTGTTTTATATAATAGACAAGTACTAAAAATGGTGATGTTTGTCTTACTTTTTCTTTGCCAACTCAATTTTACATGCTGAGGTATTCTGGGGACATTTTCCGGAGAAATTTTCACCTGGGTTGGAACTGTCTGGAATATTTTTCCATTGGAGGGGGGAATATCCGTGAGAAAAATTCTTCATGGTGAAATTATCCATGGAAACATTTTTCAACTGAAAAGGGAGGATTCTTTTTTGGTTAGATTAAGAATTTTGTATAGTATTTGATCATTAGTGGCCTTAGACCTCATAATCTGGGAGGGGGAGGCAAGGTATGCCACAGGAGTACACAAATATAAAATAAAAGCGCTGCCCCCTCCCTGCCCCGACCTATAACCACCAATGTATTGCATTAAGCTAATGAGGGTACCCATTAATTAAATTAAAAAAAATCTTAGGGGAGAAGATAGGAGTAAGGAGCACTCATTTTGCGATGAGCAGCCTGTAATGGAAGGAACTAACCAAAACATGATTCAAGGTTAAATTAGGCTTATATGGGTGGTATGCAACGTGTAATGTATGAGTAGCAATGTATATAAATTACAAAACGATACAATCATTCTCCTAAACACAATCATACTTGAAACGGTTGAAGAGGGCAAACAGTAACCGAGGAGAGTGGGGGAGGGATAATGGACCTGAAAAACAGAGCGACTCGGCCCAATAGTAATCGAAGCTCTAAAAAGCAGAAGTTTTATAACAATAGACCCATAAAAAAGTCAATTTTTATGCTTATTCCATATATATATAATACTCGTTAAATTTAATATTTTTTGTTTTAAAACTTTTTTCTCAATGTTTTTTTGGTTTTTATCCTAAGGGTCAAGTGCCATTTTTATTGAGGACTCACCTACCAGGTGACAGGAGGACCAGCGGTTCAGTCTGCCTCTGGACAAGAGTGAACTATATTTACAATTCAGCTGGCCTAGATAAACAAAATGAATACTTTCATTTCTTTTCAAGAGGAAAATGGTTATCTTCTAGTTATTTTTCTTATTTTTGCCTCTGATAGGTTTTGTTTTGGAATTGGTTGCAAATGTGCTCTACTTTACTACTGTGTTATGTTAGAGACTTTTTTTTATTTTTTAATCGGAATTCATCTTCAGAGTGCCTGATCCCAGTCAGAAAAGTAACAAATGACGTATGGTGTTATCCCTGATATAAACAAATAAAATTTGACAAGAACCGAATTGACAACCCTGATTTGAAACAACAGGAGCCAACTAGATTCACTCAAGAACTCAGTTAATTTTTCAGCCTCCCTTTCCCTCTTTTACACATAAATGATTATTGATAATTACACTATTCTTAATTCATTTTGCGCGCCAAAAAGTTTAGCTAAAGTGGTACTCCTTTAAATATGGTTTTCGGAAAAACATAGCATAATTAATTTCTTTTAAAATTGCTTGTTCTCTCACTGCTTGCTTCGATTACTAACTTACTTTTCGTATTTCAGGTCCTTCCTTCCAAGGAAAACTTCTATTGCTAATGAGTCTACAGATGATACGAGGGATTCAGTATCAGATGCAGGACCAGCTCTCGTTGAGAAATAGAAGAAAAATCCCGAGGGTGTTGATTTAGGGAATATTCCGAATCTCAGCTGCATAGTGAACCTTCCATTTTTCGTCCAAGAGCTCGCAGAATTTTTACTGCACAAATTTAAATGTAGAGAAGAAAGCCCCGATATCCGCGTCGTTCGTGTATATAATGTTGGCTTAAAAATCACACTAGTGACAGAATGTACTGCCTGTAAGTGGAAAAAAACTAGTGAAAATGAACCTGACCCACCCGTGATAAAGATCAAAGATTATTTAACTCTTTTTCCGAAGAAAATACGAAAGAATCAATTGAACGTTACACAAATGTGCATGGAGACCTCAATTTGAAGGCTACGTGGGGTGTCATGGGCTCAAGAGGAGGCTACGCAACACTTTGTGATATTCTAGGTGTACTAGGTGTGCAAGGCATGTCACAAAATTTATTTTTGAAAACTCAACTTTCTGTAGGGAAAGTATGGATGGATACTTTGACAGATGTTTTACTGGAGAATGGAAAAGAATCCCTACAGCGTGCAATTCACGAAGATCGATATGTCGATGATGCATACTGGACCAAAGTGGTTTGTGATGGTGGGTGGAACAAACGGAGTAAGGGGCATGATTATACAGCTAAGGGTTGTTTGGCTGTAATCATTGACGCTTACACAAAAAAATTGCTGTACGTAGGCATAAAAAATATATATTGCTATGTTTGTTTTCGGGCGAAAAAAGAGGTAAAAACTCCTCTACAGCATTTGTGTTTTATGAATTATGATGGCCCGTCAAAGAGTATGGAGACAGATATTCTCATTGAAGGTTTTAGAGTGAGCGATGAAATACATGGACTGCAGTACCGTCGTTTTATTGGAGATGGAGACTCGAGTGTTTTATACAAATTGAAACAGAACATCTCATACGGTCCTCTAATTGAAAAAGAAGAGTGTGCAAACCATGTTACGAAAAACTACACTTCGCATCTATATAATCTAGTGAAAATGAAGAAAGGTGCACATGCAAAATTTCTAAAAAGAGAGATTATACAAAGACTTACAAAATACCTTCGTGGGGCAATAAAAAAATGCAGAAGAGGAGTGTACAGCCGATAATTTAAAAAGTTTGCTCCACAAAGGCCCCGATCATGTCTTTGGAAGTCATGTAAAGTGCAATGATACCTGCCCCCAAAAAAGTCAACTTTATAGAGGATCGTTGGTACAACTTGCCAGCACAGGTTCTCCAAGATGTGAGAGATGGGGTTGAGAACGTGTGCAAGAAAGCAGATTATTAAGCTCAAAGCCACTCACAAGTATTATAGCCAAATTCAAGGACAGCTTGAAATTTCAAATCAAGAAAAATGTTGCCTACTTGTCTATAATAACGAGAAGGATTGGGAAGTCATTACAATTGAACGCAATAGAGAGCATTGGGCCCGAGTATTCCCGAGCCTTTTAAGCTTCTGTAAGGAAAGTCTTTTACTAGAAATAGTTGATTCGCGCCTTCTCAGGAATCTAGAGCTCAGAGAACCAATATCTATTGGAACAGCTACGTAAACGTTGGGCTATAATAGCGGTAAGAGGCAGATTTTGAACGCAAATAACACAAACCACAAAAAAAAACAGAGAAAAGAAGAATTAGCAGCTGAAGAATTTTTGCCAATTATTTGGTCTGACTCTGAACCTGAGCCGTAGTTTCTGCTTGTATTTCTATATTTATTTTTATTACAATTTAATGGGCGACGAAAATATAAATCATTTATCAGTTTATTTAATATGGTTTTGAGTCAAATTTGATGAAAAGAAAAAATTCTTTGATAAAAATTCAAGGCTTATCAGATTAATGATTCTTGGTTGATTTGTTATGGTAAATACATACCCAAAGGACGCTCTAGCTTTTGATGGGTTAAGAAGACAGGTGGTCAAGGTCTTATTTGTGATAAGACCTAACTTTTCATTTTAATGCTTGGACCTTATGGGTTCCTTCTTTTATATTTCATTTATTTGATCATATCAATTTATGTTCATATTAAGTTTGACTTTTTATGTGACTTTATTTCGGGTCATTTCAGGTTATATTATGGCTCTCTACTTTTCGTTGAATAGCTTATTGGAAAATGCGTTGTTTTTGTAGTCGCATTTATTGAAAGAGTTTCATTGACGGTTAATCGTCGAAGTGCTTGTAGAGTTTTCCACTGCTGGATTTTTTTTTTTTTTTACCAAAAATATTTGAATGCAACAAAGATGTTCAAAATTAAAAAATTTAAACATTTTGTCAAAATTTTCGATCATCCATAGTTTTGTGCAATACCTTTTTACTAATATTTTTTGCACGGGGAGAATGGGGAGGCTTTTAATTATACGGATTGAATATTAATAGTTCAGTCTGGCACTGAGGCCGTTTCGACCCTTGGCTCCTAAGGGGGGAGGACGCAATAGTCACGTTAGTGACCATGGGTAATAGATCGGTGCATTGCATGTTCTTTTGTTGCTACAGTGATGGATTCAAAAGAGGCCGTGCACAATCGTGCTAATAACTAAAGCTCCCCCCCCCCAAAAAAAAAAATTTACCAGGGGCTTGTTCAATATTTGAGGGCCATTTAGAGCCATACAGCTTACTCGCATTATCTCCCGATCAAGCATTGAGTCAACATACTCATAATACAATCAAGGAATAAATCACCCTAAGGGGTGAATCTATTAGTGAGCGGGTTGTAAATGGGCGTGTTTCAAATTCGCCTGGTCTGTGTCTTCAATGTTAAGAATTTAAATAGATTAACCTTATACCTGTTTACGTATTTTAATGGTCCCTTTGTTGGAAGCATCCACCCTCTGACAAGATCCATTTAGAAGCAATGCTATATTTAGGTGACTGATGTCAAATTGATATTTTTTTTGAGGGGGTGCACTAATATAGATAGGGGTCACGTCCATCCCTTAATGTACTTCGAAATTTAATGATTACCTTTAGATGTGCACGAATCGTATCCTTTTAAAATTCCTTCCGTCGCTACTCATCTTGAAAATTGCACTGTTAACTCTCCTCGCTTATATGCACATTTTATACCCTTGGGACACAAAGAACTACCCGGTCCACTAACCGATAAGAGGACTAAAAAAAATCTTACGCAAGCCTGGTAATATAAAATATCTGGTGTTTGCATCCATGAAGCTTTTGGAATTAAAGCAGGTCTTGCTTAAAAAAAAATGTGCTTGGACTCTAAAGGTTTTTGGTACCAAAACAAGTGTTGTTGACCCTCAAACTTACGTCATCTGCATTTGAATTTATATCAGCATACAAGAGCTCAAATAAACAATAGACTAACGTCTTCGTGAAGATCATGAGGGTTTTTTCTACCTTGCTTATCAATTCATCTTACTTCAATTTCAGACATTCATAAAGTTTGTCGTTTTAAGGCATCAGAAAATGTCCTCTTTAAACTCAAAATGTCCTCCCTCCTAAAACTAATTTACTAATCCCATTGCCCTTGTCTTATGCTGTATCGCAAGTAAACGAACGATTTCTGAAATTAACAACCTCCTCGAATGAAAATTTCAAGCTATTACCTGTAACCAGGGGCGGATCCAGGATTTTTTTAGGGTGGGAGGGGTGCAAAATAGGTTGATCCGATAAACTGCGTTAGGAGCAAGTTTAATTAACGCAAATTTGCGTTAATTTAGTAAATTACACTGCTTTAGACTATTTTAGGGGGAGGGCGCGTCCCCCCTCTCTCCCCCTGGATCCGCCACTTCCTGTAATGATCATTCATTTAGCATAAACTTCACTAAGATATAAATTATAATCTAGATCAAACTGGATGAAAGGCGGGGTATGCCTCTACCCCGTTTTATAGTCATACACATTTTCCTTTGCTATTAATTTTTAAGTAGCAACAGGAATCTTAATAGAATTTTATTTATTTGAAATCAGAAAAATTTAGTTTCTTTTGATGATAGAAATGTTCCCAGGAGTTCTGACTAAAATTGACGAGGGTCACTTTTAAATTGTTGTTAGTAACATGAATAGTTTGAATAATGCCCCATTCGCAATGAGATTTTACTAATGCTGACATTTAGCTAGCGCTAACTTAAGCTATTCAGAATTTTTCATAGCATTTGTCAACCAATCAAAAATTTCTGTGATTAATCTGATTGGCTCAAATGAGTTCTAGTTAAATCTTTGCATTAGTAAAATCTCATTGTGAATTAGCCTTAAAGATTGGAGTCGTGCAACGTCAGCCATTCCAAGGGGTACATCCTAAACATAGGAAATAAATTGTCCATTAGGCTGGATCTATTTTCGGTTCCTCTTCTATATTTTTAAAAAGAAATTAAGTAGACTAAGAATAAGAAAAATAATTTCCACATTGCAGGTTAATGAGACAGTTTTCAAAATACAAAAGGGTATGATGAGTTTTTTTTTTTTTATCTCCAATAGTTAAGAACTCTGGGTAATAAGACTTATAAATCAAATTAAATACGTTCAGAAGAAACGTTTATAAGGAGAGGTTTACCCAGAGCCTGCTTAAAGCAACAATCATACTTAGTTTCTAGTCCTAAATATAGGGAATCTTACAACTGGCGTCAGCAGACTCAAATTTCGTACTAAACCTTCGTTTAAGTGGAGGAAGATAAATAAGTCTATAAATTTTGTTCAAATTTAGTCCTCTTCCGCTTCTAAGAAGGTGTGTGTTCAGTTTGTTCAGTGGTTGTTTCTGGCCTAGCAGTGACGGAAAGGTTTGAAACAGTGTTAATTTGAGTGGTAATAGGGATAGCGTTTATTAGTATAGAATTCTTTTCTCTTTTTTCTTACGAGTCTTCGTCTGTAGCTTAAGGGTTTTTTAGTACTAGTACGCTAGGTATTTCGGGAGCAGGCTCTAACACTATTGTTAAGCAAAATCAGTCTATTAATCTTCAGGAGTTGAAAGTGGAGTAATTAGTACTTTTAGGGAATAAGGTCCCGATCGGTTTTTTTGTATAAGTAAGGAGGAAATGGAAAAATTTCCAATAGAAGATTACGAAATTGAAATAGCAATCAGGGAAATAATGAATTTGGAAAATATACCCTTAAACTTAAAAGCTCCTTAAGATGTATATGAGAAAAATGAGAGGCTTAAGGAAGGTATGAAAATACAGTCAAGCCAGGCTGGGTTGACTAGGCCCTTTGAGAGAAGTGTGTCAATTTTGGTTAGTTCAAGCATCCCCAGGACTAACAAAAGATCGGTAAGGGATAAACTCAGAACTAAGACTACTGAGGGGATCATCCTTCTATGAGAGGAAACAGGCCCGGCAGGGATAGATGCTTGACCTCTGCATCTATTTATGGCAAACCGGGTGAGGTCAGAGATCGAAGAGTCGGTCCAAAGACGTGTGGAACTGAAGATGGTACAGTTTCGAGGGGGAGCTAAACTGAGTCCTGTGGAAGACAAGTTCTGGCAGTGGAACTTTCCAGCATTCAAGAAGGAATAGCTGGCACGTGAAATTGGGCTGGGTCCAAAACATCCACGGGTCCAGACACCAAGAGGGGTGAACTGCGAGAAAGAGAAGTTTGGGCGGTGGAACTTGCGAAAACCAGCACTCAGGAAGGAGGTGCTGGCACAGAGAATTGGGAAGGGTCTGAAACACCCCCAGACCTTGACGCCAAGAGGGATGAGCCGCAGAATATCGAAAGAATTCCAAGATTTGATATTTCAGTTAGAGCTCAGAACCAGAAATCTCGAATTTGGGAAAGGAAAGAATTCTTTTTTTTAAAAGGTTAAGAGATCACCATTTAGATCATGTGGATGGCTTATTGTATGCAACAGAAGATTCCAACAAGGAAAACAGATATGCCAATTTAAGATCATTTTACAAAAAAAAATAGTTTGTGAAGTCGTCCGTTTCATACATTCAAGTCTTTTTCTAGGGTCCCAAATGAGAGCTGTCCAGACAGTAAATAAATTACGACAATGTGGTGTTTTTGAAAATATGTACTGTCAGGTTGAAGGGACGGTAAAGAATTATGACCTCTGTTTGAGAAGAGATAAAGCTAGTGCTTTTTACCCCACTCTTAGAGAGAATGTTTTCCCTCGTGACCCCTTTCATATTCAGTCAACTAATACCAAAGGAAAATTGCAACTTAACGCGAATGATGACCAATGCACATTGGTAAAAATATAGTAGTAGCTCCATTTACGGAACATTGATGAAGGTTTCACGCATTGCCCATAGGATTTAGAATATTGTTGAGATTAAAACACACTACCCATAAGAGAATATTCCTCAAATATAGGATACGGATTATGGAATTTATATAAAACTACTCCTTGTAATGTAGCCGCACACCAACGTAAACTGGTAATAATTTGTTTTTTTTTCTGTTTCCGACGACAGAGATGAGTTCAGAATGTTCGAAAGGTTCAAAATTCCGTTTCTGGTACTCAATACCTCGCATTTAAAACAAAGAGAAAGAGTACAATTTTGTTTCTCTTAGGATATATTCGTTATATGCACTTAGTTTTTTAAGTCTTGCATTCTTACTGGTGTTTTTTGGTACCTTTAAATACTCTTTCAAGCACTCACTTGTAATTTGGGAAAAGCTCTCGAATATCCTCACCAAAGTACAGTCATAACTGTCAGTAAAAGGCAAGAGTTATGACTGATACGTCATTTTATTTGATGACACCACGCTTGAATTACAAAACCGAAGAAACTGAAATTTCTGAAGCATAGTTTGAAAAGCTTATATTAAGGCCAAGCTGTACTCAAGTATTTGTTACGTAACTTTTACCAGATTCAGGATAAAGGACTAAAACTACTAAGCTTCCATGTCTTCTAATTTTTAAAATATCTGCTTTAAATCTTCTCTTTGAATGGTCAATCGCTAACATTGTGAATAAAGGTTGAAATGGCCCAAATAAGAAAAATAAAAAACAGCTGTTTATAAAAACTATATCTTCTTTTTATAAAAGGTATGCTTAAATTTTAACCTTAAAGTAATCACAGAGTCGATGTATCTCTGCTTGGCAACACAGGAGCAGGGGTTTATATTCGGATGCCGCGAAAACAACAGTAAAAGAAACCGTAGGCTAAAAATATCCACATAAACTCAAAAGGATTCTGGCCGAGAACTTCGCATAGGTTCTAATACATTAGAAAGACGAAATTGAATATTTACTTTCTATTTACTTTCAGAATAGGTTTAGTTCAACCATTGGCCTGGATGAAATGAGGCAAATACGAGTTTCCTTGCAAGAAGGAAAAAGGGAAACATGGAACAACATATTGGACATTGACTTTCAATATTTTCACACTGTTTACATCTATAATAGGACTCCTTTTAGTAGGACTGATAACCAACACAAATAAGGAAATTAGGGACAAATTATCGAGACCAGAAGTCTCAGGGGCTCCATATAGAAGTAGCACAAGGAGTAAATGATTTACAACAGTTAAAACAAAACTTAAACAAAGAATTTAAATGGGAGAGATTGAAAGTAGGCCTTATTTTTGTGTAAAGTTTTAAACTCAATTTCAGTAAAGTTAGAATTCCCTTTGCTACAATAGATAAAAATAAGCTGACTGTTCCAAATTAGTATAAACTTGAAAACACCTTTGCTTTGTATACCTAGTCGTAAATCTTGAAGTGACGTTTCTTTGTTTAAGTATCGAACGATATTTTGAACCCATAATAAATAGTTGAAGACCCAATCCAGAACAGTGTTGTATATAACAGAGGGGAAAATCTTAAAGTGTTACGACATTTCCAGCTTTTATAATCAAGACCCAGAATACTGGAGAAACTACTTTTTAAAAGAAAGTTGGGGATAGGCTTAAAAGACGGAACGGAAAGGTCGCTAAGCGAATCAAAATTAAGTACAATATTGAATAAAATCTACGGATCTAAGAGAAATCGGGGTTATCTTGTGAGGAGAGCAGACTAGAAAGTAACTTTTGGTAAGTATCCTTTTTAACTAATTATGGCAGGCACCTGCCTTGTCTCAATTTCTTTAAATTTAAAGTAAAAATAATAATACAAAACTTTCTCGTCACTTTTGTAAAAGCTGAGAATATCCTATTCCTGTGTTGAATTAAGTTGTTAATTAAATCCTTTGAGTCCTCTTTTGGCCCTAGCTTTAGTTAGAGCTGTATCTTCCTTTTTAGAAACGTGACCGTTTGGCTTATTAAAGGTTTGAGTTCTCTCGCATAATTTAAGATAGTCTTGGATTTATTCTGATTAATTAAGAGATACGTGATATAACTAAGATTAATTAAATATAAGCAAAGGGCAGTGATCAGCTTTGTGAATAACTTAAGATTCTTGCTAGATTTTATTTCATTTGGTTTTGGGTGTCATAATTTCCCGTTTATACTTCCTTAGTTAAGACTAGGTCTGTCTAAAAAACCACCATTATTGAAAGATAACTCCATCTAAAGATTGATTGATTTATGGATTTTTCCCTTGCCTAGAAGTACTGTCAGTTATTCAAGAGTGAGAATTAACTTAGACAACCAGGGGTTAACATGGAGTAGCCACAACAAGGAAAAAAACCTCTTTAAGGTATTATGCCTCCCCTTTTCTAGCCTAGTGTTTCTTGAAACTTAAGCTTAGTGTTTGCAATAGGTTTTACACCCAGATATTGGAATTCTCTGGACTTTAGTTTTTCTTCCCCCCTACGTGGATTCTTCTAACGTTATACGGCAGTCTTAATCCTGAGGAGGGCCCTATCCCATTTTGCTCGTTCTTTTACCTACCTGATCTTTTCCCAGTTGTAGATACGGATAGGCTGCCTTGGTGTTATACAGAGAGACTAAAGAAAGGGGAGTATTATTAGAACGGCAAAGAGTTCAAGATCTTTCCTGTCTAAGGAAATTCAATCCAGGATCTTTCCTATTGAAGTTTAAGATTTATCCGAGATCCAGGGAACCCTTATTTCTTTTACATGAAATAATTAGAAATTACCTTGATTGGTGTTAAATTGATAAATTTTGGTTTAATCAAGTGTGGTTGTTCCAATTTTTGGCTCACCTTAGAAGCAATAAATTGGACTAAAGGATTTTAAAACCACAGGAGCCAAACCTTAACTAGCTACTTAATTGTAATTTATTCAATTAGAAATATTCAAAAGCCTTAGGCTTAAAATAAACCCTTTTTTCTCGGTGTCGACGCTTGGACAGTAGAAGCGAACCCTTTGGACCGACAGACACACACACCGTATTAGATTACCCAAATTCAAATAGAACCATTGGGAAGGTTTTATATAATAACTGGAATTGCAAAGTTTTTTCCTCTTTTATTGAATTTAATAATTAAAATCCAGTTGTCAACGAATTTTTAGTACGAAAGAAATAAATCATCTAAGTTTACCACGCTACCAATTGATTGATTAATCCTTTAAGAACCCTGGATAAAAAGATCTATAAATGGAATTTAATACGTTTAGAGGGAGCGTTTAGAGGGAGAGATTTACCCAGAGCCTGCTTAAAGCAACAATCAGACTTAGTTTCTAGTCCTAAAAATAGGGCAATCTTATGCAGTGCATCCAATTTTTCACCTGTAACAACTCCGATTTGATCAGTTTCCAATATACGATTCCAGTGAAATAAGTTCCCACACCTCATTGACCACTGTATAAACAAATGCTGGTCAATGTCGATAATGAGGTCAATTTTTCCTTGACTAATTTTTTAGAATCAAGTCCATTACTAGATACAGTATGGATAAATAGTAGCCGAAGTCTAGCCCGAGTTCGTCGTAAATATTATCTTTATTTTCTCAGAAAATTTCAAACAGCGTGAGCATTTAGCTTGACATATACAATTTACATTAGTCAGCCCTATAGTGTGCTACAGGTAATTATTTGGTAGAAAAAAACTGTCTTCCTAATTTACTAACTAAGATAAATGAACACTTGAAAAAGGTCTAGATCTTACTCATCAACCTAGGAAAAAAACAGTAAATCCCATCCAATAGCCAAAAAATCATGTCCAAAATTGAGCAAATTTAACATTGACAAATATAAGCCATTATCCCAAAACCAAGGAAAAGCACCCTAAGTCTACAAACATTTTAGTGTTCCTCAAGTTATTACCTTATATAAGATCTGCTCAGAGGAAAACTCACTTGCCAATACGGGTTTCAGCGCTTAATTTTTCCTTACCCAGGCAAATGAGCGGGCCTGTCATAGAACCATATGGCCTCCCCTTATGTAGTTTCACCTGTGGAATATCTACGGGAACTCAAATAACCAAAAATAAAAAAAATACCCACAAAAATTTGCAAAGCATCATGCACCACCATTCACATAGAACTCATTCAAACTAAAATCTGCCTAAATCTGACCGAATATCACTTCGGCCTGTTTAAGTCCCATGTTTGCACAACCACAACTGTTAATAAATACGCATTCACTTTGATGCAAGACATTCTACGAACTTATTTAAACCTATCCCGTGTAACAATGCAGCTGCTTGTGTCGAAACAACATTAAAATCGAAAATATATAGGGAAGCGAAAAAATCCCTCCAACAAGTTACTTTAAAATATCATTCAAAATTTCTTTATAATTTTTATTATACTTATTTGAGAGTTCATTATACTGAAAACTAAGTTTTTTAAATTGCCAAGCAAGTTTATTGACGGAAAAACCTCTTGCGATTAATTTATGGCTAGGTATTTGACTTCTACTTTTAAAATCAATGTAATTAATACCAATTATCACATATCTAAACAGTTGGGAAGAATACGATGATTATGTTATATTTGAATGTGTATTACTTTTAAGGAATGGGAAATTAACTATTTTAAAATTAAAGTCATCAGTTATATTATATGGTTTAAAAACTAATTTATTATTATGAGCAACATCAATATCTAAATCTAGAAAATGGTGATTATTACCTTTCCCATCGCTAGGTTTCAGATTTAACTCTGGTGGGTATATCTTATTCGAAATCTCTAAAAACTCTGAACAATTTATCACCAGAAGGTCAAATAAATATCTTTTATTATTTGAGAGTGAATATTTTATATTACTTGTTTTTTTTTATCAATCATAAATTCATATTCTAAATGGATCAAAAACAGGTCCACCATGAATGGACTCACATTACCCCCCATAGGGATTCCGATCCTTTGCTTATACAGATTACCATGATATTTATAAAACTATTAAATAGAAGAAATTCTAGTAAATCGTAAATTATATCTAAGATATAACATCTTGAACTAGTAGCGCTATTAAAGAAATTAGTCCATCTAGGCTTCTTATTATAGGTGTCAAATTTTGAAAAACTAAATTAGACAAAAGGAAAGATTTCTCAATTATCTTTTTTAAATTTACAAACAGTATATTAATTGGTAGATATGTATACAATATAGTGAAATCAAATGAGTCCACTCTTTTGACTGAAACTAAATCCAGAGAATCAATTACTTCAAATGAATTATTGACACTCCAATATGGATTAAACTTAGAAATTTTTTTTAATTCCTGAGCAACATGCCTTCAATTTATTTTTAATTTCCCCTATAATACAAGACAGGTCAGTCGCCACAATTCTGGCTGGGCATCTGGCTCTACCAGCAATAAAACGTGGTTTAAGGGGATTCTTATGAAAATTTTCCCTCCAATATAAAGAAGGGAAATTTTTATCATTATCATTAATATTAATATTAAATTTTTTTAAAAGTATATCCTCTATTCTTTTCATTAAACTATTATTGTCATCTTGAACCTTTTCATATGTATTCGTTGTGCTTAACTCCTTTGATAAAACATCACAATAGAGCTTCTGACAGATTATTGCAAAATTATTATTAGCTTTATCAATAGGTAAAATTACAAAATCATTCTTTATATCAGCCATTGCTTGTTTTATCTTATCATTATAGAAAATTGCCTCATTATTAAAATTGTTTGCATTAGTGTATATCTTATTTCTAATTCTAGTAACAATTACATTTTTCCACTTCTTAAAACTATTTTTATTAATTTTCTCTTTTTTGCACCACTTGTCGATAAATAAATCAAAATCAGTACTTAACCCACTAAGATTATTTTATGCTTTTAGATGATTAAAAAGACGGAATTTAGCCCCCATTTTCATTATACTCTGCAGATCCAGTTGTTTTATTATTGCAAAATCACCTCTTATAATGTGTTCGTAAGTTGGATTTACAAATCATGAAAATTGCTCACAATTACACACAGGTTTCCAATTACTATCCTTGTCAAAATTCTTAAGTATTGATTAATAATTAAAAATTATTTGTAATATCGTTTTTGAAAATTTATAATTTACATCCTCGGGGCTCATGAAGAAGTCACGAGTAATGTACAACAGTGTACCCTAACTAATATAAAAACCCCTCTTATGCTTTCTCTTCCCACCATTTAAGAATTCTCTGTCATGGCAAAGGACAGTGACCCCACCCCCTAGATGTTGGTTTGCCCAATCAAATGGTACTATATGTTTTGGTGACCCTGGGCACTTGCGCTCCAAACAGTCAAGGTGGACATTGTGGAATTTTTTCCATCATGAGCTAATTCATTGGTACGTTTCTTTGAAGATCTGTTTGCAGGGGGTTATGTGCAGTAGTCAAAAATGCATATTCGAAACATTCCAAACTGGTATCCAACTTAAAAATTTGAAACAAATTTATTATTCCGATTAATGGTTTACGTTTACTAGGGTCCAACCTGATATTTTCTGAAAGATCCCTCTTCTTTCATTTAAATGTTACAGGTCTCAATCTAAAAAACTTTTTGTCAAAACATATTTGTGAAAATCGATAGTTTTGGCGCTAGGATTTGCAGTAAGTAATCAAATACAATGACAAGAAACTGCTCTGCAAACTATAATACGTTACTTTAGTTTTCCAGTGTAAGTTCAAGCCTCTTATAATTTACTTAGCTTCAGTAACAGTTATTTGTTTAAACACAAGAAAGACCCTTTGTAACTTTTACATTGGAATAAATTTAGCTCAGCTCCTCTTTCGGCATGTGATGCTAATTTTTTTCAATAGATTTAAAGGGAAAGGTATACATTTCTGGGGGGTTTCCTAACTATAATTTTGGAGTGTCACAGTCAGTTGAGTCAGAACCGTACACAGGTTGGTGACAGAGCTCTTTAAAGAAAATTTGACTATCAAAATGCCTCTCTTATGAAGCTAAGATAGGAAAAGAAATAATGAATGATAAATAAAACCAAATAAGGGTGAGAAAACGAGATTTTGTCAGCCAGTGGTAATATATGAAGACGAAAAACCAGCAAATATTTCGACGAGGACCTCCGCCAAGTCGTCCTCAGTGCTAAAAAACAAAAACAAAAAAGAACAAAAAAAAACAACAAGAATCGAACCTTTTAGAGTTCACTACACAAAATCCTAACAAACACTGAATGAAAGACCAAAGCCGAAACCAATGAAAAAAAGGATTTTACCGAAGAGATTGTGCAAGAATCTTTTGCCTAGCAATACTTCTTGCTCTTCTGCCATTTCGGTTTTCATTAGATATGTTAATAGGTTCTGTTAAATTTGATTGGGTGCAAATATCAAAAGAGTCTTTTAGTTTTAAATTGTTATAAATTGGACTTAATGAAATTTCTCCGGTGTCCATATTTATAGCCAAATTCCTATTTATATATTTTTCTTATCTCAATTACCTCTTTGAAAGATTGTGGTAGGCCATTTACAGTAGATATTAAAGTTGCCTTCCCAAAAAGAACAAGATGTGTAGGATTTTTGAAAATATGCTGGGCAAATGCGGAATCAAAGTTGTCATTTTTATTTTTCATCTCAGAGACTTATCTATTGAAGTTTTATGTTCATACAAACATTCACCAAGTTGTCGATGGGTCCTACCAATGTAAAATTTCCCACAGGAACACGGGAATCTGTGGACACAACTACTCAATACATGGCCAGTTTTATCTTTTCCTGAGTTGAAAAAATGTTCAACTTTTTGTTCACTTTTGAAAGAAACAGAGAGATTGTGTTTATTTAAAATTTTTCCCAGTATATCACTAAGTTTTGAAATGTATTGCAGATTGGTGAAAGTTTTTTTCTCAATTGCCGGAGCGACTGAATCAAGGGGATGGGCTCCCTATTTTCTTGTTTTATCTTTTTTAATCGTCTATCTATGATATTTTCAATAAGGTTTATTGGGTAGCCATTGCAGAATAAATATCTTTGATATAATTTAATTCAGAATTTAAATGATTTAGTGAACAGATTTTTAAAACTCTGTCGACTAAAGAGATTATTACCCCTCTTTTAACAGAAGGAGGGTGATTTGACGAGAAGTGTATATACTGATCATTATGAGTCGGCCTTCTGTATATAGAAAATTCACGGCTAGGTGTATTTCTTATTATCAAAACATCCAAGAAAGGCAGCTTTCCTGCATATTCTAGTTCCATTGTGAACTGGAGGTTTGAATCAAAAGAATTGAAAGATACCAAAAAATCTCTAAGAAAGTCATGTCCATATTCCCATATTCAAATGTTACCTCTCTGAAAAGCAACATTAGAGAAATTAACAATCAATTTAGATGTGTTTAATGACTGAAACCATAATAACCAGTCCGTTCATTATATGCAGTTCTGATACAAAGCAAACCTTATATCAACCAATTAAATGACTCAGAGCTATATGTTGAACCCATAAACAGAACTCAGAAACCAGCTTGTTGCATTTGCAATGAACTGAAAATGAGCTGTGTAACGATTTTGACCGGTGGAGATTCAGCGAGCCAAGAAATTCGACCTTCTTGGAAATACAATGAACTCAGAAATTTATCCTTACTGCAGGTTCAAAGAATTCATCAAGGCCTTTCATAAGACAATACTGTATAGTATACGTTGTGACTACTGGAAAGAACTCTATCCCCAAGCCTAACTAAGATGCTTATTTATTAGCAAATAATCTTGATACTATTTCATTTTTTCTCTATCTGTCACAAAACTTCCTGCAGCAATTATTAATTTTTTTTATTACAGGCTTCACGGCTTCATCACAAATGATGATTTGCCTCTAGTCCTGGTAGTTACTTCATTTTCTAACATTGAGGTACTTGTTATACCTTCTCTTGAACGCGTCAAGGGAAGGATTTTTCGGGATTATCTCTGCCGGCAATGTATTTCATGTGGCGACCAATCGCCGGGCGAACCTCGTTTTCAGATATTCTTGGCGGGGAGTAATCTGCTAAAGGTAGTCCTAACGAGCTCTACTTCGGCGAGTTGATCGTAAGGGCTTTGCTTTATCAGGAACGAGCTTCAATAGCTCCTCCGATGGAGGGTCATACAAGTACTTATAGAAAACCGACATTGACGCCAAACCGAAATGTTCCTGGATCAGCTGTTGGGTTTTAGATTTCGTGTTGCCAGAGGTTCCTGCTTGCACTGCTCTTTCTTGAATATGTTGGATTTTAGCGATGTGGCCTTTTGGTGCACCAGCGAAAAGAGGATATGCATATTCCATGACAGGTCTGATGCACGAATTGAAAAGTGGCAGAATAGAATCATCAGGGAGAAGACTTTTTGCATCTTAGGATAACTCCTAATTTCTTGTTGCAAGAGGGTCTAATTTCACTGAGATGCTCAGTCTGTGAGAGATCCGAAGAGAAATTAACTCCAAGTAGGCGCAGTGTATCCACTCGTGTTATTACCTCTCCTTTGAAGAAGAAATCAGGATGAGCCTTCATATTACGCACCTTAGAAATTAGGAGCTCTTTCGTTTTCGATGTGTTAAAACTTACAAGCCATGCTTCTGCCCACGCCTCAATTTTCACCAGGTCAGCCTGAAGCTCTTTGTCGGGTTCACTGGAATCTTCGTCTTTTGCGATTGATGTTTTTGTTGTTGTGTCATCCGTAAAGCTGTGAGGTTTTTTCACCAGGTTGTCCCCAAGGTCGTTTATGAGCACCAAGAAAAGAGTTGGCCCAAGAATACGCCTTGTGGTACTCTTGATAAAACTGGGTGTTCTTTTGGTATGAAGCAATCAAGGACAACTTGCAACAGTAGTTGACGAAGAAAATCAGCAAGCACGTCAAATGGTCGGCCATAATAGTATGATATTAATTAGAATCATTGTATTGATTTACAATGGGGGGGGGTGTACAAGAAAACACAAGGAGATTTATAATGGAACTTAAAAAATATACCTCCTACAAACTACCAGCTGATCTTACGGTTGAGAAACTATAATTTCTGATTCTTGCCCGATCAGACAAAAGCGTATCAGGAATACCATTATTTATCATCATTCATTATATAAACTGAATAAATATGAGTTTAATGGTATTCTTACTCTTAAGAAAGGCTATGAGACAACAGTCTACAAAGAGTGTTAAGCACTATATCAAGATTTAATGTCAATTAAAAAATATACGGGTCAAGTATGAGCTCAGTGATTTTCTTACGCTTCAGTAAGGCCTTAGAAAGTTGCCAGGGAGCCAAACGCCACCTTGTCCAGACAATGGTATCTACTATCGTACAATGCAATTTAAGATGTGTAAAAGCCACAAAGTGACTATCTACAGACACATGAATTCTTGATTTTTCTAGAGTAGGACGATCACACTTTTCTGTTTGTTTTTTCCCTACGGGTAACTTTAATGAGTTAGTAGTAATAAATTATGAAAGAACGCATATTTAAACAAAAAAATTAAGGACCCATTGTCCTTTTTTGTAACAGAAGGGGTAAAACCTCCCGACATTTTTCGAGCAATGCAACAGTTTTGTCCCGGAGAGAGCCTAATTTTATGAAGCAAAAACTATGAGAAACGTTGAAAGGGTAATACACTGGTAATACATGGTAATAAAATGGTGATACAGCCTACCATGTCCAGGAGCTATACTGACAAACGGTATAACTTTTGCCCCTAAACATTTATGTAATTCATAAGAATTGAGCAATTAATACAGACCCTTTGTCAAATAAAACCATGGTAATAGAATATTGTATACCTATTTGGATGTTTGGTTGGAGGCCAGTCAATTCTATTGTAGATCTGGGGAGAGGTACTTACGGCCTCAAAAAATGTATTTAGGCTTAAAAGTTCAAACACTGTAATGAATTGGATCTAAAGGGATAACTCCATAGCCTAGGACCTATCTTCACTTCGAAAAAATGATACCAACAAAAAAGTGAAATTTCCCTTAAATTTTTTCGTTACTTAATTTATGTTCAATTTCAACATTTTGTATTTGTTATGGCTTTTATTGCACAAAAATTAGTACAAGTAAACAGTACGAGGTAGAAAACTGTATATGATTTTGGCATATTTATTTACAATTGAATAAAAACCAAATTTGTTCATTTACATCGTATTTGATTCGCTTTACCTTGCTAAAGCTTTTAGATTATATTTATTAACAAGGCATCACTCGGACCTGCAGGGACAACCTGAAAATAAAGTAGGGGGTCAATATATTTGAGGCAAAATTACAATAAATGGTTTGTAAAAGTTTTAGTTTAATTCTAAGTTAAAGTTACTAGTAAAACAATTTATGGTTGTATATTTTCTTTAGACAACACTGATATAGGTATAAGGCTCCCAATACCAATTATGATAGGAATTATAATAGTTAAGCACATTATCATCAGGAGCTCCAATTTAAAAAAAATCGGTGAGAGTGATATGAAATAATTTTTTTAATTTAGGTGATGGCAATTTTGTTGTTTTTCCAATTTTCTCAATGAAACCTTAAACAGTGATATTATTAAATAAAAACACCACAAGAAGATATTTGCCAAAAAAATCGGGGGAAGGCCAAAAGATACAGTCCCAGATACCCCCCCCGCCCCCCTCCACATTCATGCCTGGAACTGGTTCTCTTGAAACTAAAGAATTTTCAGGGTTTGTTGTGATAAAGTGGAAATGAATAATGTACATATGGTTTTAGTTTCTTGGTGAAAATTATATTGGCAACGAAATTTTGGGATGTCTAAAAGTTGCACTTTCTTTGGGGAGCTATACGGATGGATGATTATAAACACTAAAAGAATTAGCATGGTTTTTGAGCATTATAAAATCCAGTCGACAACATAATATTCTTTACTATGCCCTCCCTTTGTTAGAATAAGAAAAAACTATCTAGATTAATACGTAAAATACATAATGTAACAACATAATGCTGCCCCGAGAAATATCTGAACCAGCTTAAAAATTCCTTTTCATGGTGGTTGCTTGCTCCGAGATTCTCGTCTCCAAGAAAAGTAAGTTTTATAGCAAGATAATGGATAGCAAGACAATAATGCAAATATAATAGTAATGTAAAGTAATAGTAATGTAAAATAATATACTTAATGTAAAATAGTACTATACGGTTAGTAGTAAAGTAAAAAGATAGTAATGTAAAGTATGAAAACCTGGGACTGCTGGCGACTTCCATTAGCTTTTTCTTTGATGCTTTATTGACATTGCAAATGGCGATAGCTGGGAAGTCAATTTCATCCACAGCCAGTCCTTTTGCGTCAAATGTTACAATGACAGGTGAACTTTCCCACTGCTGGTAAACAGTTAGGATGAAATACCCTGAGGATAGCAGTGCAGCAGTAAAGACCAAACCCCATAGAACCCTAGAAAAACATGGAAATTTTATTATGAATATTTTCAGCTTCAGGATTTTTAGAATATATGTTCTCATTATAGACTCTATAGCCGTTCAAAGTTTAGCCTATCAAAGTCGATTCAGGTTTTTTCTAAGCTAAGTTATGCTTAAACTGTTCCAAACCTTACCCAATATTTTCATAAGGCCTTGGCTAGACTGTATCCAACTTTTTGTGGTCATTACATTTTTTCAACACTCATGGGCGTCAAATCGACGCCCATTCTTTAATGCTAGTAATAATGGAAATTAGAGTACTCTATATCTGTTACTGTAAATAACTTTTATACCAGCCCAATAAGAGTCGTATTGAATCCGGCTCCTTTAGGAGCTATAGGACTCGTAATATTATTCGAATGTTTAGTGCAATGGATCTATTGATGTTGTTGAATAAGTTAGATTACAAGTTAAATGAACAGGCTAGCCTGCGGTTAGATCCTTTTCACCCTCTTGTTAGTTTGTTTCGACTAGTCTAAATCTGTTCATATGTATGTTAGGGTGTTTCCGTCAAAATTGATGTATATGCGTAAATGTGTATGTGTGTGTTCAAGAATATTTATGTATGTGTGTTTTTCTTTCTTTTCTTATTTGTCCTTTTTCTTGTGTTACTCCACTACTTACACATATTGTATGGTGGGCTATTATTTTACAAAATTATTGCACTATTAAACTCTCCTAGACTTAGATTATGCTAATGATTTAAGCATCCTAGAGGAAAATTTTAGCAAACTGAATGAGTTTTTAGAGGTTTGGAGAATTCAGGGTGCAAGAACAGGTTTGAAAATTATTGTTAAGGTGACGACGTCACTAAGACTTGGAATAAGTAAAGGTTAAGAGGTGATATTGGGCAAAGACATGATCGATCAAGTGGAGAGCCTCACTTACCTAAGTAGTATCAAACAGTTCGTGGTAACGAACCGTAAGTAAGGAGCGACCCGGCTCAATGGTAACCAAAACTCTAGAAAACGGGTTTTGGATACCAATAGATGCATCAAAAGAATCAAATTTTGATGCTGATTTTAAATATATAAGTTTCATCAAGTTTAGTCATACCCATCAAACGTTACGCGCCTGAGAAAATTTGACTGATTTTTGAAAAAAGGGACAAAGACCCCCTAAAAGTTATAGAACCTTAATGAAAATCACACCATCATATTCAGCGTATCAGAGAACCCTACTGCAGAGGTTTCAAGCTCATATCTACAAAAATGTGGAGTTTTGCCTTTTTTCCCAGAAGAAAGATCACGGATGCGTGTTTATTTGTTGTTTTTTTTTCTAGGGGTGATCTTATCGACCCAAGTGGTCCTAGAATATCGTTGGAGGGCTCATTGGAACGGAAATTAAAAGTTCTAGTGCCCGTTTTAAGGTACCAAAAATAAGGAGGGCAACTAGGCCCACTCCCACGCTCATTTTTTTTCCCAAAGTCACCCGATCAAAATTTTGAGATAGCCATTTTGTTCAGCATGGTCGAAATAAGATAACTATTAGGATGACTTTATCCCCTGGAGTCCCTAGGAGGAGGGCTGGAAGTTATGAAGCTACCCAATTTTAACGTATAGTATTGATTATTGGGAAATATACAGACGTTTTCAGGGGGATTTTTTCTGGTAGGGGGGGGGGGGGACCGGGGGTCGGTGGGAAGATCTTTCCATGAAGGAAGTTTTCATGGGAAAAGGGACATTGCTATGAAGGGGGCGCCGAAATTTCCCAGCATTATTTAAAAAAGGATCAGAAATTAAACAGCAGCAACATCAAAACTTTAAACGAACAGAAAATATTACGTATATGATAGGGTTCACCCCCTAGTCAATGCCTCGCTCTTTAAGCCAAAGATGTTTTAGTACTTTCATAAGAGCTATTTATTCTAAATAACGGCCTTTGTGATTAAGGGGTCATTTTTAAAGAATTGGAACAAAATTCGAACTTTAGCTTAAAGAGCGAGGTATTGACTAGGGGGGCGAACCCCCTAATATACGTATTAAAAATATATGAATATAGAAGTTCGTTACGTAAGTTAATTCGTAAGTTAAGTATATTTATTACTAATAAAAACGTTCCTAAATAAAATTAAACAAGTTTCGAGAAAGCCATTTAACCAAGTAAAAGTAAAATTAATATGCAAATTTTATTTTTATTATTCATGTACGGTGAGCCAAAATCAAATACTCCATTAATTCAAAAACGTTCAAAAATTAAATTAAAAAAAACAACTTTTTTTAACTGAAAGTAAGGAACGACATTAAAACTTAAAACGAACAGAAAGTATTCCGTATAAGAAAGGGACTGTCCCCTCGTCAACGCCTCGCTCTTTACGCTAAAGTTTGACTTTCTCGCGACTGTATTATTTTTAAACAATAAAAAACTTTAGCGTAAAGAGCGAGGCGTTGACGAGGGGACAGCCCTTTCATATACGGAATAATTTCTGTTCGTTTTAAGTTTTAATGTCGTTCCTTACTTTCAGTTTAAAAAAAACTTGTTTTTTTATTTAATTATTAGTAAAGACGGTGTATGAAGCGAAGATTTTAAAAGTAGAATAGCAAAGGCCCAGGGTATTTTTTTCACAGTTGATAAAAAGTTTGGTGGAAAAGGTAGATAAGTCTTAGAGCCAAGATTAAAATATGGGAAGCTACAGTGATGACAGTGGACAAGTATGGTTCTAAAGTGTGGGCACTCCGAAAGAATGAGGAGAATTTGTGTTATCCAGTGAAATTGCCTACGGATTCTTAGGGTAACTAACTGACTGACCGTATCTAAAACATTAAACTGTAAGAAAATGTAGTTCAATCACACTCTTTTGGGCTGTAATTTGAGAAAGGTGGTTATGGATAGGAAACCCTCTGCAGATGAAGGATGAAACATTGCCCAAGATCGTCCTTGTGGGTCAATCGTTTAGGGTCAAAAATAAAGCCGATCACCCTCAAATGCTGTGGTAGGATATCATAAGGGAAGGTTTTAGGGAAATCAAAGCTTCTTGGGAGGATATAAAGAGGGATACTTTGAATAGATTAGGATGAAGGATGAGCGAGCGCAGCTATTTTAGCCTCAGGTGGCTTGGTGCTGCAGTGAGTTGTAAGTAGTAATAGTAGTAGTGGTAGTTGTTGTTGTTGTAGTAGTAGTAGCTTCTGCTATGACTTCCACATTATTACCATTAGCCTTAGTAATAGTAATACTTATAGCATTTAAGTACAAATATTACTAAGGCTAATGTTATTATTGTGCAACTTTCAGAGACTGTAAAGGGGGACGTTTGGGTAAATCAAAACACCCTATGTGCATGCAAGCTATCAAAAAGGCATATCAGCAGTATCTCAGAAATGAATCAATGCATTAAGTTGAAACTATCAGGGCATGAAGAGCGGATGTTGAAGAACAAAAAGGTACAATGCGAATGCTTCTACTAGTAGCGTTATCACCAATACTTCTCCCACTACCCCTACTATTACTACTGCTATTATGACAGCGACTATTGCTACTGCTAAGGTAAAGAATACGACATTGGACTTAACAGTCCCTATCGATGGTACTGATCTACATTTTAAGACCATTCAGCCATGAAGTGCAACGTAGTGCTGGGGGACCAACCATCCTGTGCTGTCCCACACTCTTACTGTTTACCTTCCCAAGATTTCTCCAGGTGCCCATTTAGAACTGGGTTGATACTGGCTGAGCTTGGAGAGTCATATCACTGACCCCTGTTTCAAACCAAATAACCAACGACACCAGAACTTGAATCCTGTCCTCACGGAAAAGAGATTCCATGTCTAGCGTGCTCACCACTCGGCTAGGACGGCTAAATGCTAAAGATATTAGCAAAAATTTTAGGGAATGGTAAGGGCGGCGTTGAACTGAATAAAAACATACTTTGTACATGTGGGCAGTCAAAGGGTGCATTAGTGATATTCTAGCAACACCTTAGGAAATTAAACTGAAGTAAAGTACAAATTAATAACAATAATAATAATTTATTTGTGCCCGGTCACACAAAAAAAAGGAAAGCGGAGTAAGGAAAAGGAGAAAAGAAAAACAAAAACACTTCAACACCAAAGAATAAACTCAAACAACAACTTCTTCATTCGCACTCGTAGATAAGGTGTAGGGGCAGAAATTCGCACAAAGTTTCCATTGCTCTTTTTTCGGCGTTTCTTTCGGAGAATGGCATAATGTCAGTCGGGTCAACCATATTTTGGGAACGCAGGATGAATGTGTTTCTTTCACGGAGCGGATATCTAAGTAAAAACTTTAGATACTTGCAATAGATTGACCGGAGTTTTAGTCTCTCAGTTTGGGTGAACCAATCTCACAATGGCGATACATAGAGCAGGTGAGGGAGAGCAACTGCTGCATAAAGCTTTGCAAGAATATTCCTGTTCAGGCTAAACTTCAAAGAGACAAGTTTGCCGTAACTTAATCGAATACTTTTGATATTTCATCTATTATCAATTAACGTGAACTTCTTATATCTTGACCGTACGTTATTCCCAGATACTTCATAGAGTTTCCCGGAAAAATTTTCGTTCGTCCCACCTTTACATATGTATTTTCACTGCATAGTTGCTTTCTTGCCGAAGAAGTAAATTCCAGAAACTCAGTCTTAAGTGCGTTAACTCGTAAACCAATACTTTCATATCCAGTAATCAGGTGGTCAATATTCTCTTGTAGAGAAACAAGATTGCAACTTTGTAATAGCAGGTCATCTGCGTACGAAAGCAGGCTAAGGTAGCAGACATTGATACTAAACCATCCGGCAATATTTTTTGTTATTCCAGATGTCATGGTGTTAAACAAGATATTGCTTAAAACAAATCCTTGTCGAAGACCTCGGAAGAGTCTGATCGGTCTACTCAGAAGACCCCCGGCCAGTTTAACTTTCATAAAACTCTTCGAATACCAATACGACAGAAGTGCTACAACATGTGCACTAGCCCCACATTCAAGTAACATTAGAAGTACCTGGGACTGCACAACCAGGTCAAAGGTAGCCGAAATATTTACACTGCACATGAAGAGGTAAGACCCCTGTCTATGGGCTTTATCGATAGCTTTCTTTAACAATCTATGCACAAACGCGCAACTCAGATTTCGCCGGAACCCGAACTGTCGGTAATCTAGTCTACACTTTCCCTGTGAATAAAGTTGTATTTCCCAACTATATAAACAAAACATCCTTGTTTATTTTTTCAAAGCCAGACATAGTCTTATGTTCTGGTCTTTAGCTGGCACTGGGTGTGTCAGCCCTACTCACGGGGGGGGGGCGTCATCCCTACTACAAGCGTCTAAGTAAAGTGAAAATTATGTTCTCATCTTTAGTAGGTCTTGTTTCATATATGTTTTGATGGTGATTTGCGGTAGTTTTACGCATGAAAAATTATTTGACTTCATTTCTGCTCATCTTTGGTTTAATTTAGCTCCTTTTTTTTTCTTTGAAAAAAACTTTTTTGGAAAATTTGTTTTCTAACTTTTAGTTTAACAGGACCACCTTTCAAAATACATCAGTCTCCTCCCTGTAATACTAGTGAGGAACATATTCAGAAGAAACTCTTTCTTTTTACGATAATATTTATTCATCAATAAATACAAATATAATAATACACTATACTATACACCCAAATGCTCCTCGGTCTATAGAAAAGGGGAAGCCATACGAGTCACTCACTGAGAGAAAGTCACTTACTTCCAGAGAGAAGAGAAGAAAATAAATTGTAGAACACAAAATTAAATAGTTTGGATACATTAAATAGATTAAAAAGATAGATTGTAAATAGTTTAAATACATTATATAGATTCAATTGAATCCTGCGCAAAAAAGGCTATAAAAAGAAATATGTAACTTCAAAGAAGCCAAGTATTTCTTAAAAAAAATTGATATAAATTTGATTGATGTACTTGATTTACTTGATTGATTCTTGGTTTAATGCAATTGATTTAATTGATGTACTTGATTAAAAAAATTCTAATGGAATCAAGGGCATCTTAAAGATGTCCTTGGTTTAAAAAATTAATGTAATAGTAATATATTGTAAAACAATAAACATTATGAAAATACCTTTCGAAGTCATGTCTGCCACTCTCTGATATATAACGAAGTCCATGAAGAGACGTATTTAAAAGAAAATCTTCTGTTACTAATCCTAAAGATGTTTTTGGTAATTTTTTTGTTTCAAGACCGACACGGGGGCTAACAGCTGATTTTCGTTTTCTTGCCATTTTGATACTGATGTATTTACCAAACTTTTCACATTATCAACATGAATCCTGTTTACTTTTCTCCCATTAAGTCTAGTATCATCCCATCTCCATCTGCTTGTTTCAATGTCATTAGAGGGGAAAATTTACCAAGGAGCAAATTACTTCATTTTAGTGGGAAAACCTGGTGTGACTAAATACATATGGCAATTAGATGAATCCTTAAATTTATGACAAAGTAAACGAATTACGGGACCAAAAATGTGTTCCTCATAAATCTTTTACTTCACATTCACAAATTGGTTACTTATCTGCCAAAGCTTTTAAATAGTTCGTGGTAAGGAACTATAAGCAAGATGTGACTCGAACTAATAGTAAGAGATTTTTTTTTAAAGAGAGTCTTGATATCAAGTAATCAAAAAGAACTAAAAACGAACGCCGGATTTGAGCCTTTAATAAATTAAATAAAAAAAACAGGTTTTTTAAACTGAAAGTAAGGAGCGATATTAAAACTTAAAACGAACAGAAATTATTCCGTATATGAAAGGGGCTGTCCCCTCCTCAACGCCTCGCTCTCTACGCTAAAGTTTGACTCTGTCTCACAACTTTATTTTTTAAAACAATAAAAAACTTTAGCGTAAAGAGCGAGGCGTTGAGGAGGGGACAGCCCCTTTCATATACGGAATAATTTCTGTTCGTTTTAAGTTTTAATGTCGCTCCTTACTTTCAGTTTAAAAAACTTGTTTTTTTTTATTTAATTTCTGATCGTTTTTTAGTTAATGCAGGGGATGTTTCCTCCCTCTTTAAAAAATCGAGTAAATTTTCTCAGGCTCGTAGCCTTTGATGAGTAATACTAAACTTAATAAAATTTATATATTTAGAATCAGCATTATAAACACATTCTTTTGATACATTTATTGACATCAAAATTCCGTTTTTAAAAGTTTCGATTACTATTGAGCCGTATCGCTTGTTTTTTTATTGTTTTTTTTTATTACGTATATGTTATTACGTATATGAGGGGGTTCTCCCCTTAGTCAATACCACGCTCTTTACGTTAAAAGTTAAAAAAAAAATTGGATTCACAAACCCCTGAATCACAAAGGCCGTTTAATTAGAATAGATAGCTCTTTTGAAAGCACTAAAAAAAACTGTAGCGTAAAGAGCGAGGTATAGACTTGGGGGAGAACCCCCTCACATACATTATAATTTCTGTTCGTTTTAAGTTCTAATATTCCTTCTTACATTTCAGTTGAAAGAACTTGTTTTTTTTTATTTAATTTCTGATCGTTTTTTAAATAATGCTTGGAAATCCGGCGCCCCCTTCATAGAAATGTCCCTTACCCCAAAGAAACATCCTCCACGGAAATATTCTCCAGATTAACCCCCTCTTCTAGCCCCCCCCCCTCCAGAAAAAATCCTTCCTGAAAATGGTTGTATACTTCCCAATAACCAATAAATAATGCTGGCAAGTCCGGCACCCCTTCATGGCAATTTCCCTTCCCCCATGAAAACTTCCTTCATGAACAGATCCTCCAACATAACCACCGACCCACCCTTCCCTCCCACTACCAGAAAAAAAACCTCCTGAAAACTTCTGTATACTTCCCAATAACCAATACTATATGTTAACATTGGGTAAAGTTCATAACTTTTAGCCCTCCCTCTGGGAACTTCGGGGGATTAAGTCATCCTAAATGACATATTTATCATATTTTCGACCATGCTGAACAAAATGGCTATCTCAAAATTTTGATCGGGTGACTTTGGGAAAAAAATAAGCGTGGAAGGGGGCCTAGTTGCCCTCCATTTTTTTTGGTCACTTAAAAAGGGCACTAGAACTTTTAATTTCCGTTCTAATGAGCCCTCTCACGATATTCTAGGACCACTGGGTTGATACGATCACCCCTGGGAAAAAAAAAAACAAACAAACAAACAAATAAACACGCATCCGTGATCTTTCTTCTGGCAAAAAATGTAAAATTCCACATTTTTGTAGATAGGAGCTTGAAACCTCTACAGTAGGGTTCTCTGATACGCTGAATATGATGGTGTGATTTTCATTAAGGTTCTATAACTTTTAGGGGGTCTTTCCCCCTTTTTTGAAAATCAGCCAAATTTTCTCAGGCGCGTAACTTTTGATGGGTAGCACTAAACTTGATGAAAGTTATATATTTGAAATCAGCATTGAAATCTGATTCTTTTGATATATCTATTGGTATCAAAAACCCGTTTTCTAGAGTTTCGGTTACCATTGAGCCGGGTCGCTCCTTACTTACAGTTCGTTACCACGAACTGTTTGATTAAATTTACCACACATTTACGCCATATTTATGAATTTACATCACATACATTGGAAACAAAATATACCTAGGATACCTAGGAAACAAAAACAGTGTCGAAACATAACCTTAATGATCAGTGATAACAAAACACACAGCAGCAGTGTTGCCAGCAGCAACAAATAAAAACACAGGCTTTTCAAGTCCAACGTTCTTTTTTAGACACTCTCTACACCTAAGGAACCATGTTTTTATACAGAATCCAAGTACTTAAATGTCTATAATTTTGAAACAATCCATCGAAACCTAAGAGTTTATGACATTCCCCCAATTTTCAAATGAGGAGCAATACACAAGAAAAGGAGAGTGGTCTTGATAAAAACGGAACCATAAAAACGGGGCATATCAGAAAACCGTTCTGTAGAAGTTCTATGTTATTATCTAAAAAAATGTGGAATTTTAAATTTTTTTTCCCACAAGAAAGTTCACATATGTGTGTTTATATTTTTTTTTTCCCAGTGGTTGGTCATATCAAACCAGTGGTCCTAGAATCCTAAGCGAGAAAAACGGGTTTAATTTAAACAAAGGAGTGACAAAGAATAAAAAAAAAACAATTTATCAATAAAAAAAATCCGAATATTTCAACTCCACACACGGGAGCTTTATCAACGGAAAAAAGGAATAAAGATTTTTTTTAGTAAAATCATCTAAAAGAAGACGACTAAAAAACGAGACAACAAGAGAAAACAAAACAACAGACATAACAAATAAATAAAACTCATATTATAAACTTCCACTATACAGCAACACTGTAACACACACGGTAAAATAAAAGTATACTTTCACGTAGGCAGCGTTGTTTCACATTCGTTCAGCGCACTGTCTAGTTGCTGGATTAGCGTGAAAATACGCTCTTTTAGCGTATAAGAGTAAATTAACGTTGAGATAGTAACGTTGAGCTGGATTAGCGTGAAAATACGCTCTTTTAGCGTATAAGAGTAAATTAACGTTGAGATAGTACTTTACGAGGAGTTATACTCCTCGAATATATAGTTACACTCGTCAACTGTTCTGGGAGGAGCTAATCACTTATCAGAAGAAAATGAGATGTGAAAAAATGAAAACATTGATTTCTCGATGGTCTGGACTCAAGCCTTGAGCCATGTTGTCAAACAGCCAGGGCAACTTCCTTCAGTTGGAAAATTGTTATCATGGGAAAAAAGCTGATAGAAATCAAATAAGTACAAATTTACCTATCAGGTGATATAGCTTTATTATATATAAATATATATATATATATATATATATATATATATATATATATATATATATATATATATATATATATATATATATATATATATATATATATATATATATATATATATATTGCACAAGGAGCCCGGCACGTGGCAGGCTTCTATATATAGATTCTCTCTGTCACTTGTCTTCTAAACACAGACAACTTGATCCTTTTCTTGATGTCATGACGTCCAAATGGACCTTAAATTAGAAGTGGTGCCTTTGTAAAATTATATATATTTTTTTTAACCTTTAACTTTTGCTTCGACTTGTCTTTCGTCATTATAAAATACATATCGCCGGACCTTTGTTTCTTCTAATTGTTCTGGTAGTGGGACAAAACTTCTTGCTTTTGCCTTGGCTTGTGTTTTGTCATTATGAAAGACATAATGCCGAACCTTTGTTTCTTTCAATTGTTCAGGTGTTGGGACAAACACTTCTTTTTTTTCAATGATTTATTTAGTCCATATTTTAATTTTCAAAGGTATGGTAAGCATTGATGACCTTATCCACGTCAAAATCCAAAACCCAATCATCATCGCTATCATTTTCAATTTGTTTGGTTAGTTTTACCTCGGCCTATCTTTCGTTATTATGAAATACATATCGCCGACCCTTTGTTTTTTTTTAACAAAGGTATGGTAGGCATTGATAACCTTATCCATGTCAAAATCCCAAACCTATTCATCATCGCTATCACTTTCAATTTTGACACGTTTTGATTCTCGCTCTCCCGGTTGATTTTCATTGATTTGCTAACATGTTCGGTGTTGCGTGTGTCTTTGCTCTTCATTTTCCTTTTTGACTTGCTCACATGCTCGATGTCGCATATCTTGTAACCACGTGTCTTTGCTCTTTATTTTCATTTTTGACAAGCAGCCACGGTTCTTCTAACCACGTGTGTATTTGCTCTTTATTTTTATTTGTGACTTGCTCACATGCTCGGTGTCGCTTTTCTTCTAACTGTGTATGTCTTTGCTCTTCATCTTCATTATTGACATGCCGCCGCTTTTCTTCTAACCGTGTGTGTCTTTGCGCTTAATTTTCATTTTTGACTCGCTCACTTGCTCCGTTTCATATGTTTTCTAACCGCATGTGTTTTTACTCTTCATTTTCACTTTTAACACGCTCAAATTGTCGTTTTCGCACATCTTCTAACCGCCCGTATCTTTGCTCTTTATTTTCATTTTTGACACGTTTTTAGATTTTGATTACTTCAGACAATTTAGCAATGGCTTTTAGTTTAGCTGTCCGTATTGCTATTGTCACAATTGACGGTCCAGGTTGTCAAATTTCACATCTTATCACTTTTGATAGTTCAGGTGTAGGTTCCAAAGAATCATCATTTATAGTAACTGCAACTGCAAATTTTCGTTTTTTGGGCCTTCCAACAGACATAATATTATATAAATAAATGTTGCGCTGGAAACTCAACAATCTTTTTTATGCTCTGCATGACATCATATAAGAAAATTCTTATATGATGCTTCGCCAAAGTAAATACCTGTATTCAGCTGCTAGTGATTTAGATATTCGTAGTATGTCAGGGCTTAGAGTGGCTCAGTGGAACTGTCATGTATCTTCTAACCACCATGATCTTAATAATTTTCTTGAAGTTTTTAAAGGTAATATTGATCTTCCTGGGATTTGTGAATCTTTTTTTTACTCAGGAGAATTTTCTCTCGTCACATTTTTTTCCAGGGTATCAAATTGTTGGCAAATAAAGGACAGTAATGAGGGGAGGAGTTTGGCGTTTCTTGTGAAGAATGGTATTAATTTTACAGTTCTGAATGATTTTTGTTATTGGAATGAAGGTAAGCTGGAAATATTATCTATTAAAGCCCAGATTGATAAAAGAAAGATTTTGAAATCTTCGGTTTATTGGCCGCCTAGTGCTACTCCAGATGATTTTTTGGGGTATTTTCAGCAGTATTTGAGTAATGTGCTTCGAAGAAATCGCGAGTGTGTTTTTATAGGTGATTTCAACTTCGATCTGCTGAAACTGACCAGCCCTAATTTAGGTTTTTTGAACTTGATGCTTTGTAATGGCTACTACCCAACTGTTACTATTCCGACAAGGATTACAGAACATTCGACAGCTTTAATTGATAATATATTTGTTTCGTCTGACCTCATTGCGCAATGCCATTCAGACGTGTCAGTTACTCCAGGTTCGGATCATCTCCCATCTCCCATCGATCAGATCAATCTCGAAGCCTAAAATAGCTAAAGAGAAATATCTCTCACGGGAGATGAAGGTCGAGAATCTGAAGAAGTTCAAGGATGAAGTGAGTGTGCTGTCATGGCAAGAAGTGACGGATATTAATGATGATCCGTCTCGAGCATTTGATAAATTTATGGATATTCTTGGTCCAATCTATGATAGGTGCTGTCCTGTTCTTGAGATCCAGAAAAGAAAGAGAACCCCCCGTAAGCCATGGATTACCGATGAAATTACTAACTTAATGCAAGTGAGGGATGACCTGTTTAAGGCATACCTGAATTGTGAGTCTGATAGTAGTTGGGAAGCATTTCGTAAGGTTCGTAATAAAGCAAATTCCCTTCGCAGTACTACAGAGAAACAGTTTTATTCTGATTGGTTTGAACAACACAAAGGTGATATGCAAGGTACGTGGAAAACTATAAAGAATCTGCTCGGTTCTGGCAAATATTCAGCTTTCCCAGAAGAAGTAGAAATTAACGGTCATAGTGTCCATAATGAGAAGGATATTACAAATGAATTTTGCAAATATTTCTCTAGAATTGGTAGTGATATTTCTAGCGAGGCAGGAAAGAATGGTGACCAGTTTTCGGAACAGGAATTCCTTGACAACCGAGGTGAACCCCAGTCCTTTAGTTTTGTTGAGTGTAATCTGAATGATGTAAGTAAGGCTGTCAAGTCGATAAAGTCAAACTCTGCTGGAATGGATCGACTTAACCTTAGGGCGTTTGAAGTTGTAAGTGCTTACCTCCTACCGGTTCTCCTATACCTAGTGAACCTATCAATGAGAAAAGATGACTTTCCACGTGCGTTAAAACAAGCTAAAGTGATTGTACTTCACAAAGGAGGTTACAAGAATGAGTTGTCAAACTATAGACGAATATCAATTTTACCTTTATTTTCAAAGATTTTTGAAAAAGTTATTTATTCCCAAGTTTATTCTTATTTAGATTCCTTTGGATTTGTTAGTGATAGTCAATTTGGTTTCAGAAAGCGTCACTCAACGTTGCACGCAATGCATCACCTTTTAGATAATTTGAATAATGGATTTGAAAGAAATTTAGTTCCTTTAACGGTAATTATTGATTTGAAGAAAGCGTTCCATACAGTTAATTTTAATATACTTTTGAAGCGGTTAAAAAGTCTTGGAATTAAAAATAGTGCTCTAAGTTGGTTTGAATCTTATCTTTTCGGTCGGTCTATGAGTTGTGTGCACAAAGATATTGTCAGTGAATTTATGCCTGTTACTTGTGGTGTGCCGCAGGGTTCCGTTCTGGGACCTCTCTTGTTCCTAGTTTAATGATAGTACGTTTATCATATGCAAAAATTGTAGTTATCAAACTTTGAAAGTGATTCCACAATACTTAACCACCCCAGCCCCTCTAATGTTCAGACATATAGATAGCCGAATGGTATTATTCCCGATTTACGGTTATACTAGTTAAAACAAGAGTGACAAATGGCAAAATGCATTGAAAATAATTAATTTGGGCTATATATTGGCACATTAAGGAGGGAGAGCAAAGTTGGATAGATTTAAAATTATATATATATATATATATATATATATATATATATATATATATATATATATATATATATATATATATATATATATATATATATATATATATATATATTATATATATATATATATATATATATATATATATATATATATATATATATATATATATATATATATATATATAGCACTGGACTCCGGCAATCAGTACGCGGCAGGCTTCTATGCATAGATTCTTACTTTCGCTTGTCTTCTAAAGGCAGACAATTTGAGCCTTTTCTTGATGTCATTACGTCCAAATTGACCTTAAATTAGAATTGGTGCCTTTTTAAATTAACATCTTATTTTATTGGACCTTTAACTTTTGCCTCAGCTTGTCTTTTGTCATTATGAAAGACAAATCGCCAAGCCTTTGTTCCTTTTAATTGTTCAAGCGGTGGGACGAAAGCTTCTTTTTCTTCCAACGATTTATCTAGTCCGGGGTTTTGATTTTACAAGGTATGGAGGGCATTGATCACCTTTGTTTCTTTTAATTGTTAAGGTGCTGGGATAGAGACTTCTTCTTTTGCCTTCGCTTGTCTTTTGTCATTATGAAAGACATACTGACGAACATTTTTTTCTTTTAATTGTTCATGTGGTGGGACAAAGCCTCTTTTTCTTCCTACGATTTATCCAGTCCATATTTTTTATTTTCAAAAATATGTTTTTTTTTTTTTTTTTTTTTTTTTTTTTTTTTTTTTTTTTTAATTTTCAAAACCCACCTCCTCTCCTCTCAGTGGTACTAACTTCTTTATTTCCGAAACTGATAACTACATTTTTGTACCACCTACACTAAAAAAAAACAAAAAAAAACCTACAAATTTTTTTAACTTTACATTATCATAACAATCAAACTATAAATTTGAGCAGTTAATACTTTACAGATTTCCTTTGGGGGCATTCTACAACCAATTAACCAACATTAATACAAAATCTGCCTAGCCGCTTTGCAGGGTGCCCTTCCGGTATAAGGAACCCCTTCCACGGTGGTACCAACTATCAAACTCCAAGAAAATACTTTATTTTGCCTCCAAAATCCCTGTGTTTACCTTATAATCCCATCCTCCCAAATTACTCTCTCTCTTACCTCAAAAACGCCCAAATAAAAAACTTTGTCTGAACATCATCTTACACAAACATATACTCAACACTTAGACAAAGTTTTTCATTTTTATTTTTTTCCTTTATTTCTTCATTTTCTAAAAACCCTTTTCAACTGCTCAAATTCCAAAAAAAAAATTTAAATATGTAAAACATATTTTAATAAATATTCATTTCAAAATATTTCTCAAATCTATTACTTATTCTCAAACAATCTCCTTCTTTATCCAAAAACTTTTTAAAAATATCGATATTTATTTTTTCCTTTCTTTTTCTTCTACTCCATAAATACCGGCATAAATTTCCTGCTATAAAACACACCATATTTTTCTTTTTATCCTCCATTTTTTCCCTTATATCTAACTTTATAATCCTTTTTTATCCTCCTCACTTTCTATACTCACACCTAAATTTCTTACTGTCTCAAAAACAAAATTGAAAGTATTTTCGTTTTTCTCACACTCCAAAAATTCATGAGATAGTCCATCTAGTACCACCTCTGAACAGAGGTGACAACTTGGGTTTTCACTTCTAATAAAACGCGCAATTCTATCTCTATACGGCATAATCCTATGTATTATCATAAACATAACTTCTCTCACCCTTGTTTCCATGGGGAAGGCGTGGAGGTTACTAAATGCTGTTTCAAAATTTATTAAGGCTCTTTTCCCTTTACATGATAAATTGGTTCATTTTCTGTCACTTTCAGCAAATTTCCAATTTCACGTTTTTTCATTTTTTCCTCTACTTCTAACAGGCCAGTTTCTTTTGCCTGTTGTATAACTTCAAAAATGTTTCGTGCATACAATGGGATCTTTGTTTCTGGAAAATCTTCTTCATTCAGTGCTTTTATTAGCCACTCTCTTGTTAAAAAAGAATGATTTCCTCCATTTAGGGAGTCAATGATAGTTCTTATTAGGAGGTTCTTGCAGGCTGACCGAAAATCCAAAACTCCATTTCCACCTTTATCTTTAGGTTGATAGAGCATTCCCTTGTTTAGTTTTTCAACCTTACCTTGCCATACAAACCTCCAAATATGTTTCTCAATTTCTGTCGCCAGGGAATCCGGGAGGGGGGTTATGGGTGCAAGATAGAGGAGTCGGGGGATGCAATACATGTTGATGTAAGTTGCTCTTTGGAATACTGTCAAAGACCGATTTTTTTCATTGCCATTTAGCATGTACTGAATTTCTGCTACTTTCTTAGACCATGCCTTCTGCCACATGTTTCCTTCTGTGCTAATATTAACTCCAAGTATTTTCGTCGACGTCACGACTGGTAACCAAGAAAATTTTTCCAAGCTCTTTTTCCATTTTTCATTATCACTTAGAGGTAGCATGTTGCTCTTTTTCTTGTGGATCTTTACCTTATAATGTTGTTCCTACCTTCTCAGGGCTCGAGTTACTTCCAGTACATCTTGAGATCCATTCGCTAAGAAAGTTGTGTCGTCTACATAAGCCGCTGACTTGAGTACCTTTGCCTTGCGAATGGGTATACCTGTAATACGTGCTTCAATATATTTTATTAAAGCATCAAGGTAAATCTCAAAAAGATACGACGAGCTCGGGTCTCTTTGTCTTAAACCAATTTCAAAGGGGAATGGTCTCGTCTTTTCTCCATTCAAAACAATCTGGCCTGTAGCATTTATATATAGGTTATTAAAAAAATTTATAAACTCTTTACAAAAAGAAAATTTCTCTTTCATCAAAATCCATAATATTTCTCTCTCTACCGAGTCATATGCTTTAATTAAATCTATGCAGATTAATACCCACGAAAGCTCACGTTTTAAAAGCTCTTCTTCTTTTTCCAGGAATAGATCTCTCAGCATTCTAAGTATATGTATTTTCCGGCCTTTTATCCCACCGTATTGAGTCTCTCCTAATATCTTCCCAATAATCTTCTTTAGACGATTAGTCAATATTTTTGAAACTAATCGAGTATCGCAGGGCAGTAGCGAAATCGGTCTCCAATTTTCCAGTTTCTCTGGGTCTCCTTTTTTTGGGACCAAAGTAATCACTGCTAGTGTTTGGGTTTTGTCTGCTCCTTTTTTTATCATTTCATTCATCGCCCCTAAAAGCGTTTCAGATATTTCACTATAAAAGAGTTTGTAAAACTGATATCCAAGGCCATCCTTTCCTGGGGCTTTCCCGCTCTTTGTTTCTTTCAGAGCTTGTTTTAGTTCCTGTTCCGTGATATTCTCACATAAAAGTTCATTTTTATGGTTGGCCACTTCATTAGTGACGCAGAAACCTTGTAAAAAAAAAAAAACCTCCAATGTCCAGATTCTCTTTTCTCTTATATATCTTTCGGTAGTAGTCCCGGACTTGGACACGGATTTGTGTCTCTTCTTCGATTATTTTTCCATCATCTTGTTTCAAACGTTTCATTATATTTTCTTCTCTTTTATTTTTGCTTTCTGGATCATTGCTAGACTAATTTGCTCCCCTTAATATATTTCGCTTAGTCGATTTGTTTTTTTCCAATGTTCAAAACGCTCATTTTCCAGTTTTTTTAGGTTCATTTTTAATTTCCTGATACTCGATAATAGTGCTGTTTTCATTCCCATCTATTTCCGCTTTAAGTTGTGTGAGAACTCTTTTCAAGTGACGCTCATGTGTCGTTTTTTCTGATTTTATTTTTCTTTCTAATTTTTGTATGAAATTTGCTATCTCCCTTTTCATCTTTAACCACTTCTCCAGTTGACTTTTTTATTTTTTTATTCTTTTTCCATAAAATCCAGGATTTTTCCTTTGATTTGATTCCTTACCCACTTATCTTTAAGCGAGTCTGGATGCAGCTTCCAAAAAACAGGCTTCATTATTTGATCTTTTGTTTGTTTTCCAACAATCATTCGCACAGCATAGTGATCAGAAAAAGTTACCTGTTCGTGTATTACTTGACTAATTAATTTTTCCATTCCGGATGTTACATGAATTCTGTCAATACGGCTTGCGCTGCGAGTTCCCACTCTTGTAAAAGACATGCTATTATTTTTTTCTATCCATACATCTAGTAAACTGTAAGTCTGAATAAATTTTTTAAGCGTTTCATTTATACGTCTACATGCAACTTTCTTATTTTTTACCGAAATGTCGTCTTCTCTTAATACGCAGTTAAAATCTCCCAGTAAGACTATTTTTCCATTTGGTGGTGTGTACTTTGTTAGTATTGTCTCAGTTACAAAAACTCTCTGCTTTGCATTATTGGTGCCTGATGGCATGTGTACATTTACAAGGGTCATTCCACTAAGTTTCATAGAACATATTTTACCATCTTCCTCATATGTAAAATCCTCTGGATTCACTTCTAATTCCTCTTTTATAATGAAGCCTGTGTCATGTGTTGCGCCTGCGGTGAAAAGCATGTATCGTAACTTTTGTAAGTTTTTTTTATTTTCAGAGTGTCTAGTTCTTGTAGGGCTAGGACGTCCCAGCTTGATCTCTTTAGGTAATCTAAAAACATTTCTTGCCGCTTCAACTGCTTTAAGCCATTTAAGTTCAATGTTCCTATGTTCAAGTTCATTTCCTTGTAGGTATATTTGCCCCTTTTTTCTTTTCAGGCCTCTCACTTTCTTCTATTAGTGAAGAATTGCTTAGTTGTCTTTTGGGAGTTTCCTTTTTCTTTTCTGGGGCAGGAAGGACTGATGCCCCACATTCAGTCTTTTCTGTGCCTTTCCTTTTCGCTATCGGTCTTTGGATTTCTCTTTTTGGTTTCTCTTTAGTTACTTCCCCTTTAGGCTCTGCTATCCTGCTTTCCGGGGTTGCTTTTGTTTGGTTTGTGGTCTGTTCGTTGGTTAAGTTTCCTACAGCTTGTAGGACCATATCTACTGCCTGTGACGGGGTAAGCTTTTGGATCTCTGGAGTTCGAAAATCAGGCGTTTTTGAAACTACTGGAGTGATTCCTCGCAAGTTTTGCTGCTTTTGGTGATTCGTGGGGTTTGGTGGTAGTGAGGGGAAATCGGGATGATCTGTTGATGATCTACTGTTCTCTTGGTTCCAAACCACTGATCCAGTTCGAGTTTTTCTTTTTTTTTTGGCAGTGCTCAGCTTCGTGGCTAGCCTCATGGCAGATAAAGCACAATTTGGGTTGCGTTTCGTAACGAACGAATATTTTCCCATTTTTCCACATGACTGATAGAGGAATATCTTTTGTTATATTCATCAAAGCTGTGGCTCGGCCAGTGAAAACTTCAATTAGTCCTATTCCTTCGTATTTTTTCCTCCGGATATTTAAAACTTCTCCATAGCCTGCAAGGACCGCTGCGAGATCCTGCTCTGTTGCCTCGCCCGGTACGCGCCTCAGAGTAACCACAACTGGTCTTTTCCCTACTCTGTCGCACGTAACAGGATGTCTTTCGTTATTGAAATTAAATTTTAGGTCTTCTTCTTTCCATTGTTCGCACATTGTATCTGCAATAATGGGGGACGCCAGCATGACACGGACTATGCCAAGCTTTCTAAAATCATCACAATCTATCGCTCGCACATTTCCAGCATTCAGGTTTAGAGATTTTAGCCATCGATGTATATCCAACTCTAAAATCTCTTGGGCTATATTTTCTGGTACTGCTCTAAAACTGAAACACACTGTTGCCTTCCCCATATTACAAATCCCTTAAAACCAAAAAAAAACTCTCACTTTTTTCCCTTTATTCCCTTCTCTTCCTTTCCTTCCTTCCCCTTTCTTCCTTCCTCCTTTTCCCTTTCCTTCTTTCACCTTTTTCCCCTTTCTTTTTCCTCACTAAAACAATTACCTACTTAACGAAAACAAGAAGAACAACTTATCGCTTAATGACCGTCTCTTTCGCTGCAATTAGGGTATGGGTTAAATATATCCAAATTGGAATGAATCGCACTGCATTGAACAGACGCCAAAACGATACTGAAAAAATATTTTAGGTATTGACGACCTTATCCATGTCAAAATCCAAAACTTAATCATCATCGCTATCATTTTCAATTTATCTAGTTCATTACACCTCAGTTTATCTTTCGTCATTATGAAATACATATCGCCGAACCGTTGTTTTTTTTCTAACTAAGGTATTGGGCACGCGGTAGGCTTCTATATATAGATTCCCACTGTCGCTTGTCTTCTAAACGCAGACAATTTTAGCTTTTTCTTGATGTCATGACGTCCAAGGGACCTTAAATTAGTAGTGGTGCCTTTGTAATTATTTCTTTATTATTGGACCTTTTTTTTATTATTACTATTGTTAACAATATCCTAATCATTGTTAATAGCAGTCCATCAATTTTTAAGACAGGCCATTGGCTATGCATCTTTCAAACAGCGAATAATATTGAATTTTTTGATCCTCTTGGCCTATCATATAAATTCTACACTCCATACATCAGCAACTTTATTGAGAGCAGTGGGAAAACTATTATTCAAAATCAAAGCAGAGTACAGGATTTAACGACTAAGACATGTGGCTTTCATGCACTACTCTTTTTCATGTTCAGATGTCGTGGCTATACCTACAAGCAGTTTTTCAACATCTATGTTGACTTACCTCGATTGAACGACTTTCTAGTGGAAAATATACTTACAAGCGTGTTTAATATTGATTGTAGTGCCCTACGAATAAAATGTTCTAAAAATGTATGTGAAATTGTTTATTAATAAAAATAATGTATGTATATGATAAAAACGACTTTTCTACTCTTTAGATTTCATCTTCTACTAGGTATAGGTATTTGTCGATAACAACTAATGCAGGTAGATTATCTGAATTCATAGTATACTGATCCTGATGTGCTGCAATGTCAGGGTCGCATTTTCTACAGTAGAGTGTAACTTCACTCTTGTCATATCTCTTTGTAAAGTCAATGATACTATTCTCATTCATTTTATAGAATTCAAATGTTTCAATTTGCCTATTTGAAGCAATGTCATCAACAGTGTCCTCAAGTGGCGAATCGCATTCCGTCACAGCCAAATAAAAACCAGGGGGTTTATAATCATAGTAGCCATTGTCTTCATAACGATGACGTAGAAACCAAATTCTTTTGTTGTTACAACAGTTGAATCGCTGACCCTGCTCCTCCTCCCAAAACAATCTAAAACCACGACGATACCAATCTCTTAGCAATAAACTAAAATCACGCTTAGCATTCTTTCCAATCATACCAGGATATGTATTCTCCCACTGATTACATTTATCATAGTGGAAATTGGAGCATAGGTGCCCTCTAGGATGAGAGTCACACACCTCTTCAAGACAGGAATTACAAACTTTAATTTGTACAGCATATCCTCTATGCAATTTACACGGGTTGCATAATCTGCACTTTTCATCATACTAATCAATCATTGTACAATTCTCACATGATGACCAGCTGCCCAGTGTTTACTTGCATAGTGGACGTGTATGGAACATTTTTTCATGTGTTGACACTCTCACTGCCACAATGAAACTGAGCTACCAACAACAAATTGAGTGGGACAGAGAGAGAGAGGAGTAAATCATCCTTGAACTCCATCTTTCTCATGAGAAAAAAAAATTCCTAAATTTCTAAACTAGTGTTTAAAAGCATATCCACAATATCATTTTGCTGTGTCGTGATTAATATGTCAATAAACTGTGTCAATGCATTTGGACCACAACGTAAAAACTTCATGCAATAGTCTAATGACGGAAAATTAGTTTTCAGTATATCGACAAGCATTCCCTGAGAAAATATCTTCCTTTGAATAGACAGCTCTAGAAAATCATCATCTAGAATTAAACGTTTTCCCATAAACACAAAATTCCCCATGATTCGCTTTTTCTCAAATCTATCCATTTTTTAGAGTCCTAACACTCTCACAACCACCTTCAGACTAACCAGATTTTTTTTTACTCTAAAAATACACGCTAGCCTACTATAGAAAGAAAAATAGCTTTGATTTAGAAAAAATTTTATTGAGCATAATTACAACAATAATAATCACTGATTCAATTTGTTTTCATCAGTATATTTTACTAGTGCATCTACTGCTGCCTGAAGTCTATTTATATGCACAATACTCAGTTTCGCAGCAAAACATAATTGCTCCTCCATTTTAAATTTGCTCAATGACATCACATATTTAGCATGCATTTCATCCCATTCAAGGAATAGTCTACAGTCTCCTGTTATTTCCACAGCCACGTTTGGAACTCGTATATCTTTGCTACCGACTCCACCATCAACCTCCAATAGTGTAAATGCTCCACTCATTTTCTCTACTAATATCATCTCAAATGAACTATTCTCTCTGAATTCAATTCTCTTACTAATATGAATTTCAATGAAAATCACTCCTTTTATTCGAATCTAATTACCAATCAAGTTATCGTATATGGAGTAACCTCCGTTCTCTCTGATTGGCCCTAAAAAAATGGGTGTTGCCTCAAAAACCAGTCTTCTTGCATTATACAATCTCAATTATACTTCCAAAACCTGTTTGTTCACTTTGCTTGGAAAGGTACCAAGGAACATAAACCCTTAGAAGCATAACATAGGTGTGAGGGGGTACTCACTCTCTTTGAAAAGGTGTAGAGGTCTCTGCAAATAGCATGGGAAGGAACATAAACCCATAGAATAGCATAGGAAGGAACATAGCGCTATAGAAGTATAACTTACTACCCTACTGTGGTCTCCGAAATTATCTAGGAATTTAAAGTTCTTTCCACAGTCTTGGGAAATTCAGTCAAAGGTCTTCCGTGTTGAAGTTCAAGTTTACCTAAGGTCCAATGAGCACTTGTTCATGCTAAGAGAAAGAATTGGTAAATACCTTGTTTCGAATTGAACTGATAATTCTGTGTCTAATCAATTGTGGTTATTTCAAGTTTTTAGCTCACCATAGAAGCCTTTCTTTTACTTTCTTGCATACCATTTGAAATACTTTGACTGATCAATTAAAACTTGTAATAGTAGTACCCCCATTCCTAACCTAAATAGTAGAATTTACCTTATGTAATAATTTGGACTAATAGATTCAAATACCATAGACTCGAGCCTTAACTAGTTATTTAAATATATTTTAATCTGTTAAAAATGCAAAGTTTCATACTCTTCTTTTACTCTTATAAAATTTAATAATAAAATCAAGTTGTCATCGAATTTTGAGTACGAAAGAACTAAATCGCCTCAATCAATTACACTACCAAATTAATTGATTCTTCCCTTAAGAGCTTTAGGAAAATAATTTTATAGATTCAAATCAATATGTTAAGGAAAAGAATTAAGTACTGCAAGTTACCCAAAGTTGCTTAAGGCAACAACCATACGTTAGAAAGGGGTGAAGGAGCAAGCCTCATGTTTACCTCTGTGTTTTCTGGTCCTCATAATAGGGCAACTTATAATTTAGAGGTCTTATCATTGTATAGTACACCAGATAAACATACAAAAGTGATTAGTACTATGCACGAGAATAACATTGCTGTGTTTATTAAATTAGCAGGTAAGCAGGAATGGGTTCTATCCCCATTTATATGAATAAATTTGATTGATTTTGTCCAAAGGAGCACAACAAAGTCCAAGTTCAAGGTGCAAGTTCAGGGTGTGAGAATAGACTCAAAAATTAATTTTAAGAAGACCAAGTCGTCAAGAATAGGAATTAGTGAATCTGAAGAGCTAGATGCTGGGTAACGAGAAGATCAGTAAGTGGATAGCTTCACTCATCTATTTAGCATTATTAATAAAAATGGTAGAAGCTCTGAAGATGTTGAGATTAGAATAGCCAAGGCCCAGGGTGTTTTTTTTTTTTTATTCAAAGATGAAAAAATTGTCCAAGAATAAGAAGATAAGTCTGTGAGCCTAGATTAGACTACTGGAAGTTACAGTGATGACAATGGTAAACTATGATTCTGAAGCGTGGACATTCTGAAAACAGGAGGAGGGTTTGCTCGATTTTTTTCTAGAAAAATTGCCACTGGATTGTTTTTGGCACCCGACTGACTGACCTTATCTCACTCTGCAATCTGTAGGAGAATTGTGGTTCAATCCCACTTTTAAGGGCTATAATGAAAGAAAGGATGACATGGCTGGAACGTCTTCTGTGGATGTAGGATGACGGATTGTCGAAGATTTTGCTTATTGGTTAGCCGTCAAAGGCCAAATGAAAAGTAGTTTGTTCCTGATGGGGTTGGAAGGATGTCATAAGGAAAGATTTGAGGGAAATAGAATCTACTTGGGGGGTATAAAGAGGGAGGTATTGACTTAATTGGGACGAAGGAGGAGCGTGCGTAACTGTATTTGACTCAGGTGGCTTAGTGCTGCATTGAGTTGTCTGTAGTAGTGGTAGTTTGTAATAGTAGTAGCAGTAGTAGTAGTAGTAGCAGTAGCATTAGTAGTAGTAGTAGTAGTACTAGCAGTAGTAGTAATAGTAATAGTGGTAGTAATAGTAGTAGTAGTCATAGTAGTAGAAGTGTGGTGAGTTTATTTTCCAGTGTTATGATTTCTTTAATAGCTAAGATTATATGTGGTACTATAAGTGCTGGTATATTTGGTATTTTCGTATATATATGCTGCCTTTTTCTTGTCGAATTTTAAAAATTGAGCTAAGCGGGTTGAAATTACAATAACAAATCTATGAATTTTAACATAAAATCTAACATGAAAATTAGCCTTAAAAGAAAATAGTTTCTAGAAAAAAAGAAACTTAGTGTAAGGTTAATATATATAGTTTTAAAATTAGGTAAGTCAATCTGTAAGAATTAAAGCTCAGAGTAGGGCAAAGAAGCCCCACGTGAGGCACATTGAGAGAACATTCCGGTACGAGCTGTTTGAGAATAAAATTAAACGCCTAGTCTTCTCATAAAAAATTTAAATAATGAAAAAAATTTCGAATTCACGTTCGAAAGTCCTTATAGACGGATAAAAAACAAAAATAAACAAAAAAAATTGGTAATTCAATTCCATCGAAACTAGTACTTCCAGAAACAGTTTTGCCACAATGCTAATGCGGCTCCAGATACCTTGGCTCCCAGCTGTGTACTGCTGGATCTTCAGACGCCATTATTCAACAGCGACTGGAGAAAACAGACGTTTTTTTCTTCCCTCTGTGGTTCCGGCGTGCAATTAGTGACCGCGCTAAAGGTCGAGTCTGCTATTGCCTCAGGGTGACACAATTTAGAGCAATATGCGAATAAGTTTTTTTTATGAGTATCAATAACTATTTGGAAAACTTGACAATTGATATTCAAAAGATAGGCACTCTTTTCGTTTTAAAGTAATGGAATAAGTGTATATTAAAAGATTAACAATACACACTTAATTTAATGGGAAAAGCTACAAATAAAATTCTGATTCCACTTAAATCCAAAGGGTAGTGTCCACCTTCAGTTCGTTTTTGAGGGTAGAATTCATTTCGTTTTTGCCTGTGGAATTATTTGTCCTCTTTTTCTTGATTTCCTTGTGTTTACTGTACCATTTGACGGTAAAGAAGTATATGAGCTCCACTCCACTGAGGAGACTAAAGCCAGTACCAAGTCCAAGTAGACCGCCAGTTGATGCTGAAATCGTACAACTGTCGGTTTAGGTTCTAAATTAGATTTTAAAAAAAACAAGCTTTTTTTTAAAATAAAAATTGCTATAGAACAACATTAAAACCTAAAATGAACAGAAGTTATTCTGTATATTAGGGGGGCTATCCCCTTATTAACCCCTTGCTGTCTATACGATTAAGTTTTCTGCTCTTTACAAAATCTTATTATAATAAACGGGGCTTGCGTTTGAGCACTCCATCTTTAAAGGAATAAGACAAAAAGTTAAACTTTAGCGTAAAGAGTGATTGGTTAGTATGGAGCAGCCTAACTCATATACAAAATACATTTGTTTGGAATATAAAATATTCTTTTCTTTCATTTGCGAAAACTTTTTTTTATTTAATTTCAGATGGTTCTTAAAAACGTACGGACCCAGGGTTACCTTAGGCTTGAAGAGGGATTCCATTTCTCTTAAATACAACTTTTCAAATAAAAATGTGATTTTTGCAGAGCAATGCTTCAATAAAAACAGTAAATTCAGTATATCTGCTTTTTGAAAAAAAAAATCGATCCAAAGTAAATGATCATTTCATCAATTTAAGGAGAGGTTTCTTCCTCCCATACCTCATACTGAACAGCCCTCGTGTTTCCACAAACAAAAAGTATTACCTTGGAAACTACTCGAAAATTTTGGCTTATTGAAACTTCGTAAGATGGTCTGTTCTTCTAGTTTTTCCATTATGAGATCAGCTTCTTTTGTTGAAAGGGGGGGGGTGCCCATTAGAAGCCCATATTTTCTGTATGTAAAATGTACCTGTAGCCTATGGTTAAAATAACAAGAAGATTTGTTGCAAAGAACTGTGAGTGAATAAAGAGTCAGGTTTGGTGGTGTAGATTTATCAGAGACAACTGGGTTAGCATTAAGTTTCTCCTCCATAATGAGTTCGGCCTTTTGTGGACCGTTGGTACCCATAGAATCTAGGTCAAAACTTCCAATCCTCATATCTGGTGTGACCAAAATTGTTTCACTTTCCAAACAAAATCACTAGATTTTCTTATGTACGATTTTTGATTCTAAACAAGTGGGCAATTTGCATTTGAGAAATAAATTCTTATCCTTGTAGTAGGAGAAGTAAATGAGGACAAAATTAGCCAAAGAGGATTCTTGGGCTTTTGAAACCATAAGAGCGAGGGGCCATAAACTCCCATGGATAAAATCTTTTAAAATATTTTTGTACTTCTTAAACGTATTTGTTGGGATTGTTTTTCATAGGTGTTAGAGGCACTTAAATTCTTCCTAAATTTTCGATCATAGTCGTCTGAAACAATTACAACCCCAGTGCTGCCTTTAACTGCTTTTTTAACAATTCTGGAATTGTCCCTATTAAGTGAACGCAACGTTAAAAGTTCATTCTTGATTAAACAAATGGATTTAAGATTATCAAAGGAGGGAGGGTCCAGTAGAGTCTACAAAAACTTTGATCTGACCTCGGTAATCTCTTGAATTTCTGCACGGATAACATGTATTGCACTTTTGCTATGCAGTGAGTTCGTATTATGTTGTGAATGTGGAAGTAACATAGAATTTAATTTGGACTTAGTGACTTCGTTAGTTGACAAAGCAATACGTATATGTTCACCACATTTCTTGACTCGGAGTTTGATCACATTAGAAGGGTCTTATTTGGGAATGGGTTTTTGAAACAGATCATTTGTCAATATAAAGCCCTGTGTTTTTGTGAATACAGGCCAATGTGGTTTGTGAAGTAACCTTTAAAAAGGTCATTTTGGAGTTAGGCCTTTGGTTCAGCTTAAGTCAAAGGCCAAATAACTCTGCCTCTTTGGATGACATAACCCCTCAAATCGCAAGGGCAAGTAGTTTAAGTCATGCAAGTTTTCCATTGTTTTCATATAGGGTTTGTTATTGGAATAGGCGGGCGTGTTTAGTCTTTGGTTTACAAAAGGCTAAAGACATTAAGGTGAAACTTTCAGGGAATTAAATAAAAAAATACAAGTTTTTTTAACTGAAAGTAAGGAGTGACATTAAAACTTAAAACGAATAAAAATTATTCCGTTTTTGAAAGGGGCTGTCCCCTCCTCAACCCTCGCTCTTTACGCTAGTTTTTTATTGTTTTAAAAAATGGGGTTTTGAGAAAGAGTCAAATCTTAGCGTTAAGAGCGAGGCGCTGAGGAGGGAACAGTTCCTTTCATATACGGAATAATTTTTGTTTGTTTTAAGTTTTAATGTCACCCCTTACTTTCAGTTAAAAAAAAACTTGTATTTTTTTATTTAATTTTTCAACGTTTTTGAATTAATATGGGTTTTGATTTCGGCTCACCGTACATGAATAATTAAAACAAAATGTGCATATTAATTTTACTTGTATTTGGTTAAAGGGCTTTCTCGAAAGTTGTTTAATTTTATTTACGATCGTTTTTATTAGTGATAAATATACGTAACCAACGAATTAACTTACGTAACGAACTTCTATATTCATATAATTTTAACAAATATAATAGGGGGTTCTTTCCCTAGTCAATATCTCGCTCTTTACGTTAAAGTTCGAATTTTGTTCCAATTCTTTAAAAATGACCCCTTAATCACAATGGCCGTTAATTAGAATAAATAGCTCTTATGAAAGTACTAAAAAATCTTTGGCTTAAAGAGCGAGGTGTTGACTAGGGGGTGAACTCAATCACATACGTAATAATTACTTTTCGTTTTAAGTTTTGATGTTGCTCCTTACTTTCAGATCAAAAACTTGTTTTTTTGTTTTTTTTTATTTAATTTCTGATCGTTTTTTTAAATAATGCTAGAAAATCTGGCACCCTCTTCATAGCAATGTCCCTTCCCCCATGAAAACGTCCTCCATGGAAAGATCCTCCCACATAACCTCCGACCCCCCCCCCCCACTAACAGAAAAAATCCCCCTCGAAAACGGCTGTATACTTCCCAATAACCAATACTATATGTAAACATTGGGTAAAGTTCATAACTTTCAGCCCTCCCCCCGGGGACTTTCAGCGATTAACTCATCATAACAGACATAGTTATTGTATTTTTGACCATGCTGAACAAAATGGCCATCTCAAAATTTTGATCGGTTGAATTTGGGAAAAAAATGAGCGTGGGAGGGGGCCTAGTTGCCCTCCATTTTTTGGTCACTTAAAAAAGGCAATAGAACTTTTAATTTCCATTTGAATGAGCCCTCTCCCGATATTCTGGGACCATTGGGTCGATGGGAGCACCCCTGGGGGAAAAAAAACAAAAAAAAAAACAAATAAACACGTATCCGTGATCTTTCTTCTGGCAAAAAATACAAAATTCCACATTTTTGCACATAGTTAAGTTTCTCAGGCGCTTAGCTTTTAATGGGCAGAACTAAACTTGATGAATCTTATATATTTAAAATCCGCATTAAAATCTGATTCTTTTGAAACTTGTTTTTTTTTATATAATTCTTTTGAAACCATCTATTGGTTTCAAAATTCCGTTTTTTAGAGTTTCGGTTACTATTGATCCGGGTCGCTCCTTACTTACAGTTCGTTACCACGAACTGTATGATACTTACAGGTATGTTAAATTAATATCACCAGTATTTCATGAACTGTTGAGGGCGTTGAGTTCAAACTTTCACGACATGTTAAGGGAGATGTTGAACTAACCAAAAGGCACTTGTGCATACTACTACACAGTGGTACTACTACCACTACCATTACAACTTCCGCTTGTGACTACTACTACTACTACTAGTGACTACCACTTCCACTTTCGACTGCTACTACTACTACTACTACTACCACTACTACTACTACTTGCAGCTGTTTTTATTACTTACGAATACTACTACTACTGCCAACTATTACTGCTACTTACGACTACTGCTACTAATTACAACTATTTCAACTACTTTCGACTACTATTACTACTCTTGAGTACTAATACTACTTACAACTAATGCTTGTGACCACCACTAGTGCTTGCATCTACTACTACCACTTGCGACTGTTAATGCTACTTGCGACTGCAATTACTGCTTGTGACTACTATCACTACTATTTGAGGCTAATTTTACTACTTGTAACTATTATTTGAACTAATTGTAATTACTACTTGTACTACTTGTAACTACTAATAACTTGAAACTTCTAAGGCTACTTGCGATGCTACTACTGCTTGTGACTATTACTATTACCTATGACTACTTCTTCCGACAGAGAAGCGAGAAGCCTAAACTCTGTTTCTGAAGAAACAAAGGATAATCCTGGGAAAACAGAGAGGCAAATTAAATCTGAAACTAAACCAGTTCTGTTTTGTGTGGGAGAAATTACTCCGGATAACTAACCAGTATGCTTAAAATTATCATCTATAACAGGATAACCATTTTCAAGACTAGCAACCGACAGATTCAAATTCAGCAGGTCATCCGCATAACACAAGATGAAAAAATCAACCATCTACAATATATAAAGTCAGGATATTGGAGAGTTGCATTATTGCAAATGGTCGAAAAGTACCTGTTCCTTGCTTAATTTCTAGATTAACAATAATTCCACGAGAACTCACTGAATTACCAGTATTTAACGGGACATTAAGGTTCTTATACATAGAAAACAATTGCACAGTTTTACAAGGGTGAACTCCCTAACTAAGAAGCTACAACACCTCATGAAAATGAATTAGCGTCCCGAAAGCATTACTCACGAAAAGTACCAATTGACAACTACTAATAGGCTTTTCAGAATCTTTCACAATCGTACACAAAGATTTAAGTACCTGAGAAATTCCTCTGAGAAATTCAAATTGGGAAGAGGTGTTTTACAAACATCAGCAATAGTATCTACAAGCAATAGCTCAAATACTGTCTGCGATATAATAGAAACTGGGATCGGACATTAAAAAGTACAACTTGTGCTTTAAAATAGGTGTAATCACTCCCATACAAAAGTTATCCCGTGCTATACTAACACTCAGGGTTGCAAGAAAAAAATCCATGGCAAGGGTAAGAAAAAAAAAATCCATGTTTGTCCATGTTTGTCACTGTTGCTAAAGATAGAAGAAAATATACCGCTCGCGACGCTTCGCTCACAGGTACTGCTTTTTGATGACATAGATCTTCGTTCATATAGATGCAACACGGAAGTGCACGGTTTGCATTTTCTTCATGTGATAGTTCGTCGAATGCGCTGGAATATTTCAACGTATCTCGCAAACCAGCAAAATGTAGAATATTCTGTCATTAGGGAGAAACCGTGGGTAAATGCAAGAACCGTGATATCACTTCTGTGTGAACCGAGAGTACAGCTAGGCTCTGACCTGAAATACATAACCATAACAGAACTAAGAAACTGCCATAAGCGCAATGCTGGTCTCAAATCAGGCTAGACCCTCGTGTCCATTTTCTTCCGGCTGATTTCTTCGCACGAAAAGATAGGCGATTCGGCCGGAAGAAAACTTTTGCATTAAAAAACGTGGGGGGGGGATCTAGGCTGATTAGATGCCCTTGACTTTCCTACTTATGTTAAGGTTATTTACATTTGGTTCTTACAGAGCGGGATTACGATTCGCGCCCTGACTTGACTGTTTTGCAACATTCAGATGAATGACATTCTGTCGCTAGGTGACGGGAATCAAAAACTATATATATATATATATATATATATATATATATATATATACATTCTATAACCAATAACCAAATTCCAATCAGGCATGGTTTATTCGTGAACTTCAAATAACATTTTCAAATAACGATAACGAAGTTGAAATAACGACAAAACAAATTTAGGGTTCACTGCAAACACATAAGGAAGGATTTTTTCTGTTCGCGATGGTACTTCCCTCCTCTCTCTTTTTCACTTCCAGCGTCAAGTACGCTTATTGAGTGAATCGGGGATATCCCACTTGTGTGGAACCGGGACATACTGATTCACTCTCATGAGTGCTGGCACGTTTCTTGATCCAGCTTGTTTCTTAGAGGTGTTTTATTCAGCTTAAGCAGCGAAAATTGTCTGGTTGCTGCGGCTGATGAATGTGACAGAGACAAAAGTATCTGCATGAACGCTGGTAGCGCACTGAACATGGAGTTGTCACCAGCGTCAGTGAGCTTGCCAAGCTCACACCAATATGCCCCTGTTTCTTTTTCGACCAAATCGCCCAGAGAATCGCCGATAATTCTGAGCTCTGGTCAGTCTCTGTTGAGTTGCTCAATATCAAAACTCACGGTAGTGGAAAACCGTGAGCAAATTCCTACCAAGCTATTGATACGGTCACTTACCGCTATCTTTGGGCCAATGCACTCCAGCTGAATTAAAAATTCGTCACTGGAATTGACCCTTCAAATGATTTCCTCACACAGTCTTTGGTAAAACATGACACGCTTATTTTTAACCGAAATTAACTTGCGACTAAAATCCGCTTCTCCACTCATTCCTTCACAGATAACCAGAAACTTGGGCCCAATTTAGACGTTTTCGTAAGGTCTTAGATTTTTCGGGGACCGCACATTTATTTTGAAGGGGTCTGTTCTGTCTACAAATTGTTGTTTAATGAAGTTCTGCATAATTTCCTTCAATGTTTCCCGGACTTTCTTCAGGATTTGGTGAACCCTGATACTTTAGCTTGGAAACTCAAGGTTTAACTCGTTCACGACAAGTAATATATACCCCAGAAAGAGGTAAAAAAGACAAAGCTTGACATTCCCGAGTCCCTCATGAATGCTCAATGCGGTGGGAATGTTATCAGCGAGCATACTATGAAAATAAATTTTCAGAGCATCCCATTGCTCAACCAACCTCTTCACAACTTGCTCCATTGCTAGCCAGCGTGTCTTCGACGGGTAAAGTATTGCGTGTTCGGCAACTTCTACGAACTTCTGACACTCGGCAAATTCACTTTTCCTTTTGGTGCTGTAAGCGACAAAATTGTACACGTCGTGAGCAAATTGTACTGTTTCAGGATCTAGAATATCACAAGCAGCGGTCGAACACAGAGCGAAAACTATATGCGTCTTGAACAGTCTTGGAAAGCATAAAGAACATCAAATTGAATATATGATGTATAATGATATTAATTGTTGAAAGATCCATCAGTTCAAGAATTTATTTCACTGTAATTGTATTTTTATTTTCAATGCTCTAAGAACTGGAAAGTAAAATACTTGTAATATAATCCGTTTTCAGTTGAGCGCCAATGACGCAGTAGGCTTTTGGTTTTTATTTACAGTTAGGAAAGGAGGCAGTATCCAAACACTTGTTTGTAGGGAAACTATAATCGTCCTTAACAACTTTAAAAAGAGCTAATAAATTAAACTGCATATTTGATGTATAATGATATTAATTGCTGAAAGCTCATCAGTTCAAAATGTTACTATAATTTTATTGTTTATTTTCAATATTAAGTACAAAATAAAATATTTGTCATAAAATTGGTTTTCAGTAAAGCGCCAATGACGCAGTAGGTTTTAGACTTTTACAGTGAGAGAAGGAGGTCATACCCAAACTCTTGTTTCTTGTGATTTTTGTTCGTTTCAAGCTTGATTTGCGTATTCAATTTAAGTTTCACTCGTTTTAAGATTTATTTATTAATTTACATTAATATCTATTGTATGTTTGTTTGCATTGATTGTTTATTTAATTTCTGTTTGTTTTAAGTTTCATTTATACTTCAATAGGAAAATATTTATTTTCATTTTAAGCTTGATTTTCATATTCAATCTAAGCATTACTCGCCTTAAGATCTATTTATTCATTTATATTATTACTTTTTGTATGTTTTTGCTATGACTGTCTATTTAATTTCTGTTCGTTTTGGGTTTCATTTATTCTTTAATAGTAATTTCTGGTCGTTTTGAGTTTGAATTTTAAAAGGTATTCGTATCTACTGAGCTTAAGTTTAAAATGGCCTTTACTTTTCTTTGAAAAACTTATTTTTCGAAATTTTTTTTAAATTAATTTCTTTAAAATTCCATGTTTTTTTTTATTGAAAAATCCATGAAAATCCATGGCGTTTCCAAAATCTATGTCAGGGGTTGAAAAATTCATGTTTTCATGAATAAATCCATGGTGGTGGCAACCCTACTAACACTAAAACCATTTGATACAACAAAGACAGATAGACATACAAAAATTCCACACCGTACTCAAAATGCCATCCCGGACAAACACTTTCTTTTAGCTTCCAAATAACATATTTAATAGACGATGAAGACACCACTATAGAATTATATTTAGGTGTCGCTTCAAGCGTATGCTCAATACTTCGATCAAACTGTTAAAGCCGCATCTACATTTGGCATTTTCTGGAAAACTTGGATGTGTAGACTGCCGTTCCATTTTTCCGTTTCTGTGTACGGCCCAAAAAGATGCCAAAAAAGGGAGTGAAGACGGATTGTTCCGTTTAATGGGAGCCTAATCAAGCAATAAATTTGAAAATAAAGCCATGGAACTTACAAAGAAAGATAAAGAAGCTTGTGAAACCTATCACAAATGGTCGAATGAAGAAACTTTTTTATTAATTGATGTTTGGAGGGACAACTTTGATGACATACAGAAAAATAGGACCTAAAGTTCAAACTTATTTGGCAAAGGCAGAGGAGTTATCAAGGAGATATAATTTATTCCCCCAAAGAAAAACTGTAGAGTTTAAGGCCTGGGTGCGGTATTTGAGGGACTAATATAATAGAATAAGGCCCCCAAAAATTGACCCCCCCCCCACGAAATTTTGAAGAGAATAATGTTCGTGTGTCAAAACTAGTGAATTTTTACAACCATGATTCAAACATATCCGTTGCATCACCTGAACCATTCAACTGGGGAAGTTGCGTGTTCTGATAGTTTTACACAAATTAAGAGCTCATTACCTATTAGTGATTTGTACCACTAAGAATATTGAGGAATATTTTATAGCTAGGTTGTCTAAGGATGATACTAAATGGGTGGTTTCTTGTATGGGTAATTTTTTGCCGCTTGGGGAAAGAAGGAGATATTTAGGAAGGGATTAGAACAAAGAATCTTACAGCTGTCTAATGTATGGATAATGGAAGGAAAATGTGTTGTATTTTTGAGCCTTTTGTGTTGAGCTTTTTGTGTTAATTAGACATACATATATATATTTAGATGAGAATTTCAGATTTAGTTGAGAAATTGGAAATGTTGATCTATGTTTGTTGAATTATGATTTTGGGCCAAAGCCATCAAATATGTATCACTGGGCTGCATTTTGATTTTTAGAATTTGTTGTAATTTTTACCATTGTAGATTTTTACATGCATCCTAGATTTCTGCCCCAGTTTACCAAAAAACGCCGAATGTAGACGCGGCTTAAGGCACTTCAGGATTAGGAGATTTCAAATGCTGCGAAAAATGGGCATACCAATCAGTATTGAATACAGTAATATACAATTACAGGAAAGAGTCTATTCTTCTAAAGGCTTTTCTAATAACTTTGATATATTTAACGCATTTTCACAAAATGTGTTTATCTTTAATGCGTCCTTATTCGTTCATCCAACCTGCAGCAAAATTCACGTTATGTTGCATAACACCTTTTGAGTTTCGACAGCAGATAAAGATTTTGGAAGTACCAAACATAGCTTGGTACTTCCAAGCTGGAAGTACCAAGCAATGGAAGTACCTGGAGCAATGACCATGATAATTGTAGACAATTTTCATGAAAAGTGATTAAAGGGAAAATGCCACGATTTAGGATTCCCCCAGCGGGGACCCTTTGTACCTATCTACTCACCAGGTTACAAGTGAGAATTGTTTTGCTAATGTTAGGGCAAAGAAAATCGAGAGTCTACCACAAAAGCCCAAAAAGTTTGTCACTCAAAACTTATTGTTCTTTTTACTAGTACACAAAATTTGATATATAAACAACAGGTAAGCACGACAACAGAAATTTTTTTCTTACCCTGGCACCGAAAATAGTCAAACTTGTTTTTTTTACTTTGTTTATTTAAGTAATTAGGTACGAACTTAATTTAAGTACGAACTTTATTCTTTTCAAAGCGTAGTCACACTATCTAAATTTGTCATTCTTTAACTGTTTGGACTGCTAAGAAAGTCACCATATGGCAATGTCATATCATCTTTCGGACCATTTCTCATTACTAGTCCCCAGCACCGGCGTCTTCTATCGTTGATAGTGCCAACTCAGTTGCAGACCTATTCATTCGTATCGTTTTTTACAAGTGCCTTTAATAAAATCAAATAAAAAAAAGTTTTTCAGCTAAAAGTAAGGAACAAGATTAAAACGTTTAAACGAACAGAAATTATTACGTACATGAGGGGTTTCCCCCCTTCTTCATACCTCGCTCTTCACGCTAAAGTTTTTCAGTACTTTTAAAAAAGCTTATTATTGCGAACATTTTTTTTAATAATGCCGGAAAATTCGGCTCCCCCTCTTAGGAAACATCCTCTAGACAATTCAATACCGGCGAAAACTTACTCCGGGCATCTCTACATGTAAAGCTGAGTCGGCAATGAGAAAGTAAGGCAAATAAAAATAATTCTATATAGGAGTTCTGGCAAATTCCCCCAGTGTAAAATTCCCCTAAAATGCTAACCGCCCTGGAAACTCCCTTCCCTGTTGAAAATTCTCGCCGTGTAAAATCTCCTAAGAATAAAATTCACCCCTCCCTGAAAATGTATGCATCACCGAAAAATGTATACATAGAAAAGCTCGGGGTTGTTTCGAACACGAGTTGGTTCGGACACTGCCATTAGAAAATTGAGCTTTGCATGAAAAATTCTGCCAAATATCAAGATCAAGTATTGACGAGTGGCCGACTTAGCACAAAAGTTTCAAAAGTTTCCGAACACATGTTTCACAGATATTCTCTTTGATCCACTTTTTAAGCTAATTTTTTTTATTTTCACTAACATGCGCCAGTTTGTGTAGCTGTGTTGTTTACGGGAGTGCATAGTTTGGATTTTGGCAGGAACTTAGGCTTATCATGTCGCTAGCTACAATTAATCACAAATCGGACTCACCTTAACTATTTTCTTTCTAGAAGCAATTTTTTAGAAATGGTCGGTGTGGGGTGGATTCGGACGCCATAGTCGAGTTGGTTTCGGACGACTTTTTGAAATGTCTGAAACAACCCTGGTTTGTCAAATTAACCCCAGGAAGGGAGATACAAGCGCAAAAAGAGATACAAAGGCTTTTATTGCACCCGATACATTGCGTCTGTGTTTAGCTCAAGGATATAGGCTACTACTTTGCCATTGGGGTAAATATGGAGCAGTCCACATTTCTGACCTACGAATACACCGAATATACCACTCGATGCCTTTTTTATGCTCTTTCCTTTGTTTCATCCTGGAAAATCAAAGTACAATCTTAGAAAGACTGAAGGACTGTATTCCTCAAGCGGAACAACGGGATTTCTATCAGATCCCCCGAGGCAACAAGTAAAGTTAAAGCAAGTGATTTCAACGAAGTGATTGAAGAGAGATTATTCGATAACCTTGCCTTAGTCTATACTTAATACCAAATCCTTCCGGATCGTATTTGGAACACTGATGAAACAGGTGTCCCAACTGTATTTCCTACTCCTAGAGTGCTTGCCAGGAAGGGCCAGAAGCAAGTGGCTGAGACGATATCAGCAGAAGGTGTTCAAAATGTAGCAATGGTCTGTTTTGTTATTGTGACAGGTAACCAAATATCTACAGTTTTGTCTTTAAAGAATTAATTTTCAACCACGGAGGCTGAAATATGGGCCCCTTGGGTACTTTGGGACTAGCTCATCCAAGTGGTTGGATTAATTGTGCAACCTTTTTGAAGACAATGAAACATTTTATGAGGCACACCAGATCATCAGAAGAAAACAAACTCAATTGTTCCTGGACAATCACGACAGTCACCTGGACATCCAAGTAGTCAACTACTGCAAAGAAAATGGGATAATCTGAAATATATCCCAATATCACTGCTCGCCTCCGTTGTGACCTTAATGTGTTCTGGTTTATAGACCATTCAAAAAGTGGTTGAGAAGCAACTTTAATGAGGGTTTAAACCTTCATCCAGGCCAACGTTTCTCCATATGTGAGGTAACAGAACTTAGTCGTGCTCCATACTCAAGAAATTTAGCGTGAGAAATATTGTGGCTGGCTTTAGAAAGCCCGGTACGTCGCCATTCGACCGTAACACTTTCTGCCATACCGATTTTTCTGCTTTAAATTTGCTTGCACATATTTTAAATCTATCACTTATGCATGGGATTTTTCCTGAGCTTTTAAAAAAAGCAAATGTTATAGCATTACCTAAAGCTGGGAGTTCAATTGACCCTTCAGATTATAGAGGCATTTCTCTACTTTTGATTTTCAGCAAAATTTTGGAAAAACTTGCAAATAGTCACATACAAAAATATTTATTTGATAGTAAGATTTTACACACGTCTCAATATGGTTTTATAAAAGGAAAGTCAACTGAACTGGCAATTCATGAGCTTTTACTAGATGATGGTCAAGATGCTTTGACGATTTTTCTTGATGTCGCCAAGGCGTTTGACACCGTAAATCATTCGTTGATTCTTTTTAAACTAAAGTCTTATGGGTTTTCAACACAAGCTGTTAAATTGTTTGCATCTTACCTTTCTGGGAGACGACTAGATTGTGTTGATAAATCTCGTGATCTCCGTTCCGGAACTTTTCCGGTTAATTACGGAGTGCCTCAGGGCTCTGTCCCTGGGCCTATTCTATTTATTCTTTTTATAAATGATTTGCCAGAAGTTTTGCCTCTTTGTAAAATTATAATGTTTACTGATGATGTAGTAATTTTTGCTTCTCACCGGGACCTATCAGTTCTTTTCCAGAACCTCGGAAGTACGTTACTAACTGTATCTGATTGGTATTCAAGGAATTTAGTAGCTCTTAATGAAAAAAAAATGCCAGTATATGTTATTTTCACGAACTGGATCAGTAGTGTCAGATACCTTCTCTCTTTTTTTGAATAGTCTTGAATTAAGACGGGTAGATCAGTTCAAATATCTTGGGATTATTTTAGATGAAAATTTGTCGTTTCATAAATATGTAAAAACACTGTCGTTAAAAACTTCCAGAAATATTGGCATGCTAATTCGTCTTCGTCATTTCTTTCCTAAAGCTATTCTAAAATCTATTTATTATTCTTTCGTCCACCCATATTTTCTCTATTGCATTTCGGTTTGGGCATCTACCTTTTCGTCTATTTTCAAATCTCTTCAAATACTTCAGAATAAAGCAATGAGGATTCTTTTTAATGATGATTGCAGATATTCAGTTAGACACCTACATGGGACTTAAGGAATTTTTTCTTTGGACCAACTTCATTTAATTTCTATCTCCAGTACTTGTCGCGATTATCAATATAGTAATTTTACCTGTAAATTTCTCCGACATTTTTCCAACTAATTCTCAATTTCATAATTATCCTACTACGCATCGTTCAGACTTTTCGTGTGAAATTCGCTCGACATCGAGAGCGGGATTCAACATCCGTCACACTGGGCCAAAAATCTGGAACTCAATTCCAGCATCAGTTCGAAAATGCAGCAACAAGCGACATTTTCTAAGACTGGTGAAGAAATATCTTATGACATACTAAGCATTTTGTTCATTAGGGTTTTCTTTTTCGTTGTTGTAAAATTTAGTTAGTAAATGGCTGTGTATTTTCGTAGGCAATATTTACAGCGCTAAAGTATGCTACTAGGCATGTGCGCTGTTTTGTGACATTTATTTATGTATGTGTTATAAATAAAAATATTCTACTCTACTCTACGCCCTTTTTTCCCACATGGACTCAGTCAAAACATTGAGATAGCCATTTTGTTCAAAATAGTTCATGTATCATATAACAGTGCCTTTAGGGTTAACATAGCCCAGCAAAGCCCAAGGTCCAGCGTTGTAAGTTATTCTCCAGGGGCATATAAGAATTTATGGATGGAATGGTCGTAAAAATTGCAGGGGGCTCATTTGATCGGATATTGAAAGTTAGATTTCTCTTTTAAAGAGTCAAAAGTGATCGGTGGGAAAGTGGATCCCCCTACACCCTCTTCTCCCCGAATGTATCCAATCTAACTTTTGAGATAGGCATTCTGTTCAAAATAGTCCAAAGACTATATAACATTGCCTTCGAGATTGAAGAAATCCTCAGAGCCAGGGACAAGGGTTGTAAGTTATGCCTCAGGAGCATATTAGGTTTTTGTCAAAGGTGTGGTAGTACCAAATTTGAAGGAAGCTTATTTGATTAATAATTGAAAGTTCTAGTTCCTTCTTAAGAGTCAGAAGCGTTCGGGCGGCAAATAGCCCCCTCCCCACAATGGCCTCTTTTCCCCAAATGTATTGGACCAAAATTTTTAGATAGCAATTTCGTTCGAAATAGTCTAAATGTCAAATAACTATGGTTCTGGGTTTGAAACCCTCCATTCAGTCCTCGGAGAAAGAATTATTAATTATACTAGTTACCCATCGTTAACATATAAAGTTTTTATGGAAGGCGTGGTCGTATAAACATTGGAGGAGGTTCAGTCAATTGGAAATCAAAATTTCCTTTCCCTTTTTACGGGTCGAAAGTGATCAGAGGGTAACCAGTCCCGCCTCCTCGCAGGCTATTTCCCCAAGTGCTAGTTAGTTGAAAATAGTCCAAAACTCAAATAACTATAACATAAGGGTTGAAAAATCCCCCAGGGGCCCTGGAGTAAGGTTTTTAACTTTTGCAAGTTGCCCGTTGTTAACATATAAGGTTTTGTAGAAGGGGTGGTCGTGTTAACTTAGGAGGGGGCTCATTCGATTGTAAATTGAAACTTTTAGTTTGTTTATAAGAGTAAAAAGTAATCAAAGGGCAATCTGCCCCCCCACTTATCCCCCTCTTCCCCAAAGGTATCTAGTCAGAATTGTGAGATAACCATTTTGTTCAACATAGTCCAAATACCAAATAACTATGCTTCCAGGTTTGAACCCCCTCCCAGGTCCCGGGGAAAAGCTGTGATCAATGCAAGTTGCTTGTTGTTTTGATACTTTGATACTTGGATTTACTGATTCTCGGGACAAGGGCTGAAAGTTATGCAAGATGTTCATTGTTACTTTGATACTTTGCTTATTTTGATACTTTCTTTACTTTGAGCTATGGCGCTTCTTGGCCCAAGCGTTTTTGCCGTTCAGTTTTTTCTGAGATTTTTGGGGAAACCCCCAGAAACTCTAGGATAGTGGAAGCACTGAACAAAAGACAACTGATGAGCGAAAATTAATGAAAGAGAGAGGTGATACCGAACTCTCAGCTGACATTCTTGGGAGACATCTAATTTATAAGTGGCCACGGAATTCCTGTGTTGTTTTAAAATCATTTTTTTGTGAATGGTCAGCGTGGCAGCGGTGTGCACCTGGCACTTCGACGATAGACATTTTTTGTTGTGAAAAAATCACTCAGTGATAATTTGTGCATCGTGCACAAATTATCTCCCCTTTTATTGTGCGCCCCTAGGCCCAATCCTAGTGGGCCTATGGGTAAATCCTGGTCTGACTTTGATAATTTGTTACTTTGGTGATAGTTTTTACACTTTGATGAAAGTTTGATGTTGACAAAAAATTTGGTTTTGAAATAGAGAATTTTGAAAAAATTGAAACTTTGGCAAGAAAAAACGAACAAAAATTATTAAAAACCTTTTCGAAAAATAAGTTTTTCAAAGAAAAATAAACGCCATATTAAACTTAACATAAGCAGTCATACACATCTATAATTATTCAAACTCAAAACGGCCAGAAATTACTATCAAAGAATGAATGAAACCAAAAACCAACACAAATTAAATAAAGAATCATAGCAAACAAACATACAACAGGTGCTAACATAAATGAATAACTAAATCTTAAAACGAGAAAAACTTAAATTAAATATAGAAATCAAGCTTAAAAAAAGGGTTTGGCTACTGCCCCCTTTCCTAACGGTAAAGTATAAAGCCTATTACGTCATTGGCGCTTTACTGAAAACTATACGTGTCTTGGACAGTCTTGGAAAGAACGAAGAAAATTTAACTGAATATTGGATATATGATGACATTAATTGTTGAAAGCTCAAGATTTTATATCACTTCAATTTTCATCTTATTTTCAGTATTGTAATAAGTACAAAAGAAAACATTTGTAATATAGTTCGTTTTAGCAAAGTGCCAAATCCGCAGCAGGCTTTAGACTTTTACAGTTAGGGAAACGGGCAATAGCCATACTTTTGTTTGTAGTGATTTTTGTTCGTTTTAAGCTTGATTTGCATATTCAATTTAAGTTTTAATAGTTTTAAGATTTATTTTATTCTTTAATGGTAATTTCTGGTCGTATTGAGTATTAATTATAATATATTTTTATTTCTGTTGATCTTAAATTTAATACGCCTTTACTTTTCTTTGAAAAACTGTTTTTTCGGAATTTTTTTTTATTTAATTTTTGTAAAAGAAAATGGAAGCTGTTTTGAAATAAATAATCGGCGTTCTGAATTGATGTTCTATATTGGCCAGGTTATTTGACATTCCCGTATGGAATTGACTATTGAATTAAAAAAAAAAAATCTAATGTAATATTCTTGTTTTTTGACACTTTAAGAATTGATTTGACATCTTATGAAACAGTTCGTGGTAACGAACTGTAAGTAAGGAACAACCCGACTCAATGGTAACCGAAACTCCTTGGGAAAAAACGGAATTTTGATACCAATAGATACATCAAAAGGAATGAAAATCACACCATCATATTCAGCGTATCAGAGAACCCTACTGTAGAGGTTTCAAGCACCTATCCAACAAAAGAGGGAATTTTGTATTTTTTGCCAGAAGAAAGATCACGGATGATGGTTTATTTATTTTTTTCCCAAGGTTGATCGTATCGACCCAGTGGTCCTAGAATATCGCGGGAGGGCTCATTGGAACGAAAATTAAAAGTTCTAGTGCTATTTTTAAGTGATAAAAAATGGAGGGCAACTAGGCCCCCTCCCAAGATCATTTTTCCCAAAAGTCAACCGATCAAAATTTTGAGATAGCCATTTTGTTCAACATGGTCGAAAATATGATATCTATGTCTTTTAGGATGACTTAATCCCCCGAAATCCCCGGGGGAGGGCTGAAAGTTATGAACTTTACCCAATGTTAACATATAGTATTGGTTATTGGGAAGTGTACAGACGTTTTCAGGGGGGATTTTTTTGGTAGGTGGGGTGGGGGTGGGTCAGGGGTTATATGGGAGGATCTTTTCATGAAGGAAGTTTTTATGGGGGAAGGGACATTTCTATGAGGGGGTAGCCGGATTTCCCAGCATTATTAAAGAAAAAGATCAGAAATTAAATAAAAAAAAAACTTTTTTAACTGAAAGTAAGGAGCAACATCAAAACTTAAAACGAACAGAAAATATTACGTATATGATTGGGTTTACCCCCTAGTCAATACCTCGCTCTTTAAGCAAAAGATTTTTTAGTTCTTTCATAAGAGCTATTTATTCTTAACTAACGGCCGTGTGATTAAGGGGTCATTTTTAAAGAATTGGAACAAAATTTGAAATTAGCTTAAAGAGCAAGGTATTAACTAGGGACGAGCCCCCTAATATATGTATTAAAAATCTATGAATATAGAAGTTCGTTACGTAAGTTAATTCGTAAGTTACTTATATTTATTACTAATAAAAACGTTCGTAAATAAAATTCAACAAGTTTCGAGATAGCCATTTAACCAAATAAAAGTAAAATTAATATGCAAGTTATGTTTTAATTATTCATGTATTGTGAGCAAAAATCAAAACCTGCATTAATTCAAAAAAGTTCAAAAATTAATTAAAAAAAACAAGTTTTTTTTAACTGAAAGTAAGGAATGACGTTAAAACTTAAAACGAACAGAAATTATTCCGTATATGAAAGAGGCTGTTGAGGCGTTGAGGAGGGGACAGTCCCTTTCATATACGGAATAATTTCTGGTCGTTTTAAGTTATAACGTCGTTCCTAACTTTCAGTTAAAAAACTTGCTTTTTTTTATTTACTCAAGGTAATAAACTGATAAAATAGGGATAGTTGGTAGCACGTTCGATTCTTTCGGAATTTTACGTTTTAAGGATCAAGAAAAAAAAGACATAATTATTACATAATTCACTAAAATCCTTAAAAACAATAGGGAATAATCATGACAATATCAATTAAAACATATCAATTAAAACTTAACGTTTAACCCTCTTTGAAAGAATAATTACCCCGTCCTGTTTTCTAGATTAAATACAAAAACAAGTTTTTTTTAACTGAAAGTAAGGAGTGACATTAAAACTTAAGACGAACAGAAATTATTCCGTATATGAAAGGGGCTGTCCCCTCCTCATTGCCTCTCTCTTTACGCTAAAGTTTTTTATTGTTTTAAAAAACAAAGTTGTGTGACAGAGTCAAACTTTAGTTTAAAGAGCTAGGCGTTGAGGAGGGGACAGCCCCTTTCATATACGGAATAATTTCTGTTCGTTTTAAGTTTTAATGTCACTCCTTACTTTCAGTTAAAAAAAACATGTTTTTTTCATTCAATTTCTGAATGTTTTTAAATCAATGCAGCTTTGATTTTGGCTCACCGTTTATGAATAATTAAAATGAAATTTGTATATTAATTTTACTTGTTTTGGCTAAATGTCTTTCTCGAAATTTTGTTTTGACGTAACTTACGAATTAACCTTTGTAACGAACTTCTATATTTTTATGTTTTTATTACGTATATTAGGGAGTTTACCCCTAGTCAATGCCTCGCTCTTTACGCTAAAGTTCGAATTTTGTTCGAACCACAAACCCCTGAATGACAAAAGCCGGTGAATTAGAATAGCTAGCTCTTTTAAAAATACTAAGAAAATTAGCGTTAAGGGTGAGGTATTGACTAGGGGGTGAACCCCCTCATATACGTAATAATTTCTGTTTGTTTTAAGTTTTAATGTTGCTCCTTACTTTCAGTTGAAAAAATTGTTTTTTTTTATTTCATTTCTTATCGTTTTTTAAATAATGCTGGGGAATCTGGCGCCCCCTTCTTAGAAATGACCCCTCCCCCAAGGAAAAATCCTCCATGGAAATATGTTTCCCCGTAACCCCCTCCTCCGACCCCCTCCCCCCACCAGAAAAAAATCTCTCCTGAAACATCTGTATACTTCCCGTTACCCAATACTATGTGTAAACAATGGGCAAAGTTCATAACTTGCAGCCCTTCCCTCGGGAGCTGTGGGGGATTAAGTCATTCTCAAAGACATGTTTATTAGATTTTCGACTATGCTGAACAAAATGGCTATCTCAAAATTTTGATTGGGTGACTTCGAGAAAAAATGAGCGTGGGAAGGGGCAAGTTGCCATTCAATTTTTGAGTCACTGAAAAAGGGCACTAGAACTTTTAATTTCCGTTCATATGAGCCCTCTCACGATGTTCTAGGACTACTGGATCGATACGATCACCCCTGGGGAAATAAAAAAAAAATAAACACGCATCCGTGATCTTTCTTCTAGCAAAAAATACAAAATTCCGCATTTTTTTAGATAGGAGCTTGAAACTTCTATAGTAGGGTTTTCTGATACGCTGAATCTGATGGTGTGATTTTCATTAATGGTCTATGACTTTTAGGGGTTGTTTCTCCCTTTTTCCGAAAATAAGGCAAATTTTCTCAGACACGTAACTTTTGATGGGTATAGTTAAATTTAATGAAACGTATATATTTGAAATCAGCATTCAAATCTGATTCCATTGATATATCTATTGGTATCAAAATTCTAGCTTTTAGAGTTTTGGTTATTATTGAGCCGGGTCGCTCCTTACTTACAGTTCGTTACCACGAAGTGTTTGATAGCGTTTTTTTGATAACACAATGAACGCTATTTTATCCATGCTATTAAGAAATATACAAATTATAAACAAATTTAAATATCATAGTGATCAAGGCAGTGGTCGCCTAGTGAGGGATTAAACTCTTCCCATTTACAATCTAGGGAAAAAAGTATTTAATTCAAGTGACATTATCAAAAAATTGTAAAGCCAGTTACTTCTTAAGGACACGTCCTGACTTAAATTTATTGTTCTTTTCTTTTAATTGTTTCTATAATTGTTTTTAATTAGTCTTTTTACTATGCTCTGCATGAATAAGAATTCTGATTTTCCAAGACTAATAATTATCCAAGACTAATGAAATTCAAACTGAAACATGAAAAGTAATTTATTCTGACACTGATTTATTATTATAGTGCACAGTAGAATCACAAATACAGAAAATTACACAAAATTCGTTTAATACATCAACATATTTATTTAGAATTTTTTTTCAGTAAAATAACGCCTAAAAGTGAATATTGATTTCTGTCTAATGAATATGATGAATAGTGAATATGATGAATATTGATTGAGTGGTGGATTTCTGTCTTGCGTAAATTAGGCTGCGTAGATTGTTATTGTAGATTGTAGATTAGATAGATTGTAGATAGATTGTAGATTAGATAGAAGCTTGTGACAAAAAAGAAATTTCCATCTTTTTCAAACAGTTCGTGGTAACGAACTGTAAGTAAGGAGCGACCCGGCTCAATGGTAACCGAAACTCTAAAAAACGGAATTTTGATACCAATAGCTACATCAAAAGAATCAGAGTTTAATTCTGATTTCAAATATATAAGTTTCATCAAGTTTAATCGTACCTATCAAAAGTTACGCGTTTGAGAAAATTTGGCTGATTTTCGAAAAAAGGGAGAAAGACCCCCTAAAAATTATAGAACCTTAATGAAAATCACACCATCATATTCAGCGTATCAGAGAACCCTACTGTAGAGGTTTGAAGCTCCTATCTGCAAAAATATGGAATTTTCCATGTTTTGCCAGAAGAAAGATCACGGATGCGTGTTTATTTGTTTTTTTTTCCCAGGGGTGATCGTATCCACCCAGTGGTCCTATAATATCGTGGGAGGGCTCATTGGAACGGAAATTAAAAGTTCTAGTGCCCTTTTAAGTGACCAAAAAAATAGAGGGCAACTAGGCCCCCTCCCACGCTCATTTTTTTTCCCAAAGTCACCCGATCAAAATTTTGAGAAAGCCATTTTGTTCAGCATGGTCGAAAATATTATAACTATGTCTTTTAGGATGACTTAATCCCTCGAAGCCCCCAAGGGGATGGCTGAAAGTTATGAACTTTACCCAATGTTAACATATAGTATTGGTTATTGGGACCCGGATCAATGGTAACCGAAACTCTAGAAAACGGTATTTTGATACAAATAGATACATCAAAAGAATTTGATTTTAATGCTGATTTCAAATACATAAGTTTCATCAAGTTTAATCCTACCCATCAAAAGTTACGCGCCTCAGAAAATTTGGCTGATTTTCAAAAAAAGGGGAAAAGACCCCCTAAAAGTTATAGAACCTTAATGAAAATCACGCCATCATAATCCACGTATCAGAGAACTCCACTGTAGAGGTTTTAAGCTCCTATCTTCAAAAATGTGGAATTTTTCATTTTTTGCCAGAAGAAAGATCACGGGTGCGTGTTTATTTGTTTTTTTTTCCAGGGGTGATCGTATCGACCCAGTGGTCTTAGAATATCGTGGGAGGGCTCATTGGAATGGAAATTAAAAGTTCTAGTGCCCTTTTTAAGTGACCAAAAAATGGAGGGCAACTATGCCCCCTCCCACGCTCATTTTTCCCAAAGTCGCCTGATCAAAATTTTGAGATAGCCATTTTGTTCAGCATGTTCGAAAATATTATAAGTATATCTTTTAGGATGACTTAATCCCCCGAAGTTCCCGGGAGGAGGGCTGAAAGTTATGAACTTTACCCAATGTTAACATATAGTAATGGTTATTGGGAAGTATACAGTACAGACGTTTTCAGGGGAGATTTTTCCTGGTAGTAGGGGGGGGGGGTCGGGGGTTATGTAGGAGGATCTTTCCATGAAGGAAGTTTTCATGGGGGCAGAGACATTGCTATGAAGGGGACGCAGGACTTCCCAGCATTATTTAAAAAAAGATCAGAAATTAAATATAAAAAAAACAAGTTTTTCAACTGCAACAGCAGCAACATCAAAACTTTAAACGAACAGAAAATATTACATATATGATTGGGTTCACCTCCTAGTCAATACCTCACTCTTTAAGCCAGAGATTTTTTAGTACTTTCATAAGAGCTATTTATTCTAATTAACGGCCTTTGTGATTAAGCGGTCATTTTTAAAGAATTGGAACAAAATTCGAACTTTCGCTTAAAGAGCAAGGTATTGAATAGGGGGCGAACCCCCTAATTTACGTATTAAAAATATATGAATATAGAAGTTCGTTACGTAAGTTAATTCGTAAGTTACGTATATTTATTACTAATAAAAACGTTCGTAAATAAAATGAAACAAGTTTCGAGAAAGTCATTTAACCAAATAAAAGTAAATTAATATGAAAATTTTGTTTCAATTATTCATGTACTGTGAGCCAAGATCAAAACCTGCATTTATTCAAAAACGTTCAAAAATTAAATAAAAAAACAAGTTTTTTTAACTGAAAGTAAGGAGCGACATTAAAACTTAAAACGAACAGAAATTATTCCGTATATGAAAGGGGCGGTACCCTCCTCAACGCTTTGCTCTTTACGCTAAAGTTTGACTTTCTCGCAACTCTATTTTTTTAACAATAAAAAACTTTAGCGTAAAGAGCGAGGCGTTGAGGAGGGGACAGCCCCTTTCATATACGGAATAATTTCTGTTCGTTTTAAGTTTTAATGTCGCTCCTTACTTTCAGTTAAAAAAACTTGTTTTTTTTTTTATTTAATCCTTGAAAAAGACGGAAATTGCCTAGAAGTCGAAATAAGGGTTTTTGGCAACTGAATTATTAAAAATAAAACTTATTCAATGGGTAGTGACGAGAGATATTAAAACATAAAACAAGCTGCAAATAACTTAAATGAGTTAGTTAACTTAAATAAGTTAATTATAATAAATAATTAACTTAAATAAGTTAATTCATGTATTCTTAACAAAAGGTAGTTAATTGTTATAGGATCCAGGACATCAAAACAAAATTATGTTTTACGTTATGGAACCACCATGGCTTTATTAATTAAATAAAAAAAAAAAACACGTTTTTCAACTGAAAGTAAGCAGCAACATTAAAACTTGAAACGAAACTTTTTCCGTATATGAAAGGGGCTGCCCCTCCTCAAAACCCAATTCTTTAAGCTGAAGTTTCTATTACTTTAAAAAGCTTTATAGTCTAACTAAACGGTCCTTATGTTTCAGGACTAGGTCTTAAAGAGTTGTGACAAAGGGTCGAAGATGGTTAATAATAATACTTTTCTTCCAGATAAACTTAATTACAACAATAAATTCAAACTGAATAAATAAATAAAAGAAAATTGTCTTTGTAGACCTTACTAAAATTAACTAACATTCCCAATGTATTTGTCCACAAATAATTAAACCATTTAATATAATTTCCACCCATTCTAGGAGGAGAATTAATTACTATAGGACAATGAAAATTTTATTATCTTTAAATATAATTAAATAAAAAAAACAAGTCTTTTTAATTGAAAGTAAGGAGCGACATTAAAGCTTGAAACGAACAGAAATTATTCCGTATAGGAAAGGGGCTGTCCCCTCCTCAGCGACTCGCTCTTTACGCTATAGTTTTATTATTGTTTAAAAAAATAAAGTTGGGATACAGAGTCAAACTTTAGCGCAAAGAGCAAGGTGTTGACGAGGGGACAGCCCCTTTCATATACGGAATAATTCCTGTTCGTTTTAAGTTTTAATGTCGCTCCTTACTTTCAGTTAAAAAAAAACTTGTTTTTTTTATTTAATTCCATTCTAAAGTCGGTGTATAGCATACCGTCATTGTGAAATAGCAAGAAGTGCTAGATGAATATGAATTATTTAAATATTGAATTATTTAAATGCTGGATGAATTATTTAAAAGCGATTTAGAAAGGTGAATGAAGATGGAAGGAAAAATAAAATATGATTAACAGGAACCTCCTGGATATTATAAAGTAAAACTTTCCTTATCATAGTGTTTTATTACAGTTTTGTAATTACCTAATGGTTATAACTTGCTTACCTCATTCAGGAGAGGCTTCTGACGCAGGAGTGACCATGGTATTGGGAAAGAGTGCTGTTAAGGAATATATTGCTTTAGGCTCTTTAGTCATTATAGTGCTTCCTCTAAAAAACCCACTTACTGGCCTCAAAGATCCTATTGAGCGCAAAGAGACCCTTGATACCCTGGATGGTCATGATGCTATCGTAAGTATGAGATCTGATCCTGTCAAGTAAAGGTGGGTAGTCCATACCCGAGATAAAGCCTCAGCCGTCGCTGCAATTAGTCAGCTAAATGTATCCACTCATGTCCTTAATCAAAAAGTGTTTGGTATTGTGAGTAACATCCCTGTTGTTGTGCAAAAATCAGAGCTTATTAGTATAATTTCCCGGTCTCGTTGATGCAACTAAAGTTGGAAGTTCCGGATCCTTCTGCCTTGAATTTCTAGACGATGCTGCCTTAAATAAAGCTATAAAGGAGGGTTTGTGTTTGGGATACGAGCTTTTTAAAATTCGATGTTTTCAGATGTTACTTCCTAGATGTTACCGTTGTCAATCGCTGAACCACATTGTCGGAAATTGCCCACGCCCACACGTGATAATCCTTGCACTGAATATCCGAATTGCGCCAACTGCGTGGGAAATCATGTTTCCTATAGTCTCAGATGCCCAGTGTTAAAAAAAAGCTCTGAATAAGGATAACAAATGATTGCTAGTGGCAATAGATTTCGCTTTGTTTCACTTAATATTAACGGAACCAAAGACAAAGATCTTTTTATTGATGAGCTTCTTGAGTATGATATAGTTTTCCTACAGGAACATTTTCTAACTAAAGCCAATACAGATACTCTTAAACAGTCACCCACCCACCACACGTTTGTACGTGAAGCTAAAAAAATGTGCGGTCGACCCTCTGGGGGCCTTGCAACTTCAGTTCACCTCGCTAAGAAACCTGAACCTATTTCTTCTGATCATAATTTACTGGCAATAAAATGCGGTTGTATGGTCCTCATCAATGTCTATATGCCATGCGATCGCAAGAACATTTCTTCCCTATCTGTCTTCGTGGGTTCCTGTAAGCGACTCAGGACACTTCTGCTAAGAGTGACCAATCAGGGATTAAATTGGATTGTGGCTGGTGATATTAGTGCCAATCTTCTGTCCCATTCTGAAATAAGTGACCTGTTTTTTGATGCTTTGCCTTGTGGCTATCAGTCAGTCAATAAAGATAAACAGCTTACCTACATTCATAACCGTGACGGTTCTAGATCAAACCTTGATCATATTTTACATTCAAGGGGATCACTCGTGATTCCTCCTGTCATTGTTTTGGATGATGAAATTGAGGATGATCACTTGCCTTTAACTTTTGAAATTGAGTCGCCGGCTCTACTGGCTTATAACCATTTTTCTTACCATAATAAATAGTTTGATAAGCCAAATTGGAAATGAGTAAATTCTGAAGTTTATTTGTATGTTCTTTGCTCGTTATTACCAAGCCTGAAAGTGCCTTTTCACCTTTTACAAACCTCTGTAAGGTCACCGGCAGTTAAGATTGATTTAAATTGTTACTAATACCAGATCTTGTATTGTTTGAAATCAGCTGCTTCAGTTTCAGTTCCTGTTGAACGTGTTAGATTTGGCACCAGAAAACCGTTATGGAATGTGTGCCCAGAAGTGAAAAAGGCTAAACAACGCGCTAAGTTTTTGCTTCACCTTTGGATTGCTTGTGATCGGCCCAAGTCTGGTGAAGTATTTAAAATTAAGCAAAATTCGAAACGTCAGTTTAGACCTTCTTTGCGCCAAGCCGGCCTTAATGGTTTGGATGGCCCCTCGGATCGGAAGCCTTGGTCCAATTTAATAAATAGCAGCAAATGTGTGCCTGCTACCGTTTCGATTATAAAAATCAGTGATTTTATTGTTCCTTTTACTCGTGTTTTTTCTACATTTAATCATTCTATCCAGTCTATGTTTTCTTTCTTATTGCATAATACTGTTCCTCGAGTTCTTCGACAAGTCCGTATGTTGTCAATATCTAGTGGTGATATCTATCGGGCTTTTAAGAGTGTTAAGAAATCAAGTGCTCCTGATATGGGTGGTCTGCGTTACAATCACTTCACCATTAAGTGTCCATTACTGTTAACACACATTCAGCTCCTATTCCAGAGGTGTTTAGTCCAGTCGTTAGTTCCAGATAGTTTTCTTTCATGAATCGTAACATTAGTTTTGAAAAAGGGAAAGGACGCAGATCAGTGTTCCAGTTATGGACCAATTATAGTGTCCTGCTTCATGAGCAAGCTGTTCGAGTATGTCGTATTGCCTGAAGTTTTGACTAAATGTGATTTTTCTGATTATCAATTTAGATTCAGAGCCGGTTTTGGTTGTTATAAAGCCCATCATATATTTGGTCAGTTGCTAGTCTCGGCAAAAATGCAAAAAAGGCCACTTTATTTTTGCTCGGTTGATATCTCGGGCGCTTTTGACAACGTTGTACATTCGCAAGCGCTTCACTACTTAGTTAAAGCAGGAGTTAATTCTTCCGTAGTAAGAGTTCTAGGTCAGGCATCACAAAGAACCAAAATGTTCTTATTAATGCTTTGAATATGATTGGGCTTTTTGTAAATACTTCAAAATGCAAGTTTCTGTGTTTTAATACTTCTAACCCTGCTCCTTCTTTACATGTAGGTACAATGCTACTCAAGTGTGTCTCAAAAAGCTGAAATAGCTTGGGATTACTTTTTCTGATACACTTTCGACTTCATGCTCGTCTCTAGTTGATAGTGCTCTGCAGTGTATTCGATTCTCATATGGTAAAATCTCGCCTAATAGAGGGAGGTACAGCCGCCGAGGTTTATGTAAACTTTACCATAGTTTTTTTCTCCTGCAATTCTTTTTCTTTCCGGTCTGCAGCCTCTAATGTGCAAAAAAGATTGTCTTCAGCTAAGGAGAGGCTATTTCAAATATTGTATATTCTTGCTATATTTACCAAGGTGGTACAGAAATCACAATATTATTTCTCATTTTGGACTTATCGACCCTCTAGTGCTGCTTGACAACATCGTTAAGGATCTGAGGACCAATACTCCAAGGAAGATATGTGCCAGTGACCCCCTCACTTATTTTTTTCCAGATTAGTGATTCTATGGATATTGTTAAGATATTTATGTTGTGTTTTCCTTATTATTTCCTTGTGGATAATATTATTTTCTTTCTTTTTCTTACTCCGCATTTATTTTATATTGTTGGTTACAAATAAACTTACTTGCTTACTTACTAAGAGAGCCCATAGAACAGAGAGTCACCTTAATTTATTTCATAGTCGATTAATGGTGTAAACTCAACATAATCAAAATACTCAACATAATCAAACAGAAAATATTGGCCATAGGACTTACCAATGAAATCTTCCCATGCTAATCTCAAGTCTCGGATGTAGTGAATGACGTAAGCATCTTTATAGAAAAAATGTAAACGGGACAAATTTACGCTAAAAAATTAGAATGAAATTAAATTAATTCGAAAAATCAATTACTTTCTCAAGCATAACATATAATTAACTTACTTTCAGCCTCCCTAGTCCCAGTGTAAGCTATTTGCAATTAAAAATATAGTTGGATACGTTAGCAAAAATTCAGTTTTGAAGGGCTAGAGACATTTTTAATAAAACAGTGAAAAACAAGTGAGGCCAATTAAGAATGGACGCCATAACAAGGCTCTCGGAAAAAATCTCTCCCTTGTAAATTCCTAGGAAAAGAAGTTCTTCAACAAAAGTTTGGCGTCCTGTGGCCCGAGCCTCAAAGAAGCCCAGATTCTGTGAGTTTCTTACATCAATTCAAATTACCAATGATCAAGTTTCAATATTAGTTTGTTAATAATTACTTTGTATTCAATTTGTAACTGAAATTTCTTTTTTTCAATATTTTTCTTGACTTCTACGGTTCAAAACATTTGAGAAAATTTACGCCCTAACCCACGATACGCTTATTGGCAAGGGCCAAGGGAGGGTTGCGTTCAGTTCTTTCCTTCTAATAACTAGAGCCACTGCCATGATCTCCAACACTTATATTCGTTGATATCTTATTTGTAAAGTACGCAGGGGGATAGAGCGCTTGGCCAAGAATTTTTTTTCCCCGGTAACCCATCTTGGCTCTCAGCGGCCCTGGGAGCTGCCTGTGGATTTTAATAAAACAATTATTAACCTAACTCTTATAATTTTCTTTTCTTATTTATTTCTTAGAATAATAACATTCTGAAAAATTTAAGAACTATTATTTTTACTAAAATAAAATTAGAAACACTTTTACAGTTATAATTTTATTTTTTTTTAATTTAGAACTATTTTTTTTAATTATTTTAAAGCTGGAAATTTTCTTTTTTTTCTAGGTTTAAGACTCTAAATCTATAGACCTTTTTATAATACACCCTAGGATAACAGAAGAATTATCTGAAACTGAACATCTTATTTATCTCTTACTCTTCTTGTTTAAAAAAAAAAAAAAATCATCTTAATTCAGGAATGAGGTTTTTGAAAATCCTACATAATGGTCGGTTTATGAACGGTATTAAATTAAAAAAAAAAATTCAACTGAAAGTAAGGACCACCATTGAAATATAAAACGAACAGAGATTATTCCGTATATGAGCGGGTTTGCCCTCTCCTCAATATCTCATTCTTCATGCTAAATATTTTAGAACTTTTAAAAAGATTTTTATTCTAATTTAACAGCCCTTGTATTTCAGAAGTCGTTCTTAAAGAATTTGGGGAAAGAGTCAAACATTAGCGTAAAGAAGAAGATATTGAGGAGAGAAAAACCTCCCTCATATACATTAAAACTTAAAAACTTAAAATGTACAGAAATAATTATGTTTATCTTTTCCTCTTTTCAGTTTGACTTTTTGTCCCAATTCTTTAAGATCGACCCCTGAAAAACAGGGGTTGATTAATTAGTACAATAAGAAGCATATTTAAAAGTACTGAGGTATTGAGACTTTAGCGTGAAAAGCGAGGTATTGAGGGGAGAGAAACCCCCCTCATATACACAATAATTTCTGTTCGTTTTAAGTTTTAATATTATTCCTTACTTTTAATTGAAAACAATTATTCAATTATTTCAATTATTCCTTGTTTTTTCTTAATCCTCTTAACGCACAACAGATTCAGCAGAGAAAAATTAGGAGCTTCATTTCAATCCATACGGAGACACATCCGACTAAATATTTCGTGGTAATAAACTACTACTACTACTAACAACTCACCACAGGACCAAGCCGCCTGAGGCCAACACAGCTACGCACGCTCCTCCCTCATCCCAATCTATTCAAAACCTCCCTTTTTACACCTTCCCAGGAAGTTCCCATTTCCCTTAAATCTTTTTTAATGACGTCCTGCCACCCCAGACGAGGGCGACCTGCTTTCTGTTGAGCCCTACACGGTTGGCCGAAAAAAGCAATCTTCGGCAATCTGTCATCCTTCATCCGCAGAACGTGCCCGTGCCACCTCAACCTTTCTTTTATTATAGCCCTAGAAAGTGGTATTGAACTACTTTTTTCGTACAGCACACTGTTCAAAATGCGGTCAGTCAGCCAGGTACCCTGAACAATCTGTAAGCAATTTCTCTGGAAAACATTAAGCAAATCTTCATAACGATCAAATATCTTAGGTATAAAAATCTAGTTATTACCAATACGGTGCTTGGTCATAAAATGGCTCATAAGTTAACATGGTATTCACGTGATGGTAAGACAGCAAACCTTATTGATTATGTTATGGTAAACCGAAGACTGGCAGTACCAATTTATGATACTAGGGTATATAGGAGTGCTGTTATTGATGTTAAAAGTAAAGATCACCATCTAGTATTGTCTAGGGTTAATTTAAAGCTGAATTTCCGGAAGGGTAACTACCTCGCGGGAAATTATGATGTTGGTAGACTCCAGGATGAGAATTTGAGAGAAACTTTCCAGGAACAGTTGAATACTAAACTTATTATCATTCGTTGTTCAAAGCGAAAGGACTCGTGTGTGAATTGTATTATATTATCTAAAACCTGTTACCTACAAAAGCACAGTGACCTATTGAATTAAATTGGATATGATTTGTTGGACATAATTAATGAATAATGAACTTGATATTGAAAGAAATTGGATATCATTTTTTGGATATTTGGACTGATGAACCGATCATAAGGTGATTCATAAGCTCACGTTGACCTACCTATTCAAAGTTAAGTGTAGTTTTTTGCATTTTTGATAATACATTTCAATGGTTCAGTTCACAAAGGATGCTCTTGTTCTAGTAAAATTCAGAAGTTATTTACCATGGCCCTGCCGAGTGTTGGACATAACTAAGGCCAAGAACAATAAAATATCTTACGTTGTATTTTGTTACGGAAGCCATGAAATCGTGACAACAACAGCCTCACAGCTTTCGACCTTTGTTAGCATTTCAAAGGAGGCTAAGAAGAAAAATGAATTAGGCGTTGCGAACGCTTTTGCCGAATTAGCTGATTTTCCTCATAAGCATCTTGAGATTAGTGGTTCGAGTTTACCAGATACATCGATGAATTCAGTAAACTTTGTTTTATCGGACTTGGACACACTTAAATCCAATATCCGGAATGATATTGAAAAAGAAGTTTGTAAAAAAGTTGGAATGTCAAATAGTGCGGATATGGTTGACTCTATCGTTTCTCAGATTCACGACTCTATACTCGTTCAGTATTCGACTAAGTTTGATGAGATTGAAAACAAACTACGGGCTCTTCAAAACGCGAACCTAGCCCTGGAAAATAGGGTTGAACAGCTTGAAACCCGTCTTGATGATACAGAGCAGGAAAAACGACTGAATCAGCTCGTATTTCATGGTGTTGACCATAGTGGGGGTCTTCCCACCTCTGAGTGTGTATTGAATGTGATTATGGATAAAATAGCAAATTATACTGATTCTGACACCATTGTAAATGCAAAAAAGCGTCCTTTGCCTGTGTTGGTTGCGTTCAAGTCTGCTGAAATTGCAAGAAAAGTGTTTGCATGTAAGTCAAAGCTTGCTCGGTCGGGAATTTTTGTCACCGAGTACCTAACATCAAAAAAGAAACAGATTCTTGACTTGGCTAAGAGTAAGCTTGGAAACAGAAATGTTTGGTCGAATAACGGGACGATTTTTGGAAAAAACTCAGTGGGAGAGATCCGTAAAATTCGAGCTATGGCTGAAGTGGTTCGTTTGCCGAATCTGACCATATAATTTTGTGTTGTGTAAATTGTGTTGTTGAATTACTTGTATGCTTTTTTCCCTTTTGTATTTTATAGCCAAATTTTCAGTTCCTTTCACGTTTTTTTCTTTTCTTCTCTCTTTCATTTTCCTTCTTCTTTCTGCCTATCAGTATGTTTTTTTTTTTTTTTTTTTTTTTTTTTTTTTTTTTTTTTTTTTTTGTTTTTTTTTTTTTTTTTTTTGTCGTAAAGGTAGTCTCCCTCTTCAATGAGTGCGAATATATATGATGATCCTTTGAATGGATTTGAAAAAAAACGGTTTATTCTTGGAAGCCAAGCTCGTGACACACTTGCGGGGGATGATGAATGCATCGATAATTTTTCGTTGAATTGTCGCCCAAGTAATTATGTGAATCCGAATAATCTTTATGAGTATTCAAATCCTGAGAGTGCAGAAAGAGCGATCGTTTTCTGGAATTGTCAAGGTCTAAGAACGGCATATTCTTCTTTATGTGAGATCTTAAGTTCGCTAGATAAGAAACCGTGTATTGTAGGCCTTTGTGAGACATTTGTTTCTAGCAAGTCACTGCCATGAGATTTTTCTTTCCCAGGATATATTTGCGAGCGAAGAGGACGGACAACCAGGGAGCGGGGCGGTCTAGGCCTTTTGATTGATGAAGGTACCCAATATTGGGCTAGGGATGACCTTTCCCTGTGGCTTGAAGGTAGGATCGAAACACTTTTCATTGAAATAAAAAATGAAGGGGAAAGGAATTTGATTTTGGGATTAATTTACAAAAATCTGTCATGTAATATTTATTTTTATCTTCATGAATTTGAACCATTGTTAGATAAAATTAATAATGAAAATAAACCAAATTCATGATGGGAGATTTTAATATAGATTTACTAAAAAGAGCGAATAGCTAAGATTTTGTTAATATGATGGTGTCACATGATAGTTTTCCTCTTGTGACTATTCCAACTCGGATTTCGCATCTCTCGGCATCTTTAATTGATAATTTTTTCGTTAATGACGGATTGCTTGAAAGATCCCAAGCAGATGTGATTGTGTCCGACGGCTCGGATCACCTTCTTTTAAAAAGTAAAATAAAGCTGAATCAGTCAAAGGAAAATAAACGAAATGAAAGGGCTTCGTTTTACCGTGAAATGAATAATAAAAACCTAAAGAGTTTTGCAAATATGATAGATGAAACAAATTTCTCGCGTGTAATAAAGGAAAGGCGTCCAAATACTGCATATGACCTATTCAGTGAGATAGTGACGAATGTAATGAATGAAACATGTCCCTTGCGAAGAATAAACCCTAATACAAATTTTCCTAAGAAACCATGGATAACAAAAGCTATTCTAGTTTCAATAAAGCAGAAAAACAAACTTTATGTGAATTATTTAAAGGATCATTCAGATGATAGTTTTATAAAATAAAGCAGTCTAGAAAATACCTTGTGGGACCCTTTTGGGGTCCCACAAGGGTCAATCTTGGGATATCTACTTTTCATTATTTTCAATGATCGAGTGAAACACTACCTGTCAGAGGCTGGTGTCATCCTGTTTGTAGATGACACTTTGCTCTTTCTGGCAGCGCCTTCACTTGATGTTTTATATAATAAAGTTCATAATGCAGTTTCCGAACTTTTTCTCAGCAAAATGTGTTAACCCTAAACTTTTCTAAAACTCTTTTCATGATATTTTCTAGACTTTCGTCTAGTGCTGGAAATGACCATATCACAGTTCAAGAAAATGTGATAAAGAGAGTAGCAACAACGAAGTATTTGGGGTTTTTAATTGATGAAAACCTGTCGTGGAAAAACCATTCAAGTGCAATAGCTGAAAAATTAAGCAGAGGCCTTGGGGTGATGCGAAGAATTAAAAATCTAGCCCTAAAAAAGATCCTGAAAATGATTTATTTTTCTATATTTTACCCATATATTAGCTACGGATGCTTTATATGGGCAAGTAATTTTGTAACATGTTTCAAAAGAGTACAAAAACTTCAGAATAGAGCTGTAAAAATATTATCTGAATTTGATGGTTCTGACAAGGTTCCTGCTCATGAGCATTTTAAAAAGAATAAGTTAATGGATGTATCCCAAATTCGAGATTACCATGTCGCGATTTTCTCGTATAAATATTTGAATCAGCTGCTCACCCCTGCTTTTGAAAATCTTTTTACTTTTAATAGAGACCGTCATGATCATAATGCAAGAAAAGCTGATAACTTAACTCATGAGTTTGGGAGCACCACTTGGGAATCTTTTGTGATTCGCCATTATGGTCCCCATGTTTGGAATATATTGCCCGAGTGTGTGAAAAATGCGCCTAGTCTTCCGGCTTTCAAGTCACGGGCAAAAAGGTTTCTTTTATCTCGTGAGTGAATTTGGTGTTAAGCCCACTCCAGCTTGTCATTCTATTTAAGGTATTTCCCCGATTTACTTTGCTTTTTTTTTGCTTTTTTTCTATCTACTTCCTGTCTTTTCCTTTTTCTCTCTTTTTTTCCTTTATTCCTTCATCAGATAAGTTTCTTGTGCATTGAGCAGCAAGGTATGAATGTTGTTTTAATTAGCTGAGAGTGATAACCTCGCTTGCCCTTTCAAGCTTATTGCCTTTCTTGGCAGGCGAAAGGCGAATAGTGTTTGTTTTCTTTTTTAATAAATGTATATCTCATATCTCAAAATAGTTTAAAATTTGACATTGTGGAAGATGGTTGGAATAATTTCAAAAATAATTTGTGAAGTTGCTAAAGGTGTCTTAGGGAAGAAAGCTAGGACTGCAGCTAAGAATTTTAGTGAAAAAGCTTTATGTTCAATAGAAAGGAGAAAGGACTTGTACAAGAATTATCTGAGTGATAGATCATATGAAAACAAAAGGAATGTAAATAAAGTGGAGAAAGAACTAAAATATGAACTAAGGAGGAGTGAAGTGGAGGCCATGGATAAAATTGCCGAGGATCTGGAAGATGCAGTTAGACGCCATAATAGTAAAATATTGTACTGGCTTGCTCATAAATTGAGAGAGAGTAGTTAATCCGGACTTGTCCCAGTTAAAGATATGAAAGGGGCCATAATTAGTGATAAGGGAAAGGGTTAAAGAGAGATGGGCAGAACATTTTGAAAATTTGCTAAACCGAGATAGAGTTGCAGGAAAAGATTTAGAGGAAAATGAAAAAGTTTGTGACACCTTGGATGTGAAGGAAGATTTTGTTTTGTGAGGAAGAACTAGCGACAGTACTAAAGGGATTAAAAAATAATAAGGCTTCCGGCGCTGATAGTGTGGTAAATGAGTGTGGTAATAAACTGTTTGATAAAATCAATATTGGAGTTGGGTAGGGCGACAAAGTGAAGACTCATTGAGAAGGAGGCGATTCATACTGTAAACTGGGGTAATGGCAAGGTTAGATAAATTGTTAAGTTGCTGCTGATCTCAAAGGATCCTACTCCCCTTTGTGTACTCCAAACTCAGTTTTTTGGTTCAACGGGTTCTAAGCCATCTTCATAGATACATAAAAAAAAAGTCTTTATAAATGACTATCCCTAGAAGCTAGCGAAAAAATTTTGCGTATTAACTTGGGCTCTAAAATACCTTAACTCCCCATTCTCAGTTAAAACTTAAATCTTATAGGGTTGATGAAATCCATCTTAGCGTGCAAGATAATGTTTAAGTTAGGTTCTTGAAACGAATCTTCAAGGGGAGAATTTTCAATAAGGAGGGAATTTTCTGTGAGATATTTCTCTGGATTTATATAGAGATTCTTTTTATTTTTTTTTTCTTTCTTTCTTTGTCTTTGGATGCACAACTGCACATATGGAAAACATGTTACGGGAGAATTGCCCGGGGAGAATTTTCAGTAGGAAGGGAATTTTCCAGGAAAGAATTTCCACAGGAGGAATTTTCCTTGGATATTTTCTACGGGGGGATATTCCGGGGGAATTTTCTTATGGGAATTCTCCACTCGGAAAATATTCTGTGGGGGAGAACTTTCCGAAGCAATTTCTCGGGGAGAAGCCAAGCATTGAAAGCGCTTTTTGCGTGCTGCTGATTAGTTTCTTGTACTTTGATTCATTTTAATCAATATGAAGGGGCTACTGATCTCCCAATCAAAAGTGCCACACATACACACCAAATTCGTCTTCGCAAATGAAGCTATAAACAAAATCAACGAGACTCCTCAGAATCCAATTCCCCATAGATATGCCTGGAAAAGCCACTTCAATCAGATAAGATCCTCGTGTGCACGAAAGCTAGAGATAAGTCTTCACTGCAAAACGAAAAACTTTCGAAGGCCCAGCTACTTTACAGGTTTTGTATCAGGCCCATCACCGAGCATGGATGTCCGCTGCATGTGGCTATGTGAAAACGGGGTTTACACCCCTTCAAAATATCCAAATTATTAGGGCTAGTAGGGCAAGATTCATTCGTTACCTATATCTCTCTCCAGTCTCTTAGTAAAATGTTTGATGCAGAGTCGATGACTTCTTCTATAAGTATATAAATTCACCTCCTTCTCTAAAGGTGTCTCCTATTGTACCTCCCCCTGTTGTTCAACCGACAAGAATGACATGAAGACACACAGTTTGGTCAAATCATTTTAAGGTTCACACGCTGGGAATAGCATATTTGAAGAACAGCTTCATTCGATGATGCGCTTTTGTTTTGAACGATTTTCCTGGGGAAGTTATCCCTAAAAGTTTTTCTGTCGCTCCTTCAAAAGAAGGTTCAACAGTCATCTAAAACGTCGTGATGGAGCAACTTGCGGCGAATCAAAATTTACCTGATCCCCCGAATTTAAGAATGAAAAAAAACTAAGTATAATTTATTACACTACTATGCTGCAAGAAATGCTGAAAACACAGCAAATTGTACTTATGTTCTTCAAAATTATCTAAAATTCAGAACTTTCTTCGCAGGAACTTTCATACTCCAAAATTTGGAAAAGGATTTGCAAGATAGAAAACACCTACCCAGACCAAAGCTGGACCATATATATATTTATGAAAACTTAATTCGCAATATTGTACAATCATCTTCCTTCTAAACTAGCAACAATAACAACAAAAAGTAAGGTAAATTTAAAGCAGATGACAGAAAGTAGATAGAAAAAAAGAAATATACAATTCAATTTCCCATTCAGGTCTTCTTTCAAATATAATAACCCCCACTTTCACAAGTACAAACATATTCCCCCCCACACATTTAGGGTATATACAGGGATGGATACAGAATTAACATTTGGTTGGGGATTAACATGCCCCTAAAACCACTACTTGAATCCGCCCCTAGCTAAATATAAAAGTTAAATGATTTTTTTTTTTTTTATTAGCTTTAATTGGTGCTTTGTCTGATGTGGTGTTTTGACTATTTATGTAAAAGAAAGGTACAAAATAATAAATCAGCAAACTTTTGCTCAGCAAATATTAGGAAAAGGGAGTTGAGGCACATTTTATTGATCTTTATATTATTAATTAAAAAAAACTTTTTCCACAAAATAAGTTTTTCAAAAAAAAGTAAAGAACTCGATTAAACAAAAAATTAGCAAAAATAAAATGAAATAATCTACCAAGCGTGAAACTACCACAAAACAGCATCGATAAATAAATGAAACCCAAAACGAACAGAAATTACAATAAATAACCGAGTCAAACTCAAAACGAGCAGAAAATAACATAAGTTGGGCGCAAACCCCCTATGCCTTCCCAAGGCAAGAACAAAATTTGCACTTTACTGAAAAAAATATAAATGTTTTTACTTTTATAACTTAAATAAATCAAATAATATTAACATTTTGATTACTAAATATCAGTATATGTATATTAAACTGACAATGCACATTCGTTTGTATTTTTTCAGTAAAGTGCAAATTTTGTTCTGGCCTTAGGAAGGCATAGGGGTTTTGCACCCAGTAGATTATTATTTGATTATGTTTTTGCTCATTTTTTGTTTAATGGAGTTCTTTACTTTTCTTTGAAAAACTTATTTTATGGAAAAAGTTTTTTTAATTAATTTCTGTTCGTTTTATATTGACATAATCTTTTCAGGGAAAAGAAAATAATACATTAAATCTTTTCGTTTTTTAAGACTTTATAGTTTGGCCTGCTATTTGTATACTGGAGAAAAATTTTCAGCAATTTTTAACAACATACAACCCTTTAAAAATCTGGACACAAATAGTACTGTTTAATTCAGTTTCATACCTCCTCTAGTTGACCTGAAATGGAAAACTTCATACCATTCGCAAAAAAAATCTGTTTACTTTCTTTGATAGCTTGGATACACTTACGCTATTTTGATTTGGTTCAATTTTAAGAGTAGAAGTAGCCCCGAAAGTTTGAACATAATACCCTCACATACCCTCACTCGTTCTTGGGATACTGCTGAGATGCCTTATTGGGAATTAGCATTATCACAGTGCATTTTGATTTAATCTTAAGGCAACATTTAGTTTTTAAACATAATGGGCAAATCGGAGGGTGGGTGTGGGAGGGTGGGAGTGCAAGGGGATTAGTTGCTCTCCAATCACTTTCGACTATTAAAAAGGGCACTAACCCTTTGAATTTCAAATCAAATGAGCCCTTTTTCAAGTTACTACGACAAAGATTTCAATAAAAACCTTATATGCCCCCAGGGCATAGCTTGAAACCCTTACCCTTAGGGTTTTGGGGAAGCGTCCTCCTCAAAAACATATCTCAAAATTTTTATTGGATGTGTTTCGGGGAATGATGGGTGTGGGGAGGGGGGCTAGTTGCCCTCCAATCACTTTCGACTATTAAAAAGGGAACTAGCCCTTTGAATTTACAATCGAATGAGTTTTTTTTAAGTTTCTACGACAACGCCTTCTATAAAAAACCTTATATGCCCCCAGGGTGTAACTTAAAACCCTTGCCCTGAGGGCTGTGGGGGAGTATCCTCCTCAAAAACATATTTTCTATCTGGAAATCAGCTATGCTGAACAAAATGGCTAAATAAAAATTTTGATTGGATGTGTTTGGGGGAATGATGGGCGTGGGGGGGGGGTCTAGTTGCCCTGCAATAGATTTTTGACGATTAAAAAGGGCACCAGCCTTTTAAATTTCCAATCGAATGAGCCTCTTTTGAAGTTTCTACGACAACGCCTTCTATAAAAACATTATTTGAAAAAAACTACGTTTTCTAAAGAGTTAAAGAGGCTGAGTTACAAGGTCGAACCTTAAAACGTACAGGGATTAGGAGGCACAGTTGGGGGGCTGCCGCCCCCCAAACCCCCCGCTTTCGCAGCCTTTAAATAAAAAAAAAGTTTTTTAAACTGAAAGTAAGGAGCGACATTAAATCTTAAAACGAACAGAAATTATTCCGTATATGAAAGAGGCTGTGCCCTCCTCAACGCCTCGCTCTTTACGCTAAAGTTTTTATTGTTTAAAAAAAGAGTTGTGAGAAAGTCAAACTTTAGCGTAAAGAGCGAGGTGTTGAGGAGGGCACAGCCTCTTTCATATACGGAATAATTTCTGTTCGTTTTAAGATTTAATGTCGCTCCTTACTTTCAGTTTAAAAAACTTTTTTTTATTTAAAGGCTGCGAAAGCGGGGGGTTTGGGGGGCGGCAGCCCCCCAACTGTGCCTCCTAATCCCTGTACGTTTTAAGGTTCGACCTTGTAACTCAGCCTCTTTAACTCTTTAGAAAACGTAGTTTTTTTCAAATAATTTCTGCACGTTTTTGTACAGTTTATTACTTATTATTGCTCCTTGTAACTCAGCCTCTTTAACTCTTTAGAAAACGTAATTTTTTTTAAATAATTTAAAAAAGAAACTGGATTTCTTTTTAAAGTTTGAATTCAGTATTAAAAAAATTGCTCTGATGGTGAATCGAACCCGGGTTTTCCGCCTGAAAGTCTGGAGTGTAACCGCTAGACTATACAGACACAACAGTGATTGTTTTTTAGTATATGGAAGCTATTTTCGACGCAAGCAAATTCCCAAAAAACTTGATATTTGGTTTTTGGAAAACAGGGAAGGAGTGATCAGATTGAGCTGAAATTTCGAGGATAAGCTCCCAGGCCCCAGGAAAGATTGTCCTCCAAATTTCAGCCCGATCAAACAACGTTAAAGGGGGGTTGTGGTCGGAAAAATTAACATGGGCTAATATAGGAAAACAAGGTTTTTCGTAAATGTAAATTCGGGGGATAATTTTTTCGGTCTGAAAATATCAAAAGGCCCTAACAGGTCAAATTCTGCTTCGAATGAGTCCTCATTCAACCGGATCCGTTGCCAACTGTGGCCTGTAGGCGTGGCTAAGAAAAAAAAAAGAAATGAATTTTAAGTGGCTATATTTGGTTTTTTGAAAACAGGGAAGGAGTGATCAGATTGAGCTGAAATTTCGAGGATAAGCTCCCGGGCCCTAGGAAAGCCGTCTCTCTGCGACCTCTAGGACCTGAAATCGCTTAACATTGTGGTGGGTCGCCTCTTTATAGAGGCACAAGTGTGCCTCCTTGATTATGCACCCCCAGGGCATAACTTAACACCCTTGCCCTGATGGTTTTGGGGGAGTGTCCTCCTCAAAAAAATATTTTATATCTTGAAATCAACTACGCTGAACAAAATGGCTATCTTAAAATTTTGATTGGATGTATTTGGGGGAATGATAGGCGTGGGGAGGGGGCTAGTTGCCCTCCAATCACTTTTGACTATTAAAAAGGGCACTAGAACTCTCGATTTCCAATCGAATGAGCCCCTTTTCAAGTTTCACGACGACCTCTTCCATATGAAGTGACCTGCTCTAAAGGAAAAAATAATAAATCATACATCGTTCCAACATCGTTCTTATATGCCCTCAGAGCATAACTTAAAACCCTTTCCCCGAGGGTTGTGGGGAAGTGTTCTCCTCAAAAAGATATTTTCTATCTGGAAATCAACTATGCCGAACAAAATGGCTATCTCAAAATTTTGATTGGATGTGTTTGGGGGAATGATGGGCATGGGGGGTCTAGTTGCCCTCCAATCACTTTCGACAATTAAAAAGGGCACTAGCCCTTTGGATTTCCAATCGGATGAGCCTGTTTTGAAGTTTCTACGACGACGCCTTCTATAAAAACCTTATATGCCCCCATGGGCATAACTTAAAACCCTTGTCCTGAGGGTTATGGGAGAGTGTTCTCCTCAAAAACATACTTTCTACCTTGAAATCAACTACGCTGAACAAAATGGTTATCTCAAAATTTTGATTGGATGTATTTGGGGGAATGATAGGCGTGGGGAGGGGGCTAGTTGCCCTCCAATCACTTTTGACTATTAAAAAGGGCACTAGAACTCTCGATTTCCAATCGAATGAGCCCCTTTTCAAGTTTCCACGACAACCTCTTCCATATGAAGTGACCTACTCTAAAGAAAAAATAATAAATCATACATCGTTCCAACATCGTTCTTATATGCCCTCAGAGCATAAATTAAAACCTTTTCCCCGAGGGTTGTGGGGGAGTGTCCTCCTCAAAAAGATATTTTCTATGTGGAAATCAACTATGCCGAACAAAATGGCTATCTCAAAATTTTGATTGGATGTGTTTGGGGGAATGATGGGCATGGGGGGGCTAGTTGCCCTCCAATCACTTTCGACTATTACAAAGGACACTAGCCCTTAGGATTGCCAATCGGATGAGCCTGTTTTGAAGTTTCTATGACGACGCCTTCTATAAAAACCTTATATGCCCCCAAGGGCATAACTTAAAACCCTTGCCCTGAAGGTTATGGGGGATTTTTCTCCTCAAAAACATACTTTCTCTCTAGAAATCAACTACGCTGAACAAAATGGTTATCTCAAAATTTTGATTGGATGTATTTGGGGGAATGAAGGGTGTGGGGGGGGGCTAGTTGCCCTTCAATCACTTTCGACTATTAAAAAGGGCACTAGCCTTTTGAATTTCCACTCGAATGAGCCCCTTTTGAAGTTCTTATGACAACGCCTTCTATAAAACCCTTATATGCCCCCAGGGCATAACTTAAAACCCTTGCCCTGAGGGTTGTTGGGGAGTGTCCTCCTCAAAAAATGTTTTCTATCTAGATTAATTGGATATGTACGGGGTATGATGGGCGGAGGGGGGGGGGCTGGTTGCCCACCAATCACTTTCGACTATTAAAAAGGACACTAGCATTTTGAATTTCAAATCAAATGAACCTGTTTTGACGTTTCTACGACAAAGCCTTCTTTAAAAACCTTATACGCCCCCAGAGCATAACTTAAAACCCTTGCCCTGAGGGTTGTGGGGGAGTGTCCTCCTCAAAAACATGTTTTCTATCTGGAAATCAACTACACTGAACAAAATGGCTGTCTCAAAATTTTGATTGGATGTGTCTGGGGGAATGATGGGCGTGGGCGGGGGCTAGTTGCCCTTCAATCACTTTCAACTATTAAAAAGGGCACTAGCCATTTGAATTTCCAATCAAATGAGCCCCTTTTGAATTCTCATGACAACGCCTTCTATAAAAACCTTAGATGCCCCCAGGGCATAACTTAAAACCTTTGCCCTGAGGGTTATGGGGGAGTGTCCTCCTCAAAAACGTATTTTCAATCTGGAAATCAACTGCGCTGAACAAAATCGCAATATAAAAATTTTGATTGGATGTGTTTGGGGGTATGATGTGCGTAGGGGGGGCTAGTTGCCCTCCAATCACTTTCGACTATTAAAAAGGACACTAGCCTTTTGAATTTCAAATCAGATGAACCTGTTTTGATTTTTCTACGACAAAGCCTTCTATAAAAACCTTATACACTCCCAGGGCATAACTTAAAACCCTTGCCCTGAGGGTTGTGGGGGAGTGTCCTCCTCAAAAACATGTTTTCTATCTGGAAATCAACTAAACTAAACAAAATGGCTGTCTCAAAATTTTGATTGGATGTGTCTGGGGGAATGATGGGCGTGGGCTAGTTGCCCTCCAATAACTTTTGACTATTAAAAAGGGCACTAGCCCTTTAAATTTCCATTCGAATGAGCCTTTTTTGAAGTTTCAACGACAACGCCGTTTATAAAAACCTTATACGCCCCCAGGGCATAACTTAACACCCTTGCCCTGAGGGTTTTGGGGGAGTGTCCTCCTCAAAAACAAATTTTCTATCCTGAAATCAACTACACTGAACAAAATAGCTATCTCAAAATTTTGATTGGATGTATTTGGGGGAATGATAGGCGTGGGGAGGGGGCTAGTTGCCCTCCAATCACTTTTGACTATTAAAAAGGGCACTAGAATTCTCGATTTCCAATCGAATGAGCCCCTTTTCAAGTTTCCGCTACGACCTATTCCATATGAAGTGACCTGCTCTAAAGGAAAAAATAATAAATCATACATTGTTCCAACATCGTTCTTATATGCCCTCAGAGCATAACTTAAAACCCTTTCCCCGAGGGTTGTGGGGGAGTGTCTTCCTCAAAAAGATATTTTCTATCTGGAAATCAACTATGCTGAACAAAATGGCTATCTCAAAATTTTGATTGGATGTGTTTGGGGGAATGATGGGCATGGGGGGGTCTAGTTACCCTCCAATCACTTTCGACCATTAAAAAGAGCACTAGACCTTTGGATTTCCAATCGGATGAGCCTGTTTTGAAGTTTCTACGACGACGCCTTCTATAAAAACCTTATATGCCCCCAAAGGCATAACTTAAAACACTTGCCCTGAGGGCTGTGGGGGAGTCTTATCCTCAAAAACATACTTTCTATCTGGAAATCAACTACGCTGAACAAAATGATTATCTCAAAATTTTGATTGGATGTATTTGGGGGAATGATGGGCGTGGGGGGGGGGGCTAGTTGCCCTTCAATCACTTTCAACTATTAAAAAGGGCACTAGCCATCTGAATTTCCAATCGAATGAGCCCCTTTTGAATTCTCATGACAACGCCTTCTATAAAAACCTTATATGCCCCCAGAGCATAACTTAAAACCTTTGCCCTGAGGGTTATGGGGGAGTGTCCTCCTCAAAAACATATTTTCTATCTGGAAATCAACTACGCTGAACAAAATGGCAATATAAAAATTTTGATTGGATGTGTTTGGGGGTATGATGGGCGTAGGGGGGCTAGTTGCCCTCCAATACCTTTCGACTATTAAAAAGGACACTAGCCTTTTGAATTTCAAATCAGATGAACCTGTTTTGATTTTTCTACGACAAAGCCTTCTATAAAAACCTTATACACTCCCAGGGCATAACTTAAAACCCTTGCCCTGAGGGTTGTGGGGGAGTGTCCTCCTCAAAAACATGTTTTCTATCTGGAAATCAACTACACTGAACAAAATGGCTGTCTCAAAAATTTGATTGGATGTGTCTGGGGGAATGATGGGCGTGGGCGGCGGCTAGTTGCCCTCCAATCACTTTCGACTATTAAAAAGGTTACTAGCCCTTCGAATTTCCAATCGAATGAGCCTGTTTTGAAGTTTCTACGACAATGCCTTCTATATAAACCTTATATGCCCCCAGGGCATAACTTAAAACCCTTGCCCTGAGGGTTTTGTGGGAGTGTCCTCCTCAAAAATATATTTTCTATCTCGAAATCAACTATGCTGAACAAAATGGCTATCTCAAAATTTTGATTGGATGTGTTTGGGGAATGATGAGCATGGGGGTGGCTAGTTGCCCTCCAATCACTTTCGACTATTAAAAAGGGACCTAGAATTCTCGATTTCCAATTGAATGAGCCCCTTTTGAAGGTTCTACGACGACCCCTTCCATATGAAGTGCCCTGCTCTAAAGGGGAAAATATTAAATAGTACTTTGTGCCAACATCATTCTTATATGTCCTCAGGGCATAACTTTAAACCCTTGCCCCGAGGGTTGTGGGGGAGTGTCCTCCTCAAAAAGATATTTTCTATCTGGAAATCAAATACGCTGAACAAAATGGCTATCTCAAAATTTTGATTGGATGTGTTCGGGGGAATGATGGGCGTGGGGGAGGCTAGTTGCCCTCCAATCACTTTCGAATATTAAAAAGGGCACTAGCCACTCCAATTTCTAATCGAATGAGCCCTTTTTCAAGTTTCTACGACAACTCCTTCGATAGGAAGTGCCTGGGTATGGAGAAAAAAAAAACACATTGTGCCCATATCGTTATTTACTTAGGCAGCACTAGCGCGCTGCCTATGATAGGCAGCGCAATAGCGCTGCCTAAGTAAAGAGTGATGTGGGCACAATGTATTGTTTGTTTTTTTGTTTAGACCAGGGTACTTCTTTTCTACGGAGCTGTCGTAGAAACTTCAAAAAGGCTCATTCAACTGGATATTAAAGGGACTCCCGCAACCACCACTCCCCAAACACATCCACAATTTGCGCCAACAGGGCTTGCGCTTTACTGAAAACATAATACCCTTGGAATGCTTTCACCTTTCTTACTCGTAAATAAGAAATTATCAAAACCTTAAGGAGCAAATGTTAGTATATGTCAAATAAGCTTACAATTCACGGTAATTTGTTTGTTGTTATTGTTTTGTTTGTTGTTTGTTTTTTGTTTTTTTGGTAAAGTGCAAATTGTGTTCTGGTCTTGAGAGGGCATGGGGTTTATCAGCGTTACTCATGTTAATTTTTTTTAACGTTTTGAGCTTGACTCGGATATTTATTATAATTACTGTTCGTTTTGAGTTTCATTTATTTATTGACAGTAATTTGTGGTAATTTAACGCTTGGAATATTATTTAACTTAATTTTTGTTCATTCTTGACCTAATGGAGCTCTTTACTTTTATTTGAAAAACTTGTCTAGTGGAACTGTTTTTTAAATTAATTTATGAAAAACATTGAATGGGAAGTCTAACAGTATATTGTTTCTATTTGATTTTTTTTACGCCTTAAATTTGCCAAAAGTTGTATGTAGTAATAACATTCGATTGTCCATTCAACACCTTCCCCAAATATAATATTTGCTACCAGGACAATAGCACCCCCCTTCCTAATGATTTGCTCTAGCACTAGACTAAACAAGTCTGTAGATTCTGTGGGTTAGCATTATTTTTTGTCTAAGGATATTATTTTTTGTCTCATATTTCTTATAGAAAGCAGATTCATATTGCCAAATAACATCATTTTGAATATCAATAAGCAAACTTTTGTTTAAAGCTTTAAGCTAGGTGTTGGGAGGAAGGGGGCAAGGGTGCAATAGTCATGGTCGCAAATATTATCTTAAAAAGAAAAGTAAAGGCCAGTTTAAGCTTTAAGCTCAGCAGATACAAATACCTGTTAAAATTGAAATACTCATAACGACCAGAAATTACTATTAAAGTATAAACGAGACCCAAAACAAACAGAAATTAAATAAACAATAATAGGAAAAAACCTACAACAAGTAATAATATAAATCAATAAATAGACCTTAAAGCGAGTAATGCTTAGATTGAATATGAAAATCAAGCTTAAAACGAAAAAAAAAAATTTTGCTATTGAAGCATAAATGAAACTTAAAACGAACAGAAATTAAATAAACAATCAATGCAAACAAACATACAATAGACATTAATGTAAATGAATAAATAAATCTTAAAACGAGTGAGTTTTAAATTGAATATGATAATTAAGCTTGAAACGAACAAAAATCACAAGAAACAAGAGTTTGGGTATTGCCTCCTTCTCTTACTGTAAAAGTATAAAACCTACTGCGTCATTGGCGCTTTACTGAAAGCCAATTTTATTACAAAAATTTTGTTTTGTACTTAATATTAAAGGTAAACATTAAAATTATAGTAAATTTTGAGCTGATGAGCTTTCAGCAATTAATATTCATATATTGATATTCAGCAATTAATTCAAACATCAAACATTCAGTTTAATTGATTAGTTCTTTCTAAAGTTGTTCAAGGCGAATATAGTTTCACTACAAACAAGAATTGGGAAACTACCCCCTTCCTTAACTGTAAATGAAAACCAAAAGCCTACTGCGTCATTGGCGCTTAACTGAAAAAGACTTATATTACAATATTTTCTTTTCCAGTTCTTACAGCATTGATAATAAAAATAAAATTACAGGGAAATAAGTTCTTGAACTGATGGATCTATCAACAATTAATACCATAGTATATCAAATATTCAATTTGATATTGTTTATACTTACAGTAAAAAAAATTTGTAATAAAAACAACCCCGGAGTTTTTATTATCTGATGTTTGAACTATTTTTAACAAAATGGCTATCTCAAAATTTTTATCGGATTGCTTTGGGGAAAAAAGGGGTGGGGGGGCTAATTGCCCTTCGTTTTCATTTGCCTGCCCCCCGGGCCCTGTGGGGTTGTTTCGACACCGGAGTTTTTGTTATCTGACCTTTGAACTATTTTAAGAAAATGGCAGTCTCAAAATTTGTATCTGATGGGTTTGGGGAAAAAAGGGTGAGTGGGGGGGGGGATAGTTGCCCTTAAATCTCTTGACTTTAAAAAATTGAACTAGAACTTTCAATTTCCAATCAAATGAGCCCTCTCTGAAGTTTAAACGAGCATCCCTTTCATAAGAACCATATACGCCCCCAGGACATCACTTACAACGTCTACTCCCCCCCCCTCCTCTCCCTGGCCCTGGGGAGTTGTGTTGACACCGGAGTTCTGTTATCTAATTTTTTGAACAATTTTCAAAAAAACTGGCTATCTCAAAATTTGTAGCGGATGGGTTTGGGGGAAAAGGGCGGGGGGGGGCTAGTTGCCCTTAAATCTCTTGACTCTAAGAGTGTGAACAAGAACTGTCAATTTCCAATCAAATGAGCCCTCTGTGAAGTTTATACAAGCATCCCTTTCATAAGAACCATACATGTCCTTAGGAAATAGCTTAGAACGCCTTCCCCCGGGCCCTGGGAAGTTGTATTGACACCCGAGTTTTTATTATCCGACCTTTGAACTATTTTTAACATAATGTCTATCTCAAAATTTTATCAGATGGGTTTGAAAAAAGAAGGCGTTGGAAGGGGGCTAGTTGCCCTCGGATCTCTTTTGATTATTAAAAAGTGAGCTCGAAATTTCAATTTCCATTCAAATGAGCCCTCTCTGAAGGTTATAAGAGATTCCCTTTCATAAGGACCATATATGCCCCAGGGCATAACTTACAACGCCTACCCTCGGGCCCTGGGGTTGTTTTGACACCTGAGTTTTTGTTATCTGACTTTTGAGCAACTTTTAACTTAATTGCTATCTCGAAACTTTTATCGGATGCATTTGGGAAAAAAGGGGCGTGGGGTAGGGGAGGGCTTGTTGCCCTCCAATCTCTTTTGTCTCTCAAAAACTGAACTAGAACTCTCAGTTTCCAATCAAATGACCCCTCTCTGAAATTTTTACGAGCATCCCTTCCATAAGAACCATATATTCCCCCAGGGCATAACTTACAACGCCTGCTCTTGGGACCTGGGGGGCTGTGTCTACCCCGGAGTTTTCTTTATATGGTCTTTGAACTATTTTTAATGGCGACTATTATTTTAATGGCTATCTCAAAGTTCTTAACTGATGGGTTTGAGGAAACAAGGGCGTCTGTTTTCTCTAACAAGGGCGTCCAATCTCTTTTGACTCTTATAAAGTGAATTAGAACTTTCAATTTCCAATCAAATGAGCCCTCTTCGAAGTTTATACGAGCATCCCTTCCATAATAACCATATATGCCCCCAGGGCACACCTTACAGGGTCTGCCCCTGGGCCCTGGGGCCCTGGGGGTGGTGTGGACACTGGAGTTTTTGTTATATGATCTTTGAAATATTTTTAACAAAATAGCTATCTCATAAAATTTATCGGATGCATTTGGGTAAAAAGGGCGTGGGGGAGGGGGCTGGTTACCCTTCGTTATCTTTTAACGCTTAAAAACTGAACTAGAACTTTCAATATGCAATCAAATGAGCACTCTCTGAAGTTTATACGAGCATTCCTTCCATAAGAACAATATATGCCCACAGGACATAACTTTTAATCCTTGCCCTGAAGACAGTGGGAGGAGTGTCCTTCTCAAAGATATAATTTTCAGAAGTTTCAAATACGTTGAACAAAATTGCTATCTCAAAATTTTGATTGGATGTGTTTGGGGAAATGGTGGGCGTGGAAGGGGCGTTAGTTTCCAGAAACTTTCGACTACTAACAAGGGCACTAGCCATTTAAATTTCAAATCGAATGAGACCTTTTTGAAGTTTCTATGATAACACTTTCTATAAAAACCTTATATACCATCTGGGCATAACTTACAACCCTTGCCCTGAGGGCTCTCGAGGCGGCGGGGGATTTTAATCCTCAAAGACCTAATTTCCATAAATTTTCCTTTGAAGCTTGTACGACGACCCCTTCCATATGAAGTGCCTCTGGGAAAAAATTAAACATTGGAGCCGTATGGCCTTTACTCTCTGTTGGCTACTAAAAGTGAACTCGAACTTTCAATTTCCAATTAAATGAGCCCTCTCTGAAGTTTATACGATTATTATGACGCCTACCCCCAGGCCCTGGGGGGTTGTGTTGACACCTGAGTGTTTGTTATCTGACTTTTGAACAATTTTAAACTTAAAGGCTATCTCAAAATTTTTATCGGATGCGATCGGGACATAAAGAGCGTGGGGGAAGGGGTTAGTTGCTCTCCAATCTGTTTTGACTCTCAAAAACTGAACTAGAACTTTCAATTTCCAATCAAATAAGCCCTCTCTGAAGTTTTTTCGAGCATCCCTTCCATAAGATCTATAAATTCTCCCAGGGCATAACTTACAACGCCTGCCCTCGGGCCCTGCTGGAGGGGGGCTAGGTGCCCTTCAATGTATTTTGACTCTTAAAAATTGAACTAGAACTTTCAATTTCCAATCAAATGAGCCCTCTCTGAAGTTTAAACGAGCATCCCTTTCATAAGAACCATATACGCCCCCAGGACATCACTTACAACGTCTACCCCCCCCCTCCTCTCCCTGGCCCTGGGGAGTTGTGTTGACACCGGAGTTCTGTTATCTAATTTTTTGAACAATTTTCAAAAAACTGGCTATCTCAAAATTTGTAGCGGATGGGTTTGGGGGAAAAGGGCGGGGGGGGGCTAGTTGCCCTTAAATCTCTTGACTCTAAGAGTGTGAACAAGACCTGTCAATTTCCAATCAAATGAGCCCTCTGTGAAGTTTATACAAGCATCCCTTTCATAAGAACCATACATGTCCTTAGGAAATAGCTTAGAACGCCTTCCCCCGGGCCCTGGGAAGTTGTATTGACACCCGAGTTTTTATTATCCGACCTTTGAACTATTTTTAACATAATGTCTATCTCAAAATTTTTATCAGATGGGTTTGAAAAAAGAAGGCGTTGGAAGGGGGGCTAGTTGCCCTCGGATCTCTTTTGATTATTAAAAAGTGAGCTCGAAATTTCAATTTCCATTCAAATGAGCCCTCTCTGAAGGTTATAAGAGATTCCCTTTCATAAGGACCATATATGCCCCAGGGCATAACTTACAACGCCTACCCTCGGGCCCTGGGGTTGTTTTGACACCTGAGTTTTTGTTATCTGACTTTTGAGCAACTTTTAACTTAATTGCTATCTCGAAACTTTTATCGGATGCATTTGGGAAAAAAGGGGCGTGGGGTAGGGGAGGGCTTGTTGCCCTCCAATCTCTTTTGTCTCTCAAAAACTGAACTAGAACTCTCAGTTTCCAATCAAATGACCCCTCTCTGAAATTTTTACGAGCATCCCTTCCATAAGAACCATATATTCCCCCAGGGCATAACTTACAACGCCTGCTCTTGGGACCTGGGGGGCTGTGTCTACCCCGGAGTTTTCTTTATATGGTCTTTGGACTATTTTTAATGGCGATTATTATTTTAATGGCTATCTCAAAGTTCTTAACTGATGGGTTTGAGGAAACAAGGGCGTCTGTTTTCTCTAACAAGGGCGTCCAATCTCTTTTGACTCTTATAAAGTGAATTAGAACTTTCAATTTCCAATCAAATGAGCCCTCTTCGAAGTTTATACGAGCATCCCTTCCATAATAACCATATATGCCCCCAGGGCACACCTTACAGGGTCTGCCCCTGGGCCCTGGGGCCCTGGGGGTGGTGTGGACACTGGAGTTTTTGTTATATGATCTTTGAAATATTTTTAACAAAATAGCTATCTTATAAAATTTATCGGATGCATTTGGGTAAAAAGGGCGTGGGGGAGGGGCTGGTTACCCTTCGTTATCTTTTAACGCTTAAAAACTGAACTAGAACTTTCAATATGCAATCAAATGAGCACTCTCTGAAGTTTATACGAGCATTCCTTCCATAAGAACAATATATGCCCACAGGACATAACTTTTAATCCTTGCCCTGAAGACAGTGGGAGGAGTGTCCTTCTCAAAGATATAATTTTCAGAAGTTTCAAATACGTTGAACAAAATTGCTATCTCAAAATTTTGATTGGATGTGTTTGGGGAAATGGTGGGCGTGGAAGGGGCGTTAGTTTCCAGAAACTTTCGACTACTAACAAGGGCACTAGCCATTTAAATTTCAAATCGAATGAGACCTTTTTGAAGTTTCTATGATAACACTTTCTATAAAAACCTTATATACCATCTGGGCATAACTTACAACCCTTGCCCTGAGGGCTCTCGAGGCGGCGGGGGATTTTAATCCTCAAAGACCTAATTTCCATAAATTTTCCTTTGAAGCTTGTACGACGACCCCTTCCATATGAAGTGCCTCTGGGAAAAAATTAAACATTGGAGCCGTATGGCCTTTACTCTCTGTTGGCTACTAAAAGTGAACTCGAACTTTCAATTTCCAATTAAATGAGCCCTCTCTAAAGTTTATACGATTATTATGACGCCTACCCCCAGGCCCTGGGGGGTTGTGTTGACACCTGAGTGTTTGTTATCTGACTTTTGAACAATTTTAAACTTAAAGGCTATCTCAAAATTTTTATCGGATGCGATCGGGACATAAAGAGCGTGGGGGAAGGGGTTAGTTGCTCTCCAATCTGTTTTGACTCTCAAAAACTGAACTAGAACTTTCAATTTCCAATCAAATAAGCCCTCTCTGAAGTTTTTTCGAGCATCCCTTCCATAAGATCTATAAATTCTCCCAGGGCATAACTTACAACGCCTGCCCTCGGGCCCTGCTGGAGGGGGGCTAGGTGCCCTTCAATGTATTTTGAATCTTAAAAATTGAACTAGAACTTTCAATTTCCAAACAAATGATCCCTTTTTGAAGTTTATACGAGCATCCCTTCTATAACAACCATATATGCCACCAAGGCACATATATTACAACGCCTGTCTCCGAGCCCTAGGGGGTTGTTTCGACACCGGAGTTTTTGTCATATGATCTTTGAACTCTTTTTAACAAAATGGCTATCTCAAAATTTTGATTGGACGTATTTGGGGAAATGGTGGGCATGGAAGGGGTCTTAGTTGCCTTCCAATCACTTTCGACTATTAAAAAGGACACTAGGCATTTAAATTTCCAATCGAATGGGCCCTTTTTAAAGTGTCTACGACAACGCTGTCTATAAGTACCTTATACGCCCCTATAGCATAACTTACAACCCTTGCCCTGAGGGCTGTGTGTGTGGGGGGGGGGGATTGTCATCCTCAAAGACCTAATTTCCAGAATTTTCAACTACGTTGGCTATGTCAAAATTTTGATTGGATGTGTTTGGAGAAGAGATGGGTGTGAGAGGGGGGTTAGTTGCCCTCCAATCACTTTCGACTATAAAAAGGACACTAGCCCTTTGAATTTCCAACCAAATTAGCCCATTTTGAAGTTTCTACGACAGAGATTTCTATAAAAAGGTTATATGCCCCCAGGGCATAACTTAAAACCCTTGCCCTGAGGGTTCTGAGGGGGTTATCATCCTCAAAGACCTAATTTCCAAAACTTTCAACTGCATTGAATAAAATGGATATCTCCAAATTTTGATTGGATGTGTTCGGGGGAATGATGGGCATGGGGGGGGCTAGTTGCCCTCCAATCACTTTCGACTGTTAAAAAGGGCACTAGCCACTCCAATTTCCAATCGAATGAGCCCTTTTCCAAGTTTCTACAACAACTCCTTCGATACGAAGTGCCTGGGTATGGAGAAAAAAAACACATTGTGCCCATATCGTTATTTACTTAGGCAGCACTAGCGCGCTGCCTAAGTAAGGAGCGATGTGGGCACAATGTATTGTTTGTTTTTTTGTTTAGACCAGGGTACTTCGTATCGACGGAGCTGTCGTAGAAACTTCAAAAAGGGCTCATTCAACTGGATATTAAAGGGACTCCTGCAACCACCACTCCCCAAACACATCCACAATTTGCGCCAACAGGGCTTGCGCTTTACTGAAAACAAAATACCCTTTCTTACTCGTAAATAAGAAATTATCAAAACCTTAAGGGACAAATGTTAGTATATGTCAAATAAGCTTACAATTCAAGGTAATTTGTTCGTTGTTATTGTTTTGTTTGTTGTTTGTTTTTTGTTTTTTTGGTAAAGCGCAAATTGTGTTCTGGTCTTGAGAGGGCATGGGGTTTATCAGCGTTACTCATGTTAATTTTTGTTAACATTTTGAGCTTGACTCGGATATTTATTATAATTTCTGTTCGTTTTGAGTTTCATTTATTTATTGATAGTGATTTGTGGTAATTTAACGCTTGGAATATTATTTAACTTAATTTTTGTTCATTCTTGACCTAATGGAGCTCTTTACTTTTATTTGAAAAACTTGTCTAGTGGAACTGTTTTTTTAAATTAATTTATGAAAAACATTGAATGGGAAGTCTAACAGTATATTGTTTCTATTTGATTTTTTTACGCCTTAAATTTGCCAAAAATTGTATGTAGTAATACCATTCGATTGTCCATTCAACACCTTCCCCAAATATAATATTTGCTACCAGGACAATAGCGCCCCCCTTCCTAATGATTTGCTCTAGCACTAGACTAAACAAGTCTGTAGATTCTGTGGGTTAGCATTATTTTTTGTCTAAGGATATTATTTTTTGTCACATATTTCTCATAAAAAGCAGATTCATATTGCCAAATAACATCATTTCGAATATCAATAATCAAACTTTTGTTTAAAGCTTTAAGCTAGGTGTTGGGAGGAAGAGGGCAAGGGTGCAATAGTCATGGTGGCAAATATTATCTTAAAAAGAAAAGTAAAGGCCAGTTTAAGCTTTAAGCTCAGCAGATACAAATACCTGTTAAAATTGAAACTCATAACGACCAGAAATTACTATTAAAGAATAAATGACACCCAAAACAAACAGAAATTAAATAAACAATAATAGGAAAAAACATACAACAAGTAATAATATAAATGAATAAATAGGTCTTAAAGCGAGTAATGCTTAGATTGAATATGAAAATCAAGCTTAAAACGAAAAAAAATATTTTGCTATTGAAGCATAAATGAATCTTAAAACGAAAAGAAATTAAATAAACAATCAATGCAAAAAAACATGCAATAGATATTAATGTAAATGAATAAATAAATATTAAAACGAGTGAAACTTAAATTGAATATGCAAATCAAGCTTGAAACGAACAAAAATCACAAGAAACAAGAGTTTGGGTATTGCCTCCTCCTCTTACTGTAAACGTTTAAAACCTACTGCGTCATTGGCGCTTTACTGAAGGCCAATTTTATTACAAAAATTTTGTTTTGTACTTAATATTAAAGATAAACATTAAAATTATAATAAATTTTGAGCTGATGAGCTTTCAGCAATTAATATTCATACATTATAATATTCAGCAATTAATTCATACATCAAATATTCAGTTTAATTATTCAGTGATTAGTTCTTTCTAAAGTTGTTCAAGACGAATATAGTTTCACTACAAACAAGAATTGGGAAACTACCCCCTTCCTTAACTGTAAATGAAAACCAAAAGCCTACTGCGTCATTGGTGCTTAACTGAAAACGACTTATATTACAAGTATTTTCTTTTCCTGTTCTTACAGCATTGTTAATAAAAATAAAATTACAGGGAAATAAGCTCTCGAACTGATGGATCTATCAACAATTAACACCATTGTATATCAAATATTCAATTTGATATTGTTTATACATTCAGTAAAAAAAAATTGTAACAAAAACAACCCCGGAGTTTTTATTATCTGATGTTTGAACTATTTTTAACAAAATGGCTATCTCAAAATTTTTATCGGATGGCTTTGGGGAAAAAAGGGGTGGGGGCACTAATTGCCCTTCGTTTTCATTTGCCTGCCCCCCGGGCCCTGAGGGGTTGTTTCGACACCGGAGTTTTTGTTATCTGACCTTTGAACTATTTTAAGAAAATTGCAGTATCAAAATTTGTATCTGATGGGTTTGGGGAAAAAGGGTGAGTGGGGGGGCGATAGTTGCCCTTAAATCTCTTGACTCTTAAAAATTGAACTAGAACTTTCATTTTCCAATCAAATGAGCCCTATCTGAAGTTTATACGAGTATCCCTTTCATAAGAACCATATACGCCCCCAGAACAACACTTACAACGTCTACCCCCCCCCCCCCCTTACCCCCGGCCCTGTGGAGTTGTGTTGACACCGGAGTTCTGTTATCTAATTTTTGAATAATTTTCAAAAAACTGGCTATCTCAAAATTTGTAGCGGATGGGTTCTGGGAAAAAGGGCGGGGAGGGCTGGTTGCCCTTAAATATCTTGACTCTAAGAAAGTGAACAAGAACTGTCAATTTCCAATCAAATGAGCCCTCTGTGAAGTTTATACGAGCATCCCTTTCATAAGAATCATACATGTCCTTAGGAAATAGCTTAGAATGCCTTCCCCGGGCCCTGGGAAGTTGTATTGACACCCGAGTTTTTCTTATCCGACCTTTGAACTATTTTTAACAAAATGTCTATCTCAAAATTTTTATCAGATGGGTTTGAAAAAAGAAGGCGTTGGAAGGGGGGCTAGTTGCCCTCGGATCTCTTTTGATTATTAAAAAGTGAGCTCGAAATTTCAATTTCCAATCAAATGAGCCCTCTCTGAAGGTTATAAGAGAATCCCTTTCATAAGGACCATATATGCCCCAGGGCTTATCTTACAACGCCTACCCTCGGGCCCTGGGGTTGTTTTGACAACTGAGTTTTTGTTATCTGACTTTTGAACAACTTTTAACTTAATGGCTATCTCGAAACTTTTATTGGATGCATTTGGGAAAAAAAGGGGCATTGGGTAGGGGAGGGCTTGTTGCCCTCCAATCTTTTTTGACTCTCAAAAACTGAACTAGAACTTTCAGTTTCCACTCAAATGACCCCTCTCTGAAATTTTTACGAGCATCCCTTCCACAACAACCATATATTCCCCCAGGGCATAACTTACAACGCCTGCCCTTGGGACCTGGGGGCTGTGTCTACCCCGGAGTTTCCTTTATATTGTCTTTGACCTATTTTTAATGGCGACTATTATTTTAATGGCTATCTCAAAGTTCTTATCTGATGGGTTTGAGGAAACAAGGGCGTCTGTTTTCTCAAACAAGGGCGTCCAAACTCTTTTGACTCTTATAAAGTGCATTAGAACTTTCAATTTCCAATCAAATGAGCCCTCTTCGAAGTTTATACGAGCATCCCTTCCATAATAACCATATATGCCCCCAGGGCACACCTTACAGGGTCTGCCCCCGGGCCCTGGGGCCCTGGGGGTGGTGTGGACACTGGAGTTTTTGTTATATGATCTTTGAAATATTTTTAACAAAATAGCTATCTCATAAAATTTATTGGATGCATTTGGGTAAAAAGGGCGTGGGGGAGGGGGCTGGTTATCCTTCGTTATCTTTTAACGCTTAAAAACTGAACAAGAACTTTCAATGTCCAATCAAATGAGCACTCTCTGAAGTTTATACGAGCATTCCTTCCATAAGAACCATATATGCCCACAGGACATAACTTTTAATCCTTGCCCTGAAGACAGTGGGAGGAGTGTCCTGCTCAAAGATATAATTTCCAGAAGTTTCAACTACGTTGAACAAAATTACTATCTCAAAATTTTGATTGGATGTGTTTGGGGAAATGGTGGATGTGGAAGGGCCGTTAGTTTCCAGAAACTTTCGACTACTAACAAAGGCACTAGCCATTTAAATTTCCAATCGAATGAGTACTTTTTGAAGTTTCTATGACAACACTTTCTATAAAAACCTTATATGCCATCTGGGCATAACTTACAACCCTTGCCCTGAGGGCTCTCGAGGGGGCGGGGGATTGTAATCCTCAAGGACCTAATTTCCACAAATTTTCCTTTGAAGCTTGTACGACGACCCCTTCCATATGAAGTGCCTCTGAGAAAAAAAATTAAACATTGGAGCCGTATGGCCTTTACTCTCTTTTGGCTACTAAAAGTGAACTCGAACTTTCAACATCCAATTAAATGAGCCATCTCTGAAGTTTATACGAGCATCCCTGTCATAAGAACCATATATGCCATTGGGCATTTATTATGACGCCTACCCCCGGGCCCTGGGGGGTTGTGTTGACACCTGAGTGTTTGTTATCTGACTTTTGAACAATTTTAAACTTAAAGGATATCTCAAAATTTTTATCGGATGCGTTCGGGAAATAAAGAGCGTGGGGGAAGGGGTTAGTTGCTCTCCAATCTGTTTTGACTCTCAAAAACTGAACTAGAACTTTCAATTTCCAATCAAATAAGCCCTCTCTGAAGTTTTTTCGAGCATCCCTTCCATAAGATCTATAAATTCTCCCAGGGCATAACTTACAACGCCTGCCCTCGGGCCCTGGGGGAGGGGGGCTAGGTGCCCTTCAATGTAATTTGACTCTTAAAAAGTGAACTAGAACTTTCAATTTCCAAACAAATGAGCCCTCTTTGAAGTTTATACGAGCATCCCTTCTATAACAACCATATATGCCACCAGGACATATATTACAACGCCTGTCTCCGGGCCCTGGGGGGTTGTGTCGACACCGGAGTTTTGTCATATGATCTTTGAACTCTTTTTAACAAAATAGCTATCTCAAAATTTTTATCGGATGCATTTGGAAAAAAAGGGCGCGGGGGGGGGGGGGGCTGCTTACCTTCCGATATATTTTGACGCTTAAAAAATGAACTAGAACTTTCAATTTCCAATCAAATTCCAATAAACTCTCTGAAGTTTATACGATCATTCCTTCCACATGAACCATATATGCCCCCAGGGCATAACTTGTAACCCTTGCCCTGAAGATTGTGTTGGGAGTGTCCTGCTCAAAGATATAATTTCGAGAACTTTCAAATACATTCAACAAAATGGCTATCTCAAAATTTTGATTGGACGTATTTGGGGAAATGGTGGGCATGGAAGGGGTGTTAGTTGCCTTCCAATCGCTTTCGACTATTAAAAAGGACACTAGCCATTTAAATTTCCAATCGAATGGGCCCTTTTTAAAGTGTCTACGACAGCGCTGTCTATAAGTACCTTATACGCCCCCAGGGCATAACTTAAAACCCTTGCCCTGAGGGCTGTGGAGGGGGGGATTGTCATCCTCAAAGACCTATTTTCTAGAATTTTCAACTACGTTGGCTATCTCAAAATTTTGATTGGATGTGTTTGGGGAAAAGATGGGTGTGAGAGGGGGGTTAGATGCCCTCCAATCACTTTCGACTATAAAAAGGACACTAGCCCTTTGAATTTCCAATCAAGTGAGCCCGTTTTGAAGTTTCTACGACAAAGATTTCTATAAAAAGCTTATATGCCCCCAGGGCATAATTTACAACCCTTGCCCCGAGGGTTCTGAGGGGGTTATCATCCTCAAAGACCTAATTTCCAAAACTTTCAACTGCATTGAATAAAATGGATATCTCCAAATTTGGATTGCATGTATTTGGGGAAATGGTGGGCGTGAGAGGGGGTTAGTTGCCCTCCAATCACTTTCAACTAATAATAAGGGCACTAGCCAGACAAAATGAACAAAATGACTATCTCAAAATTTTGATTGGATGTTTTTGGGGAAATGGTGGGCGTGGAAGGGGTGTTAGTTGCGTTCCAATCACTTTTGACCCTTAAAAAGGGTACTAGAACTCTCGATTTGTAATCGAATGAGCCCCCTTTGAAGTTTATACGATGACTCCTTCCATATAAAGTGTCTCTGGGAAAAAAAATAATAAACAAATAAATAAATAATAAAACGTTGGAGCCGTATGGCCTTTACTATAAGCAGTACTATAGCGTTGCCTCTGATAGTAAAATAATCCGATGTAGCCACGAGCTACTTTTCTTCATTTTACAAAAATAATAATAAAAGAAATCACATTACCTATTATAAGTCCTATTTGAGAGCTTCTCCAGTTTCTCAGAAGAGGCATTTCCAATGTTTTTCATATTTTCCAGAAAACCGCCATTGTAAAATCCATATCCAGGAAAAACCGCATAAGAAAGCTCAACATGGTAAATGATGTTATCGCAAGCGTCTTCACATCCACATTGAATTTCCAGCCGTCGTATCATCACTAGGGCAAAAATAAAATTATTATAACATAAACATAAACAAAAATATAAGCAAACAACAACAGCAAACAAACAACAACATAAGCATAGACAAAGACAAAACCTAAACAAATAACAACAAGAAACAACCAACAACATAAACACAAAAAAAAACTTTAAAATAAAAGCAAATTTAGAGATAAAAACTATGATTGGTGGTAAAGAGTGAAGGTTTGAATCATAGTGGTGAGGGAAAGATCTTGTCTAGCTATGTTGGCCTTGGTGATTCAGTGAGCTGTTAGTATACATAGTAGCAACAAATATTAAAAACACAGGAGAACTGGCCCATCTAAACCAGGGCCCTAATTCACATCCATCATCATAAATAGGTTTGAATGGACATGCATTCCGTGCACGCTTCAAAAAACGTGGTCCCTTCCTTCTTTTACAAATTCTCAATATACCTGGAATTTTCCCTGTAAATGCTTTTATTTTCAATGTAATCCACCTATCTTCCTCCTTGAAATCCCCTATCTTCCCCCATGAAGGTGTATCCCCTTTATAGCAAAAATTTTTGCTAAGTAAAGATGAGTTTGGACGACTTCTTACTGACCCTGATAAAGTGAACGAAGCATGGGCGAAGCACTTCGACAAGCTGTAAAATAGACCACCACCTACTGATCCTACAGATATACCAGACACATCATTTCTAAATCTAGCCGTCGATATTAAAGTACCCTCTGGCGGGGAGATACTAAAGGTGGCTAAGAAGCTGAAGTCAGGAAAGTCTCCTGGGAAGACCGAATTGCGGCTGAAATGATTAAATGCTCAGTAGCTGCATGAATAACTGTGTGGACCACGTTTTTCTCTATAATTGTGAGAACAGAAGAAATTGCTAAGGATTGGACAAAAAGTACACTCATCAAAATATTCAAAAAAGTCGATGCTACAAATTGCAATAACTGGAGACGTATCAGTCTTGTATTTATACCTAGCAAACTATTGGTGACTATACTCCTTAATAGAATCCAACCAGCGTTGAACAAACATCTCCGAGAGGAACAGTATGGATTCCAGCCAAACCGATCATGCACTGACCTTGCATTCTGCTTTACTTGGTCTTTATAGACTTCGAGAAAGCTTTCGACTTGGTAGATCGCCAAACGCTTTGGAAGGTTCTTCAATACTACGGTATTCCTGATAAGCTCATTCGAATCATTAAAGTCTTCTACAAAGAAGCAGAATGCGGCGTGAAGACAAGTGATGGGAGTACCCGTTACTTTCGTATCATGACAGGGGTGAAACAAGGTTGTGTGCTGTCACCACTGCTATTTATTCTAATCATCGATTATATACTCTTGACCTGTGACGGGCATGGGATCCAGTTGGATAATAAGAAACTCGGAGATATTGATTTTTCTGAAATTATCAGCCTCCTAGATTCCTGCAAAAAAAGCTCCAGCATTACCTTAACAAAGTCGGGACACTGCCGAACATTTTGGTCTTAAGATAAATCCCAGCAAACCAAACGATATGGCAAACACTGGATCTCCAACTTAACCTACGATGAAATAATAAGACGATAGAGCAAGTCGTAGAGTTTAAGTATTTAGCAAGTACCATTCACAATTCAGGATCATTTCAGTGAGAAGTCAAGTTAAGAATTGGCCAGGCTAATGCATCTTTCAGGAAACTGTCTCAAATTTGATGCAGCCCTAAGTAGTCTCTCCGACTTAAGCTGAGGCTGTTCAAAAGCAACGTCCTCTCAACACTTTGCTATGGTTCTGAACCTTGGCAAATAGATCGAACACTTGAAAAGAAACTCCTCGCGTTTGAAAACATGTGTTTAAGGTGCATTCTAAATATCCACTTGTCCCAAAAAGTAGCAAACGCTACTATACGACAGAAGACATCTCAGCCACTGGTAACCAAAGTGATTAAATATAGGAAGTGAAGATACATCGGTCATGTGATCCGCAAGGCCGAAACTCGACTATCGAAGGTCGTTCTGTAGTGGCAGCCACGTCGTACCAGAAGAATCGGACGACCCAAAAACACCCTACGACGCATCTACCGGGCTGACCTCAAAAACCTCAATGCCTCAATCTAACCTGAGTGGGAGGATGTCTAGGATGCTGCAGTGATGAGAGATGACTGGCGACTCTTCTTGGATGCCCTAAGTGCCTCTGGAGGCACAGGCGGATCTAAAGTAAGGTGTAAGGACACAAATCATCACTAGATTTTATTATTGATTAATCCCGTCTTTATTAGGGAATTTATAATTATTTAGTTGAGAGGTTGAATCTTATATGTTTCCCATTTTTGCGATCAGGACATTTATTCATAACCGAATGCATAGGATGGACATATATCCAGTGGGCCATGCACTCTTTTCAAAAGTGACAAAACTTCAATAACGTTTACTTAATTTAAAGAGACCCCCAACCCACCCTTACTGTTGAGGTAAGTAAATTACTAAATTCTTCCACAATGAACACAAAATCTTATCATGTAAGTTGAACTTCCCCTCTTATGCATTTCATTTTTTTTTCATTGATAATTGTTACAAAGCAACTTAGATTGTAGAGAAGGAAAGATATAAAGTTTTATAGTAGAATATAGTCGCTTCGCTAGTGTTTTAATCAGTATTTTGTGTTAGGAGTGTTCTAGACTTTATTTTATGTGTGTGTGTGATCAGGGGGAGGAGGTTCAAATTGTGCAAGGACTATTTAGGTTGTTTTATAGCATAAATAGTATATTTTAAGAACACGAAACACTTTTTTATATTTTCGAGGTGAAGGTCCGCCCCCTTTTAATTCGCTCTTTAAACAAGCTATGACGTATTATAAACAGCAACAGAAGCAAGCTTATAATTAAATCTAAAGTATTCATATACATCCAAGAAAGTTTTTCAATAAAAATTTTTATTTTTGACACATGATAATCGGGAAAAATGTGGAAATTTAATTTTAAGTATGTAATGTTATAAACCAAAAGAAACTGACTTCACGATTAACATCAACGAAATTTGCAAAAAAGAACTAATTAGAAGTGAATATAACCTAATCAATTAATAAGAACTATAAACTAATGAGAACTAAAGTGACGTCACAATTATTGTATAAAACCAATTGTAAAGCAGGATAGAGGTGTATGAACTTACGGGTAACGTTGGCCAAACAAGGATATACCCTCACCTATGTATACCTATGTATCACCTATGTATCTGGTCACCTATATATAAACAATGGTAAAGCAGGATTGAGCTGTATGAACTGAGCTGTATAAACAATGGTAAAGAGCTGCATAAAGAATGGTAAAGCAGGATAGATCTGTATGAACTGAGCTGTATAAACAATAGTGAAGAGCTGTATAAATAATGGTAAAGCAGGATAGAGCTTTATGAACTTACTGGTAACGTTTGCCAAACAAGGATATCCCCTCAAATTACAAGATTTAAGGTTTGAGCTGACTGTAAAGGAAACAAGAGAATTATTAAGAATAAAGCAAATAAACATCCACAGTTTTTTGAAGAACCTGTCTAGACATAAGGGAGTGGGGAGTGGAATCTTCCCAAAATTGAATCTTTCAATTTTGGAAAAAATTGAAAAATTGAAAAAATTAGATTTTTTGAAAAAAAAATCAAAATTGACTTTCTAGAATATTTGTAACAATTTACACCTAAAACTTTATTTTATTTTGCCCAGTTAGCCATTCCCCTCCCTTTGAAATATCAAAAGATACTCCCAATTAGTTAGAGCTAATGTGTACGGCTGACAAATAAGTTTAATTGTCTTGTCTTTTCACTTGTTTTATATAAATACTAATTTTCTTTAAAAATATTTAACAAACAGATTTTCAGAGAAGAGGTAAAGAGCCAATACTTAAATAAAAGACGAGCAGATATTAAGCACTATCGGGCTTTTAGCACTCATCAGGCAGCTTTCGCCCTCCTCAGCACTGATCAGGCAATTTTCACCCTCTCAGCATTACTTTACTCTTCCAATGAAAAGAGATCATAGGGTAAATCCATGATCACGTGCATATTCATTCAGTTCATCTGAGGGAACTTTCATAGGGAGTTAGAAAACATGGGCCTAAAACGCCTTTCTTTGGGCTTATTTTCGCCACCCCCTCCCCATAGGAAAAGCTGTTGACCAGCACCTCAATAGATATTGTGCAACTATGCAATAGTCTATATACGTTAGTTTTATTGGATAAACGGCCTATGATTACGGTTCATTTTATGGACTACGTATGTATTCAGGAACGAATGATATTAGAACCCGGCACCGCACCGATAAGGGAAGGCCGGCGGTGGTGGGGCCAAAAATAGCAGCAACGGCGCGCCGCCGATGATTTTCTTGCGCTGCTGCCGGTGAGATGTCGGTGGAGTGCCGCCGCTGCAATCAATGTTGACAGCAAACATTAATGTCTTCATCAGTCTTTCTCAAATCTCAGCTTGAATTTAAAACAGATTCGGGCCTATTCATGAGTTAAAGACTTCGCATGTTGCTAGATGGACGCTGGTCTTCTTCGTTATTCCTCAAGAGAAGTAGAAATCTGGTAGAAACGAAATGGCTGTGACGTTTCAGAACCCTTGCATAATAGCTGAAATAATAGATGATAGATTCGCCGTGGCATTCAATAAGATCCAAGAAATCTGATTAAAAGGGAGCACACACAAAAGCCAAATGAGGCCTGTAGTCTATGAGAAATCCAAAAATACCCAAGACAATGAAAAAGTCCCAATGGGGGTTCCTGGGTCGATCAAAATATTTCTATGGTTTCCCAGGGAATTTGATGTCATTTTCTTCCGCCTCCGCTTTAAATGAAAAAAAAAATTAGATTTTTGGCCCCCCTGCTTTCAATTGAAAAAAATGAGGCACTATCATTTAAAAATAATAGCCCCCTACCCCCCCCCCCTATAGGCAATAACATGCAGTTTTTTATAAATCATATTTTTGGGGTCACTTCCGCTTCAATCTTCAATTCCCAAGCCTTGTACACAGTCTATTGCTAAATTTTGTCTCATTAGAAAGTTGTTGTTTTTTTATGGGGGGGGGGGTAAAAATTTTCAGAAAGAATATTGTATTTTCTTTAATCTATCAGGCGTTCATTAATTGTACATTAAACATTTAGAAAATATATCTAAAAATAGCAGAAGAAAACAAAATTCTACAAACTTACGATTCAGCTGTCGCAATAATCTGTTGGCTATCAATTTCAAAATCCAACTGAACCTGTATAGTGTATGCGTTTCATTCAACTTAAAAATAAAATTCTTGATTACGAATGATGTGAGAATTGTATACTAAGTGGGAATTTGCATTCGAAACGGTTTAATGTCATCAAACAGTTCGTGGTAACGAACTGTAAGTAAGGAACGACTTGGCTCAATAGTAACCAAAACCCTAAAAAACGGATACCAATTTTGATACCAATAGATACATTAAAAAAATCGGATTTTAATGCTAATTTCAAATATATAAAATTCATCAAGTTTAATGTTACCCATCAAAAGTTACGAGCCCGAGACTATTTGCCTTATTTTCAAGAAAGGGAGAAAACACCCCCTAAAAGTCATTGAATCTTAATGAAAATCACACAATCAGGTTCAAGGTATCCGATAACCCTATTATAGTGACTTACAGCTCCTATATGCAAAAATGTGGAATTTTATATTATTTTCTTCTGCCAGAAGAAAGATCATTGATGCTTGTTTATTTTTTTTTCTTCCCAGGAATGATCGTATCGACCCAGTGATCCTTAAATATCACGAGAGGGCTTATTCGAACGGAAATCAAAAGCTCTAGTGCCCTTTTTAAGTGACCAAAAAAAATGAAGGGCAAAATAGGTCCCCCCCCCCGTGCTCATTTCTTCCCAATGTCACCAGATCGAAATTTTGAGATAGCCATTTTGTTCAGCATAGTCGAAAAAACTAATAACTATGTCTTTAGGTGTAAAATGACCCGCCACAGTCCCCAGGGGATGGTCTGCAAGTTGTGAACTTTGCTCATTGTTTACATATAGTATTGGTTATTGGGAAGTATACAGCCATTTTTGGGGGGGTATTGTGCATGGGGAGGGTTTCTAAGGGGAAAATCTTCCTATACGAGGGAAATTCCTGATGATTGAATATTCTAGGGGAAATGTTACACTCGGGGGTTTTGACCGAATTACTATACGAAATTCTTTTTAATTGTCTTACATTCTCTTTGCCAAATATTTATATGGACCCGGGATTTTTAGATGTTCCGGGGGAATTATCCGGAGTCTTTTTTCCCCACGCTTTGTTTTCTGGGAAATAATTTCCAGGGAAGGGGGCATTTCTGGAGTGATCGAGAAACAGATTAGAGATTAAAGTCTTATTCCAATGAAAAAATGCTAAGGAGAATTTTCCAAGGTGAATCGCCACAAGCAATTTTACAGAGAAAGGGGGGATTATCAGTGAGGAAGGAACTGTCTGGAGGGAATTTGACGGGTGGGGTAGTACACTTTATGTTGGATGAAATTTCCACGGAGGAGCTTTACGTGAGGGGAGGGTATATTTCATAGAGGGTGAGCCAGATTTACCGGCATTATTTGAAAAATGAACAAAAATTATGCCATATATGAAGGGTCGCCCCCTCCTCAATACCTTATTCTTTACGCTAAAGTCTGACTGTTTACTAAAATTAAATAAAAAAACCTTTTCCACAAAATAAGTTTTTCAAAGAAAAGTAAAGAACTCCATTAAACAAAAAATGAGCAAAAATAAAATCAAATAATCTACCAAGCTCGAAACTACCACAAATCAGCATCGATAAATAAATGAAACCCAAAACGAACAGAAATTAAAATAAATAACCTAAACTAAATTTGAGTCAAACTCAAAACGAGCAGAAATTAACACAAGTTGGACGCAAAACCCCTATGCCTTCCCAAGGCCAGAACAAAATTTGCACTTTACTGAAAAAATACAAATGAATGTGCATTGTCAGTTTCAAATACATATACTGATATTTAGTAATCAAAATGTTAAAATTATTTGATTTATTAAAGTTATAAAAGTACAAACATTTATATTTTTCAGTAAAGTGCAAATTTTTTTCTGGCTTTGGGAGGGCATAGGGGTTTTATACACCAGGATATAACTTAAAACTCTTGCCCTGATGGTTGTGAGGGAGTGTCCTCCTCAAAAACATATTTTCTATCTGGAAATCAACCACGCTGAACAAAATGGCTATCTCAAAATTTTGATTGGATGTGTTTGGGTGACTGATGAACGGGGGGGCTAGTTATCCTCCAATCACTTTCAACTATTAAAAAGGGCACTAGCCCTTTGAATTTCCAATCAAATGAGCCCCTTTTGAAGTTTCTATGACAACGCCTTCTATAAAAACCTTATATGCCCCAGGACATAACTTAAAACCCTTGCCCTGAGGGTTGTTCGGGAGTGTCCTCCTCAAAAACGTATTTATCTAGAAATCAACTACGCTGAGCAAAATGGCTATCTCAAAATTTTAATTGGATGTATTTGTGGGAAGGATGGGCGTGGGGGCTAGTTGCCCTCCAATCACTTTCGATTATTAAAAAGGGTACTATCCCTTTGAATTTCCAATCGAATGAGCCTGTTTTGAAGTTTCTACGACAACATCTTCTATAAAAACCTTATATTCCCCCAGGGCGTAACTTAAAACCCTTGCCCTGAGGCTTGTGGGGGAGTGTCCTCCTCAAAAACATATTTTCTATCTGGAAATCAACTACGCTGAACAAAATGGCTATCTAAAAATTTTGATTGGATGTGTTTGGGGGAATGATAGGCGTGGGGGGGGGGACTAGTTGCCCTCCGATCACTTTCGACTATTACAAAGGGCACTAGCCACTCCAATTTCCAATCGAATAAGCCCTTTTCGAAGTTTCTGCGACGACTCCTTCGATACGAAGTGCCCGGGTATGGAGAAAAAAAAAAACAAAAAACAACACATTGTGCCCACATCGTTCTCTACTTAGGCAGCGCGCTAGCGCGCTGCCTATGAAAGCGTGGGTGTGAGAGGGAGGTTAGTTATCGTCCAATCACTTTCAACTATTAAAAAGGGCACTTGCCCTTTGAATTTCCAATCAAATGAGCCTTTTTTGAAGTTCCTATGACAACGCCTTCTATAAAAACCTTGTATGCCCCCAGGGCATAACTTAAAGCCCTTGCCCCGAGGGTTTTGGGGGAGTGTCGTTCTCAAAAACATATTTTCTATCTGGAAAACAAACACGCTGAACAAAATGGCTGTCTCAAAATTTTGATTGGATGTGTCTGGGGTAATAAAGGGCGTGGGGGGGGGGGGGGGCTAGTTGCCCTCCAATCACTTTCAACTATTAAAAAGGGCACTAGCCCCTTGAATTTCCAATCGAATTTGTCTTTTTTGAAGTTTCTACGACAACACCTTCTGTAAAAACCTTATATGCCCCCAGGGCATAACTTAAAACCCTTGCCCCAAGGGTTTTGGGGGAGTGTCCTCCTCAAAAAGATATTTTCTATATAGAAATCAACTACGCTGAACAAAATGGCTATCTCAACATTTTTATTCGACGTGTTTGAGGGAATGATGGGCGTGGTGGTTAGTTGCCCTCCAATCACTTTCGACTATTAAAAAGGGCACTAGCCACTCCAATTTGCAATCGAATGAGCCCTTTTTAAACTTTCTACGACAGCTCCTTCGATACGAAGTGCCCGGGTATGGAGAAAAAAAAACAAAAAACAACACATTGTGCTCACATCGTTCTTTACTTAGGCAGCGCTAGCGCGCTGCCTATGATATGACCATTTTTAATGGTGATTTTATTGTACTAAATCAAAGGAGTTTAAGTACATCCAGGTTGTCAAAATAGCAAATATCCAATATATCATGAATGGAATACAGAATTAAGTTGAAACTTTCAGGGAAAGTTGATTGAAATGTCAAACTAAATCAAAGGGTGCTGTTTCCATGTAAGTTGTCAAAACAGTATATCAGTCATTGTCTTAGGAATGGTAGAAGATATTGAGTTGAAATTCTCAGGGCTTCTGCTGCTACATAAGCAAATGAAAACAGTTTAAATGATCCAGACTGTCAGATTGGCATAGTTTCAATATCTCCGGAACAAAAATATGGTATTAAGTTGAAAGTTGAGGAGGCTGTAATATGAAATCAAAAGGCACTATATGCATTGAGATTGTCAAAGGGTGTCTGTATAATATTCCAGAAAGAGCCAAGATTATTACACTGGAACTTTCAGGGTATGTTGTTGGGGGTGTTGAACTAAATTAAAAGACACTATGTGCATCCAATGTTGTCAAAAGGGCATATTTGTAATATCTCGGGAATGGCTAAGGGTATTAAGTCTAAACTTTCTGGGCATCTTGAGAGGGATATTGAACTAAATCAAGAAAAACTATGTGCACCCAGGTTGTCAAAGGGCACATCTAGAATATCTCTAGGGTGGCCAAGGGTATTAAGGTGAAACTTACTCGGTCAAAACACACTAGGTGCATGCAGAGTTTTAAATGCCAAATTGATGGTAATTAAACCAGTGATGTCTGAGGAATAGCTGGGGGTATTAAGTTGCAGTTTTCAGGGCTACTGCTGTTATACTAAACCAAAAGAGTTCAAGTGCATCCAAGTGCAAGAGTTCAAGATTGTCAAAATGGCATTGACCAAAATGTCTGCTAACAGTTCTCATAAGCATAAGCTATTAATTTTGTCAAAAAGACAAAAGCACAGACACCTTAGATAAAGCTTCCAATTTTGACTTTTATCTCCATGTGATTACTTCAATTACTTCAAGAATTTAATTATCATTTTTTAAACCTTTTAAGATAATGACTGAGGTCAATTATTAATATTGGTTTGTACATAAAACTGATTGCAAAAAAAGAAGCACAGTCAATTTTTGAAAAACACACTTTTTCTCTTGTTATTTATAGATAGTTGGTATAATTACAGTAGCCTGCCTAAAAAGCCAACTTTGCTTTCTATTTTTTTTATTTGCAACTGGCACTTTTTGCTAATAGGACATGTTTTGTTGCAAAACCTCCCTCTAGCCGGTCCTTGAATATATCTTGTTGTTGTTTAGAAACAGAAATCAACAGAAGAATTTACTTACTCAGAAATATTGTTGGATCATAGGCTTCATTTTAGGTTCAACAAGAAGTTGCAAAAAAGTAACCAACTTTTTTCGAACATACCCCTTCTCCAAAAACACTTATATACTTGTATAACACTTGTATATAATATAGCCTTTTATTGGTTAGTGAAAATCCTGATGTTGGATTTCAGTCACATATACAGACCGTCTTCAGTATATCTGCTGAAGTTGGTCACAGTATATTATGTGATAGAAATAGCCAGAGATTTTGTCAGTGTTATCACTGTCAAGTAAAGTGATTTGTCATTATTGAGCTGTTATTTGTGTGTCGTGGAAAGGTAGTGTTGTCTTCAAAATACCTGAACGGAACTTATTTTTCAATTCCAAGCAACTTGTTAGAGAAGTTAATACTAATAAATTTTATTTGCTTTTCTAATAAAACGACTTGTTAGAAGTTGCAATAATTTTTTTTAAGAGATAATACCTATATTATCTCTATATAATACTTATAATACTTATATAAATCTATATAAAATTCAACTTAAAAGTCATTTTTTCTGTTGTTTTACTTTTCAGGGAGAATCTTCAGGCGGGAGCAGGCTGACCCCTCACCGTTTGCAGCTGCATTTGGTTTTTCCTTGTAGAAAATGTTTACATCTCCTAAGCTTTTGGAAAGTTTTCACATTTCTTAAGCTTTCGGAGAGTAATCGTTTTCACAGTACTTCCTTTCTCAGTCGAGAATTGTACTAACCTTTCGTATACGGAATTGTATTTGCCTTTCTCAACCGAGACTTATACCCTACCTTTCCTATACGGAATTGTAATTGCCTTTCTCAACCGAGAATTGTATGCTACCTTCCCTATTGGAATCGTAATTTTCTTTCCTATACGGTATTGTAATCTCAACCAAGAATTTTACTTACCTTTCAGATTGTAAAGTTCTGAAAGCTAGTGCTTGTTTTCCTAGCAGAGAGTACATCCAAAATTTTAAGAAATTTTTGAAATGGTTTCACAAGAACGAAGAAAAAGCAAAAAGACAAAGAAAAAAAATGAGCGTAGGAAAGAAATGCATAAAGAAACTACTGAAACATATGATGAAAAAAAAACAAGGGCACCATAAAATTACAAAAAAGAAAGAAACATACCACCAATAGCTCATTTCGGAAGCACAAAATTGAAAGAATGAAAACGACGTATGCAACTGATGAGTCATTTCGAGGCGACTGCATTGAAAGAGCATCTGAAAGAAGGAAAATGAAGTATGCAACTGATGAGTCATTTCGAAGGGACTACATTGAAAGAGAATTTGAAAGAATGAAAGCAGAGTATGCAACTGATGAGTCATTTCGAGGCGACTGCATTCAAAGAGCATCTGAAAGAAGGAAAATGAAGTATGCAACTGATGAGTCATTTCGAAGGGACTACATTGAAAGAGAATCTGAAAGAATGAAAACAAAGTATGCAACTGATGAGTCATTTCGAGGCAACTGCATTGAAAGAGCATCTGAAAGAAGGAAAATGAAGTATGCAACTGATACAGATTACAGGAAAAACTGTTCTGTTGCACAAACAAAAAGATACTGGAATCAAAAGAAAAAACATCAAGAAAATGACGATCAATATGCAAACAAACGAAGAACAAGCAAAAAAGCTCTGTTGATTAATAAGAAAAGAAATATTTGCAAGATGACATCTGACTTGGAAGAATTAGAAGATATTTCAGTATTCTCCATTTTAGATCATAAGAAACATTCTATTGTTAAAATTAAGCTTCTCTTACAAAAATCACAAGAAATTATAAAACATGCATCGAATTCGTTGGCAAAACTGCATATGAGCATCAAGAGTCAATGCAAGAAGTTCATGGTAGAGCTACCAAATTCTTCATATGTACCAGAGACGTCTCAATTCATGTGTGCAATGGAACACACTCTAGAACATTGTGAGTACGGCGAAGCTTTTCATTTTGAAACCGCTTATAACAACTTCGGTACAAATAAATGCAATAGAAGTGGCCAGGTAAGCAATGTGTACGAGACAATACCAATAAATTCAAAGGGACAAGCTATCTTCTTTGACTATGGTCAAAATGTGCATCTGGAAGTTAGGAATAGATGTCAATGGGGAAACTATGAAAATGATAGAACAAAAACGGATACTACTGAAATAGAAAAATTGCGTAGAAGCCTTGACAGTTTTTCGTTGACTGGAAGTGAAGAATTTCCGAAAAACCAAGGTGATGGAGTAAAATTATTTCAAGGTCTGATGATAAATGGTAATAATTTCTTAGAGGAGAACATGCAAAAAATTCGTAGAAGCATCGAAACAATCAAACTAGTCAAATACATTATGTGGAAAAGATTTATCGATTTCCAGTCATATAAACAGAAGAAGTCCTGTAATTTCTGAAGATCTGGAAACGGAAAATAGGAAATTGGAAGTTGAAGACGCTAATCCCGAAAATTCAGAGGAAATCTCAAATTCAGTAAAATGGAAATGTCATCCACAACTTTATAGAATCAATTGATATTGAAATATGTCAAACATTATTTTCTGTCATAGCTGATATGAGTGAAGAAGATTCGTCGACATCTGCTCTTGTTGAAGGGTATTTGGATGACTTAGATATCTGCAGAAATTCTTTTACTATGTTACCCGAAAAAGGGACATCGTTTTACTGTCGCCCTAAGAATAGATGTGACAGTGCCTTTCGAGCTTTAAGGGCCTTGGCTCCACACTTTCCTGTGCTTAGAAGTTTTGTCAGAACCTTATATAAGGCGGTTGACAGATGTAAAATTATTCGTGACCTAACTGTTGCAAGGACTGAAGGAAACCATGACATGCTTCATTTACTTGCTGAGGACGCATTTAATAAACTCCAAATCAAACAAAGAAGTGCTCATCCAGAAGCATGTAACCTTAGGGTATCAACCGATGAAGATGAAGTGATCAAAATATTTGGTGAGAATATAGCTAGAGTGGCTGAAATCAGAGATGAGTACCCTTCTGTTCCATGTGACTGTTGTGAACAGTTGAAAAATGCCAGAGATATAAAGTGTCTTCGAGACTTTTCAAAGAGAAAGGGATTCAATGAAATGGTTAAGGTTTTGTTGGAGGAAACCGAAAGATTTTTACCTGAGGAAGAGAAACAGGATATTCGTTTCTCCACTGGTTGGAGGGAGAATGTATTAGATATGTTTAAATTATGCGAATACTGTGCAAGCAAAATGCTTCAAAACAAAGACAACATTCGTTCTGTTGCAAATAATCTTCAAGCTAGAGCAGCTCCTGAATGCATATCAACACTAAACAAGTCTGAATTAGCCCATATTCGATGTGTCATGCCTTGTCTAACAATATTGAGACTGGGACAAATAATGGGATCAAAAAGACCGGCAACAGAATTAACTAATGCCCTTAAAGGCAGAATTGTTTATTTGCCGGTATATATCCAAGCAAATGCTGAGATACTTCCAGAAATCCTGCTAAACATTGAGAGCTGTCTGATAGTTGTCAACGCAACCTACATATAAAAAAAGCTTTGGTTGACTTTGATTGATCTGAGAAAGATACACAAAGCATTTCTTTGGCTAAGAGAAAATAATTATTTATATAAGAACATCCAAGCGTTTACATTAGAAGAATTAGAGAAAATACTTACACAGCGTCTGTCAGAAAAGGAAAACGGTTCAGAGAATAAACATAATATACCAGGTGGTGCCATTTTGGAAAAACTAACAAACGATGCGAGATCTAATTTGATAGAACATTCACAATGCAGCCATTAGATGCATTAGTGCCCAAAGATTTTATTCAGGATTTCCAAAAAAAAACAAGAAGGTAGAATGTGATCAACTTCAGATGAAAAAATTGGTTGGTCTAGGCGAGGATCTATTTCAAGAGGGAATTGATGCAATAGCTTTCCCTAACCTTTTTCCTGATGGTAAAAACTACATGAGAGATATGACACGTAAGTTCTATATGAGAATTTCAGAATACATAAAATGTCGTCTTCTTAGTCGACATTCACAGTTCCGTCAAGATATCCAATACTTATTCCACAACTTTCAAGTTCAAGAACTTTCATATTTTCGCAATAGTATTGGTCATATGCTGCGCGCAGTGCGATCAAATCAAAATGCTTCTGATTTCATGGACAGCCTAAAAAATCGAGGTGGTGATATAGAATCTTCACTATTTTCCATAATATCTAGGACAAGGGGATCACGCCAGTATTTTCAATTACTTACAGGTAATTTAAAGGCAATAGTAGAGCAGGAAGGTCCACCAACTTTATTCATTACACTAGCATGTGCCAAATGGTATTCTCCTGAGTTTATAAAATATTTGCGAGAAGTCAACAAAAATGTGCCTGGCATAGATATTATGACTCCAGGAGAATTAACTTCTTTGGATCCATTTTCTGTATCAAAACACTTCCAAAAAAAAAATTTAGAGTAATATTCAGCGAATTGATCTGTGCCAAGGACAAACCAATATTTGGAAAGGTGAAGGATCATTTTTGGCGTATAGAATATCAATCGAGAGGGGCGCCACACGTCCACTGCTTACTCTGAATAGAAGACGCACCAGTAATTAGAACTTCAACAATAGCAGAAGTTATCAAATATACACACAGTATAATGACGTATGAGCTTCCAAATAGGCTAAGAAGTCCAACACTTTATAAATTGGTTGTCAATCATCAGACCCATATATGTAATAAATACTGCCAGAGAAAGTTCAAAAGAAATCAAAAATGGATCAGTTACTGTAGATTTGGCTTTCCACGTCCATTGAAGAAAAACACAGAGATGTATGATATCATTGACTGTTTGGCTCACGGTACAAACCACAAAAAACCACGCAAGAGAATTTATAACCTACAACGCAAAGATAATGAGCGGTTTATTAACAATTATAGTCCTTCATTATTAGTGGCAAATTTAGCAAATGTTGATGTTCAGTATATTGCCCACCTTGAGTCCAAACTACCACACTATATTACAGATTACATGACAAAAGTAGAAAGTGCTGAAGTTGACAATATGTGGGAAGAGATCAACAAATTCCTCAAAACACTGGGTCAAAAAGCTTGGTGCTATTTGTTAAACTCAGTAAAAACACGCCAAGTTGGTGCCATTGAAGCTGCTGATAGGCTTCTTGGTAAGAAATTATATAGCTGTTCTAGACAATTCAGATTTGTTGATTTATCAAAATTAACAGAACTTGAAAGAACACTGAAAACATACAAAGAAATACAAGAGCTTGTTGAAAAAGATTCAGGAAGCTCAGATTTATTTGTCACCCACTGGGTTTCTGAAATATATCCAAACAGACCAGACCATATGGAAAGCATGAGCTTATATGAATTGCTCGCTTGGTATGAACGTGAAAAACAAGGAAAAGATGAGGTCATGAAAATGAAAAATGGTACATTTTATTTAAGAAAGCGAAGGCAAAGACCATACATTATTAAACACAAGAAAGTTAACCCAATGGAATCTGATACAATAAAAGAAGATTATTATAGCATACTTCTTAAATTGTTCAAACCATGGAGAAAAGAAAGTGACATTATAATCAAAGGTCTAAACAGTTTTGAAACGTACTGTATTGAATCTGAAAATTATCCTGCAATGGTTAACTATGATGAAAAACTGGTTATAAAATCGAAAATGGACGCAGAATATGAAAAAAAAGTACGAAAAAGAGCCAAAGAGACTCATCAAAATGAGGTTGACAGTGCGGCAATCATTGCTGACGATATAGATGATCCTAATAATGCAATCCAGGGAGAAGTAATTGATAGAGTTGCAAATGCAATGGATGACCTGACAGCTGCAAACAAACAGCTTTTAGAACTTGACACAATGGAGCAGCTACCCAGAGACTACAATTCACTCAATGCTGATCAAAAAAGAATCGTGGACAAAATCATAGCTACTGTCAATGCTGGAAGTATTCGAAATTCCCTGAAAATGTTCGTTTCAGGATTTGGTGGAATAGGTAAATCAAGAGTCATTGATGTTACTCGAAGATTAATCTGTAGCTAATATAGTAAGGAAACATGTCCAGTGGTTGTAATGGCTCCAACCGGACTTGCTGCTAGTAGCATAAATGGTTTCACAATACATAGATGCTTCAGTTTGCCTCTGGACAAGCAAACAACAGCAAAATACACTCCCCTGTATACGGAACAATTATTAACGCTACGAAAAACACTATTGCGAACACGTCTACTAATCATAGATGAGATAAGTATGGTTCCGTCTTTGATGTTGATGCATATTCACTTGCAACTCACTGAAATTATGTCTAACAATCTGTCAATGGGAAATGTTAACTGTGTTTTCTTCGGAGATTTTCTTCAACTAAGACCTGTTTTAGCTAATCCACCGTATATTCCATTGACTCGTCTTGAAATTCGAAATCGTATCGGTTCAATCAGATCATTTGATTTATGGGAAGAATTTGAGTATGATGAACTGACGATTAACATGAGACAAAAGACAGACGCACTTTATGGTGAAGCTCTGTCACATATTCGAGTTGGGAAATGTGTAGAAAGTCAACTCGCCTCTCTTAATGCAAGAAAATTTGGAAATTATCCAAGAGCTACGACAGAACAAATTTCATATTTGTATTTGAAACTGGTTAGCGAAGGAAAAACTCCTGTTATTCTCATGCCTACAAATGATGATTGTAAAGTAGTAAATATTTTACTTTTACAAAAAAACATTGTAAATTTGGTAACCTTAACTGCTATTGATCAACTTTCATCAGTCGTTAAAGATGAGCGAATTGAGCATGAAGCTGAGAAGAATGTTTTCCGTTTTGCTGATGACATTAAACTCACAGGGGGTGCAGCAAAGACATTGGTCCTGTGCATTGGGGACAGAGTTATGCTCCAAAGAAGTATAGCTGTTGACAAAGGACTAGTTAATGGATCAATGGGATGTGTCCGTGGTTTTAGATGCTTGCCAAATGGTAATATAGGTAGCATCGTTATGCAATTTGACAACCAAAAAAACCTGGTTGAAATATCCCGTGAGCCTGTGATGTTTGAAGCTCTGAAACAAGTTTATTACACTAGAAGACAGTTTCCACTACAGCTGGCTTTTGCTATTACAATCCACAAGTCACAAGGCCTTAGCTTAGAGTATGCCATTGTTGATGCCGGAAATAGATGTTTCGGACCAGGAATGATTTACGTTGCCTTGTCAAGAGTAACGACTAGTACTGGATTATATCTCATAGAATTGGATCCAAAAAAATTATAGCCGACAATGATGCAATCACAGAATATAATCGTCTAAGAAGTAAGTACAGAACGGATCTTTATCTTTTTGACAATCCTAAGCAGTCAATTGTTGACATAGAGACCACTACTGGCAAACAAGAGCAGACACATGAAGGACCTCAGAAAAAACAAAAAACAAGTTTAAAAATCCAACAGCATGCAGACAGTAAAAGGAGAATAAGCTTTAAGGAAGTATTGTCACCAAAACGGGAAAAAAACAAGATACTTTACATAATCCTTACAAGTCTGGAATTGGAGGAGGCAGGAAAGGAATAGATAACCTGAACAGCGTTTCGTGTTGTGCTAACTCTGCTGTACAGTGTATCTTCAGCATGCACAAAGTACTCTTTGACATGCTTTCCAGTTTAACAGGCCCCGTTTCAAAAGAAATTGAACGGATTGTATTGTCATCTCTTCACAAGAAGGAATCAACAAAGATGCTTAGGAGCTTACTTCCAAGTAAATATGGTTTTTCAGAGCAGAGGCAGCAGTCATTATGTGAATTTTGAGAGGTCCTATTTGCAAATATTGACAATGAGATTACAATCACAAATCCACTAATCAACGAGAGTGCACTAAGTGAGATATCCCATTTTAAGAATCAAAAATTTTTGGTGTGTGAGACCTGTCATTGGACTCAAATTGGGGATGATTTCCCAGATGGAAAAGTTTGCTACTTTCCAGTTCCAGGAAACCAGACGCACCCGCTTAGGAAGAAGAAATTGATAACACGGATATTCAGTTTTCCAGAATATTAAATCCACACCAAGTGGGTAAGAAATTTCCGCATCAATACAATCTAACACTGGAAACAGTATTTACTAAAACAAGCAACTTTCTTGCAGTTAATTTAGATCGAAGAACAATGATGCACAAAATCACTAGAAAGATCGTAGACATCGATTTTGATTCAATTGGTCTTGAAACCACTAAAGAATCCAATATTATAAGCAAAATTATAGTGAATTCTCGAAGTCAACACAAATGTACAAGATTATTGCTGCTGTAATTCACATTGGTTCAACTTTTGAATCCGGGCTTTACTTTGTCTACAGAAGAACGCTTGAGGGACGATGGTGTATTTGTAATGATTCTATAGTGCGAAATTAAAACAATATGGATGCAGCTGACCTATCAGATATGACTTTTCTCGTTCTTGAGAAGTGCTCTTAAGAAAAATTTGGGAATATAATGTTTGGTCACTTTAAGGAAGTTGATGAAGATTACTTCATCATTTACACAAGAGAAATGGAGGGACATTGAGGACCTGCAATGGCTATGTTTTGCGGAACCAAGATCACGAGGACACCAGTATCTTATCAGATATAATTAGTATAGAATTTAAGACTATATTAGTTTAAAGTATGTTCAGAATTAGAATAAATCATAAAATATTGCCAGAACTCTCATTGTGGACAGTAATTCATATAACCCATCTGAGTGTTTTCTCTACTTTGTCTTATAGAAGAATTGCTTTATTTACAGATAAACTCTTGAGCGACTCAACAGTGGACTTTCGGCTGACCTATCTTAAATGACTTCTCATTCTTGAGAAATATCCTTAAGAAAAATAAATTGAAAACACAAAGTTTGGTCACTTTAAGGGTGATAGCCATAAGGCTAAAGCTGATTACGAAACAGATGAGAGATAGATTAGTGAAAAATATGTTTAGAATTATTAAGGTAGAGTAGAAAATAGATTCATGTTAGTAAGAGTTGCAACTAAGATATTAAACCCCTCTTTGGCTTTTTTCTCAAGGTTATCTAGATAGTTTACTTTAAGATAAGGCCAAAGAAATTATGAATTACTACGTTGGTACAACTTTTGAAAGTGGTTATTACTTCATAACTTACACAGGAGAATTAGAGAGACAGTGAGAACCTATAATGAATATATTTTCTGGAATCAAAGAGATGAGAACTCCGAAGACTTGTCAATTATCATTAGAGTACAGTTAATATTACATTAGTTTAAAGTGTATTCAGAACTAAGGTAAATTATAAAATATTGTCACAAAACAAAACAAATAGTGTCGCCCTCTGAGAATTATTCCAAATAAATTTCTATGTAGTATAGTTCAAGATAAGGCTATAAAAATAGGAACTGTGGGCTAATTTTTCTGAAATCAATAGGGTATGGCTGCTACTGACCTGCAATTCAGGCTTCCGCTGCAATTCACGTTGGTAAAACTTTTGATTGTGGCCATCACTTTAACAATAGAAGAATACTCGAGGGATGCTGGTGTATTTGCAATGACTCTATTGTGGAAATCAAAACAATATGGATGCGGCTGACCTATCAGACATATTTGTTGGATTTCTTGAGAAGTATTTTTAAGAAAGCAATTCTGGAACTATAATGTTTGGTGAGTTTATAAAAGGTACCGATCAGGCTAAGATTAAATTACAAGACTATTCAGTAACATTGGGTCTATTTAAAAAAAAAATATATACATCATCGATTCCCTGAAGCAATGCTTGTGCGGGAGAAAACCCTCCTAATAAATCAAAAAACAAAGAAACCAAAAAACAAGACAGAAAAAAAAGAAAAATAAAAACAAAAACAAAAAAAAACAAAAAAAAAAGAAATAGAGAAAAAAAAAAAAAAAAAAAAAAAAAAAATAGAGCTCAACTTACCGGACCCGAAAACCAACGAACCTCCAAACAACACCCAACAAAATTATAATAACTATAATCATATTCAGCTGCAACTAAGCCCTCCTCAAAAACAAAACTTAAGTGGCGTGGAATAATCCATTCAAAATATACACATCAAAACAATGGTTCTTTAGCGACTTACGAAAATCCTGCAAACCCCCAACATTCCTCAAATCCTCTGGCAAACTCTCCCAAACTAACGGAACAACATGGCGAATTGAAAACCTAGACCTAGACGTGACCATAGCTGGTCTTCGTACCAACTGAGAAGATCGTGTCAAATGATCGTGAGTAGTAGACGCAAGACTAAACATTCCTGAAAAACATGATGGTAACTCCGAAGCTAAATATTTAAACATAAACAGAGCATTATAGAATACACATATTCCTGCCAACGGTAGAATTTTATACTCGCTGTAAAGATGCCTCACCGATACAGATAGGTCAATTTGATTACCATAAAGAACTCTAATTGCCATATTCTGTGTTACGCAGAGCGGATGAAGGTGAGTTACGAATGTTTTCGACCAAACCATACAACAGTAAATGAGATATGGGTGAACCATAGAAAAATACAACATTCTCAGAATTTCACACGGAAAAAGAAACCTAAGTTTACGCATAATACCAATATTACGAGACAATTTGCTGTTAACAGATGCAATATGGTCTTTAAAACTAAGGCTTTCATCAATTATAACACCAAGGTATCTATTACTAGTAGATCTTACAATAGTATGGTGCCCTACTTCTGTATTATTAATCCATGGATAATGTCCAGTAATTCTACCATAAATCAAAAAATTCGACTTATTATGATTCAGTTTCAATTTATTTACTCGCATCCACTTTTCAATCGAAGAAATACCTTGTTTCAACATATTCATCAGCTCATTTTCAGTTCTAGCAGCTACAGTGAAATGGGCATCATCAGCAAAACATGGTAGAATTCCCTTAGTACCGTAATTAACAAGGTCTAAAGAACAAGACACATTACTTGAAGCTCTACAAAGGTCATTTATATAAACCAAAAACAACAAAGGGCCCAAAACGGAACCCTGAGGTACTCCAATCGAAATATATTCAATTTTAGACGTAACTCCATCCATCACGATACACTGAGTCCTTCCACTAAGAAAACTAACTATCACATTTAAAAAATCACCACGTATACCACTACTATATAGCTTTTGAACTAGTATATCATGATCAACAGAGTCAAATGCTTTAGTAATATCCAAAAATATCGAAGCTATCTTCAGACCCTTGTCTAAAGCATCATTAATAAAAGTTGTTAAAAACAAAACTCCATGCTCTGTAGAATGATGACTCCTAAACCCAAACTGACTAGAACTAAAAAATTGTCTTTTTTCGAAAAAACTTACCATCCTACTATGAATCAACTTTTCAAACACTCTAGAAATAAATGGCAGTAAAGAAATCGGTCTATAATCACTAAAACAATTCTTATCCCCTCCTTTAAATATCGGGATAACATTCGCGCACTTTAGACAATCGGGAAATATTCCAGCTTTTAAACAATTATTTATCAGTCCTAAAAAATGACTAGATATAACAGGTAATATCGACTTCAAAACCTTCAACGAAATAAAATCGCCTCCTGATGCACCATTTTTCATATTATTTATAACATCAAATAATTCATCAATAGTTACAGATTTAAGGTACGCAGACACATCACAATCTTCAGGTAGGAACTGACGAAAATCTCCATCTTGATCAAATACTGGCACCGATGATGACACGCGCTGCCCAATAGTAGCGAAGTGATTACACATCTCATCTGCAACATTATTATTCATTCCCATATTATCTGGGCGGATCAAGACGCTACCAGGGCAAGTCACCGACTTAATCAATTTCCAAGTCTTACTCGGGTTACCCTCAACTTTTTTAAATTTAACCTTATAATATTCTACCTTAGCCAGTCGGAGTGCAGCATTTAACCTACTATTATAAACTCTATATATTACTTTATCATGAGGATCATTGCTCCTTGTTGACAACTTATATAAAAAACGTCTTCTATTAATTGACTGCAACAAACTCTTTGTAATCCAAGGTTTATTCGGAGACACCCTTCTCTTCTGTATTCCTGACACTTCACAACATTCCAAAAACGTATCCTTAATCTTACCATACCAAAGCTCAAACTTCAAATTTAAATCTAATTCTTCTTGTAAAAATTTAAAGTCTAACTGTTCTATCCTAAGCTTAAATCTTGAAATAGTATTTGAATCAACTAGTAATTTCTTAGGCTTAGGGCGAGCATCACAATTAATATTAATATTCTTAAATACACCCGGAACTAATATAGCCAAACCAAAGTGATCCGAAACATCATTTAACACAACACTTGACGAATCATGGGGAACATTCAAAAATACATTATCAATTAGAGATGAAGATGACTCCGTCACTCTAGTACAAATATTTACAGCAGGATGCATCCCATAACCTAACATTAAATTCAAAAAATTCCGGGCTTTTAAATTAGATGCTAACAATTTCAAATCAATGTTAAAATCCCCACACACAAAACACGGCATGTTCTTACGAGTTAGAAGGTCCATTTGTTGCTCTAATAATTTTAAAAAACAATCTACACTAGCTGAAGGGGGGCGGTAACAAACAGCAATAAAAAATGGGTCACCATTCTTATCAACCTCCGTAACAAAACACTCAAAAATCATCTCTTTATTAACACACAAATCATCCCTAACCTTCACATTCAAATCAGTTCTAATATACAGGGCAAGTCCTCCATGCTGATGGTGAGTACGGTTCTTAACATACATATTATAATTTAAAATATCCAATAGTCCAGAATTATTATTCATTAACCATGTTTCAGTAAGTGCAAGAATATGAAAATCAGATAGCATACACAGCTCCGACAAATAATCCAATGTACTATTTAACCCCTGACAATTCAAATGAAAAATGCCAAGTTTATCCGGTGCCAGTCTAGTATGTAAATCAACTGGGCACTTATAATTAACCTTCGGAAAAACATCATCTACCCCCATATCAAAATGCCTGTGAAGTATCCCTAATCCTAAATCCGAAACACTCAATGGATTATTCTCAAGCCAATCCAAACGATCATTACGAACAATTATCATTTTTTATAAATATATATATATATATATATATATATAAAAGAAAAGGAGGGTAGTTGCAACCAAACCTAACCAACTGAATAACTTACTGTAACTCGGAGGGTCGGTGGTCCCGTTTCCAACATAATTGAAGCTCCAGTAAAAACACAATATAACCTAAAAATACTACTACTACTACTACTACTAACAACTCATCGCAGCACCAAGCCGCCTGAGGCCAACACAGCTACGCACGCTCCTCCTCCACCCCAATCTATTCAAAGCCTCCCTTTTTACACCCGCCCACGAAGTTCCCATTTCCTTTAAATCTTTCTTTATGACGTCCTCCCACCCCAGACGGGGACGACCTGCTTTCCGTTTAGCCCTAGATGGTTGGCCGAAAAGAACAATCTTTGGCAATCTGTCATCCTTCATCCGCACAACATGCCCTAACCACCTCAACCTTTCTTTCATTATAGACCTAGAAAGCGGTATTGAACCACATTTTTCGTATAGCCTATTGTTTGAAATACGGTCAGTCAGCCGGGTACCCAGAACAATCCTTAAGCAATTTCTCTGGAAAACATCTAGCAAATCTAAAAACCTAAAAATAATAAGAAACATATTAACAAAATAGTATAAATAAACAAACGAATACAAAAAAGGTGAAAAAATTGTCACTAACACTAGCCTGTCACAATACAGGCTTACTGTTTCCATTACTGAATTCCAGAAAATTATAATTGAAGAAAACACAATGCTCTACCTGTGTCTACCACTTACCCATTCTAAATTCTAACAAAAACTAAATAAATGAGAAAAAAAGAACAACTTTTCATTTTTTTCCATAAACACAAATACAAAAAAAAAAAAAAAAAAAAAAAAAAAAAAAAAAAAAAAAAAAAAACTTAACAAAATCTTAATTCACCATTCATGATATATAACCATCTATTGGTCACATAACTCAGGGATAGGCTCATCGTAACCAAATTTTGCCGCCACACCACCACGGTCGATCTGTATATATGGTGGAACTGTATTGGAAACCCATGATGAAAATCCTATATCATTTAATCTAGATTTCTTTACATACAACTTCCTTCGAGCTTCACGAACTGATATTGGTGCATCATCGCTAACAGATATATTTCTATGGTGTCCAATAACTTTACCTTTTAATTTCTTTCCGTTCTTAAGCACACTGACCTTCGCATCTCGAGAACCAACATCAACTTTAAAATACGATTGCTCCTTACGGACATTACCAACAACTCGAAACCTCGGGACCATGGACCGACCTAGACCCTCCAAACACAACTGGTCAAAAAACGTTTCGGCTTGGGTGGTATTTTCGCAGGGAGCATTCCAAACGATAATATTCGTCTCTGTATGTCGATATTCAGATGCCATAAGCCGACGAGACAGATCTGCACTCCCGGTTTCATACTTTTTCGTTGCACTAGCGATAATTGACATTTGATTTCTTAAGTTTAGAACATCAGATTCAAGCTGTGTAACACGCGAACTCGTAGTATTAACTTCTGATTTTAGCTCAGACTGTGTATTTTCCACTGATACCATACGATTTTCTAACATTTTTATACTATCGTTTATAGAGTCTAGTTTTTTACCACTTTCAGTAAGTATTGTTAGCATCTTAGCAAAATCATCCGCCAGGGTCTTCAGTGAAGCGACATCGTTATTCCCTTCAGATGAAACGGTCGAATTCAACAAACTGTTCTCAACAGACTGGGATCCTACTTGGACAGTTTTAGCAATCTTCCTTTTTCGCCCCATGGCAAGTGCAAATAAAATAAAATATGTAATCTCTCTTACCTATTTTGGCACCTATAATTTATCCACGTCGATGCGGACGTGCAATTCGCTAAGCCACCGTTAATTTGGGCACGGCTAACACCCCTATCTCCTGCACCGACGATTTCCAAATACATTATTACATTATTGAAAAATACGTTAGTTGAAATCATGTTTAGAATTAAGGTAGAATATAAAATGGAGTCACATTTGTAAGAGTTGTAAATTGGATATTAATTCACTTCCTGACTTTTTTCTTAAGATTATGCAGATAGTTTACTTGAAGATAAGGCTAAAGAAATAATAAGCTACTACGTTGGTGCAATTTTCAAAGTAACCATTACTTAATCATCTGCATTAAGAGTATTTGAGAATATTCTAATTTTAAGAATAACAAGAAATAATATACAGACTGTTCAGAAATATTATGTATTTTCTGATTTTTTTTTATTATTAGCAATAAGTATTATTACTATTAGTTTCGTAAACTTTGTTCTTAATTTTATCTTGAAAGATATGCAGATAATTCCGTCATATTGTTCTATTTATTTTTTGCTTCATATAAAGCAAATATGTACATAAAGCAAAAGCATATATATATGTATATATTCATTTTTATTGTTCTGGGGACAGCCCTTGGATATAGGGTCAAAATATTCATTTGAGGTTTGAGCTTCACTATTCTAAAAAAAACTGTTGTTTTACCTTTTGTTTGTGCTTATGATGGAAAGGCAGTGTGGTCTTTATTGCTGTTTATAATTAATACGATCTTTATTGTATGTTTTGAATGATTTTTTATTTTATAAGAACCATTTTGGGTTTTGAAAGAACTAGTTTGTATTTTGTATGAAGCTATTTTGTACTTTGTAAAAGCTGTTTTGTATTTCCTAAGAGCTACTTTCTTTTTTGTAGGAACAATTTTGTATTTCGTAAGATTTGGTTTTTAAACACTATTTTAAAACTTTGTAAGAAGTATTTTGTGTTTTGTTAAAGCTATTTTGTATAAAGAAAATATATTTTATAGTTTCTAAGAACTATTTTATGTTCTGTAATAACATTTTGGGTTTTGTAGGAAATATTTGTATACATAAAATTTTCGTATTATTGTGTGTTTTATATATTGTGTATTATTTTTGTATTTTTTGTATTTTGTAAGAACTATTTTGTATTTTATAACTATGTTGAATGTCTTAGGTGCTATCTGTGTTTTATAAAGATTATCTTTCTTTGTGAGAACTATTTTGTTGGAATTATTTTGCGTTTTGTATGAAGTATATTCGATTTTGTAGGTAATATTTTTTATTTGTAAGAACTATTTTGTATTTGTATGAACAATATTTTATTTCATGTAAACTATTTTGTATGAACTATTTTGGATTTTGTGAGAACTTTTTTATATTTATTAAGAATCGTGTTGAATTTTGTTGCAACTGTTTTGTATTTTGTAAGAATTAATCTGTTTGTAAGAACTATTTCGTATTTTGTAAGAAATATTTTATATTTTCTAAGAATCATTTTGCATTTTTTGTAACTGTCTTGTATTTTCGAAGAACCATTTATGTTCATTAAGTTCATTATTTGGCTTTTGTATGAGATATTTCGTTATTGTAAGAACTATTTTGTATTTTATAATAATTAATTTTGTTTTCTAAGAACTATTTTGGATCTTGTTAGATCTTTTATATATTCTGTAAGAGCTAGATCTACTTTTGTAATTACTATTTGGATTTTTAAGAACCATTTTGCATTTTTTGTTACTATTTAGTATTTTTTAAGAACTATTTTATTTTCATTAAGAGCATTATTTGAATTATGTATGAGGTATTTTGTAATTATAAGAACTATTTTGTATTTTATAATTTTGTTTTGTAAGAATTATTTTAGATGTTGTTAGATCTTTTATATATTCTGTAAGATCTAGATCTACTTTTGTTAGTACTAATTGTATTTTATATGAATTTTTGTTTGTTTTGCAAAAACTATTTTGTATTTTGTATGAACTATTTTGTATTTTGTGGATTTACTTCGTGTTTATTACGCTTATTTTTAACTTGTGCAGAAGAGAGCTTGAGCGATCAGGAACAGCTGTATTGGTACCAGCCGACCATCAAGCCTTAAACTGCAGGGAACATGCATTTCGAGTACTTGCACTTTCCACAAGCCAATCAAATTATGTGTTATGTCTTGAATTGTAAGTGAATGTTGTATTGTGTATTTTTTAAAATATATTCTGAATATGAAAATCTGTGTTTGGTAGCCAAAAGAAGCCTGTTCAAGAATCCACTTTCATTTTCTTAAAAAAAGAGGGTATAGACTTAGTGGTTGTATTTTTATAAGACTTATTTTGTATTTTATATGAACCCTTTTGTAAAAACATTTTATCTTAAAAGGTATACAGATAATTCTGTCATAAATAAAGCAAATATATATATATATATATATATATATACATATATATATATATATATATATATATATATATATATATATATATATATATATATATATATATATATATATATATATATATATATATATATATATATATATATATATATATATATATATATATATATATATATATATATATATATATAATATATATATATATATATATATATATATATATATATATATATATATATATATATATATATATATAGATATATATATATATATATATATATATATATATATATATATATATATATATATATATATATATATATATATAATATATATATATATATATATATATATATATATATTATATATATATATATATATATATATATATATATATATATATATATATATATATATATATATATATATATATACATATATATATATATATATATATATATATATATATATATATATATATATATATATATATATATATATATATATATATATATTATATATATATATATATATATATATATATATATATATATATATATATATATATATATATATATATATATATATATATATATATATATATATATATATATGTATATATATATATATATATATGTATATATATATATATATATATATATATATATATATATATGTATATATATATATATATATATATTATATATATATATATATATATATATATATATATATATATATATATATATATATATATATATATATATATATATATATATATATATATATATATGTATATATATATATATATATATATTATATATATATATATATATATATATATATATATATATATATATATATATATATATATATATATATATATATATATATATATATATATATATATATATATGTATATATATATATATATATATATATATATATATATATATATATATATATATATATATATATATATATATACATATATATATATATATATATATATATATATATATATATATATATATATATATATATATATATATATATATATATATATATATATATATATATATATATATATATATATATATATTTATATATGTAAATTCATTTTTATTTTGGTGAGGACAGCCCTTGAATACAGAGTCAAAATATTCATTCTAGGTTTGAGCTTCACTATCCTATCAAAGAATACCTTTTGTTCTACCCTTTGTTTGTGCTTATGATGGAAAGGCAGTGTGGTCTTTATTGCTGTTAATAATTTATATGAGCTTTATTGTATATTTTGTAAGAATGATTTTTGATTCCAGAAGAACTATTTTGGGTTTTCAAAGAAATAGTTTGTATTTTGTATAAACTATTTTGTATTTGGCAAGAGCTAATTTGTATTTTGTAGGAACAATTTTGTATTTCATAACAACTGGTTTTTAAACACTATTTTTAAACTTTGTAACAAGTATTTTTTGTTAAAGTTATTTTGTATATTTATCATATTTTGTATTTCTAAGAACTATTTTATGTTCTGTAATAGCATTTTGGATTTTGTAAGAAATATTTTGTATTTTTACAACTTTTCCATATTTTAATAGAACTTTTTGTATTTTGGAACTAGTTTGTATTTTATAACTATATTAAATGTCTTAGGTACTATTTGTGTTTTATAAAGATTATCTGTCTTTGTAAGAACCATTTTGTAGGATTTTGTTTGCGTTTTGTATCAAATATATATGTATGAAGTTTGTAGCTAATATTTTTTAATTTTTAAGAACTATTTCGTATTTGTATAGAACTTTTTGCACTTTGAAACTATTTTGTATTTTATAACTATATTGAATGTCTTAGGTACTATTTGTGTTTTATAAAAATTATCTTTCTTTGTAAGAACTATTTTGTAGGATTTTGTTTGCGTTTTGTATCAAATATATATGTATGAAGTATGTAGCTAATATTTTTCAATTTGTAAGAACTTTTTTGTATTTGTATATTTTATTTTATTTAATATATTTTATATTTTATTTCATGAAAACTATTTTGTATGAACTATTTTGGACTATGTGAGAACTTTTTATATTTTTTTTAAATTATATTGAATTTTGCTGCAACTGTTTTGTATTTTGGAAGAATTGTTCTGTTTTGTAAGAACTATTTCGCATTTTGTAAGACATATTTTATATTTTCTAGCAATCATTTTGCATTTTGTAACTGTCTTGTATTTTCTAAGAACTATTTATGTTCATTAAGAGTATTATTTGGCTTTTGTATCAGATATTTAGTAATTGTAAGAGCTAATTTGTATTTTATATTAAATATTTTTGTTTTGTAAGAACTATTTTGGATATTTTTAGATCTTTTATATATTCTGCAAGAGCTAGATCTACTTTTGTAAGTACTATTTGTATTTCTAAGAATCATTATGAATACGTTTATTTTAAACTTGTGCAGAAGAGAGCTTGAGCGAGCAGGAACAGCCGTATTGGTACCAGCCGGCCATCAGGCCTTAAACTGCAGGGAACAGGCATCTCGAGTACTTGCACTTTCCACAAGCCAATCAAATTATGAATTTTGTCTTGAATTGTATGTTATTGTTTATTGTGTATTTTGTAAAATATATTCTGAATGTAAAAATGTGCGTTTGGTAGCCAAAAAAATCTTGTTTAAGAATCTATTTTCATTTTCTTAAAAAAGAAGATGTAGCCTTAGTGGATGTATTTTTATAAGACTTATTTTGTATGAACACTTTTGTAAAAACATTTGTGTTTCTTAAGAAGTATTTTATATGTTAGATGTATTTTATATGTTTTAAAAGCCTTTCCTGATTTTTAAGAATTATTTTGTATTTTGTAAGAAAACAACCATGCATTCCCATCAATCATCAATGAAAATCAAGTAGTCAGTATTATAGATATGACAAAATTATCTGTATACCTTTCAAGGTAAATGAACTACAACGTTTAAGATACAAATATTAATAAGAATTGCTGCTAACAATAATAATTTTATTACTGCTAAATGGAGTTTTGATGTATGCTTAGTGGATGATACCATGTGCGCCCATAAGCTGAATTTCAGGAGGGGGGGCTTACCTGGTCTAATCGTAGCTTCCAATGTTATGTAATAGAAATATCAAAACAAAAATATAAAATATAAGGCAGCATCATTCAGCCAAGGGGGGCTGGAGCCCCCCTCTGCCCCCCTTCTGGGCGCCCATGGATGATACCAAATGTTTTTTTTAGTTAACAGGACTTTTAATACACATTCAAAATCTTACTGCTATAAGGCTCAAAATATTTTGGTCTGTATTACAAATCCACCATTTAAAACATCTAAAAAAGTTCGAACACTGGAATGTCTTATTAAAACTACACTGAAACGTGATTGAAACGTGTTTTATTTAAATTATTTTAGAAATAAACTTGCCCCTTAAAGTTACTTCATATGGGAAAACTTGGGCTCTGGGAAACTTAGCGGAAGATACTCAATACTTTTTCAAAATGTATACATATTAAATTTGAGTATATATAATCAATAAAAATCAAAGAAAGGATTAGTGGCTATAGTAGAAAACTAGTAAGTTGGCTACTAGTTTCTCACTTGCTTGCACTATTTACAAGTAGTATTTGACTAATCTTAACGAGTAAAAGAAGCTGCCGAAACCTCTAAAAAAAACGTACCTAGATATCTACCTCTTGGATGGTATAGAAAAGAGTTTTTTTTAAATATAATACACAGTATATGTGAATTTTATAAATGTAAACCATGGGCTCTAAAGGAGGCTTAGTGGACCATACTAAATATTTTTTTTAAATATACATTCATTAAATTTGGCTTAGCAAGAACTTGTTTTATTTAATTTTCATTAAAAACAATTTTTTAAATTTTCAATAATTGTTTTAAATGAAAATTAATCAGAGGATTAGTGGCTAATGGTGATACCTCTATAAAAAAAAACGCGCCTTGACCTCTATCTCCTGGGTGGTGTGGAAAAGAGGTCTTGTGAAAAATTATTTTCTTTGAAATTTTTTTTAGTTTGAAAAAACATTGCCAAAAAAAGAAGGCTGAAAAAGAGAACAAGGAGGTTGTCTAAAAAAGAGTAGTGAATCGGGAAGAGCTGAAACCAATCAGGAATCAAGTTGTACTATACTTCATCCTTTTAAAGACATAGGAAGAAACCGAAGACGACGGTAACGGAAACGTTTCTCTGTTCCAAAGACACAATCGCGATGAAATTTTCTACGCCGCCGCACTTGCCAGCAAGTCATTGTCTATTCCTGTGACTAGTGTGACCGCAGAAAGACTATTTCCGGTGGTAGGCCTGATAGTGACTATGATAGTGACTTAGAAAAGAAATCGCCTCAGTCCACACAGAGTGGATAAGTTGATTTTCATTCACGATAACTATAGCCACATTCCGCAGTTCTAATATACTTCTGAAGTTTGCCTGAACGAGTTTTTTTTTGACGCCCTAATATTCAAAGATAAATGATGAATTTTAATACGGTATTCGAAGTTTTGTATACAGTAATTTTCGACGAATAAAAATAATACTAATTTTGATTATTAATTCTGTAAGAAAAACATAGCTCTTAGATATTTCAACTATTCTGCAAGGATTCTGATATACCACAGCCATTTCGTTTTTACCAGATTTCTACTTCTCTTGATGAATAATGTAGAAGACCAGCGTCCAGCCAGCGACTCGCAAAGTTTCTACCTCATGAATGGGTAGAATATCTTGAGTATAATAGTAACCGTACTTATGCAAGTAGTGTACTATATTGAAGAAAGTACAGTGGAGTAAAATAGTATGCAATAAGAACAGTACTATAGTCAAGAAAGTAAAGTAAAGTATTATTATCCCAGGAAGAGAACGGTTTGACCGGGAACAAATTGCAAGAGAAAAGATTATTTGACTACCCAACTAAAAAAATGGGCTGATTCCAAATATGCAAAGTTGGCTCATCTATCTGTTTCATAAATATGTTTTTGTTTATGTTGAGGTTTATTTTGAAGGGGTGAATTTCGTGTTTCCTATATAGGAGTACAACAACAAAATTAATGTCTAGAATAGTGTAATAGGTCACGGTGATTATGAAAATCACTTTTATTTGAACGTAAAGTTAAACCTTAAGTTTTTTTTAGGTTGAGGTTGATTTTAAGAAGGTGAAATCCGTGCTTCCATGTAAAGACGTACAACAACAAAATTTACGTCTAGGATAGGGTATTAGATCACGGTGATTATGAAAATCACTTTGATATGAGCGTAAAACTAAAAATTAGGTTTTTTGAAGGTTGGGGTTGATTTTGAGGAGGTGAATTCATTTTTACATATAAAGGCGTACAGCAACAAAATTGATATCTAGTATAAGGTACTAGATCACGGTGATTATGAAAATCACTTTATTTGAACGTAAAATTAAAACTTAATAATTTAAATATTCCATTAATGTTAAATCACGCTTAATCTGAAAGAAACCAGTCTAAGTATAAAATATCTACCTGCATCCCACTATCCATGTATTTTCTCCATGCGTTTGTAGCAACAAGTAGGTGGCTTTCTGCTGATCTTTTCTTGAGAAATCCGAACTGTGCGGGTGGAATGAGGTTTCTTTCGAGTAGTTGCCCTCCAATCACTTTCAACTATTAAAAAGGGCACTAACCCTTTGAATTTCCAGTCGAATGAGATTTTATTGAAGTTTCTACGACAACACCTTCTTTAAAAAACTTATATACCCCCAGGGCATAACTTAAAACCCTTGCCCTGACGGATGTGGGGGCGGGTCCTCCTCAAAAACATATTTTCTATCTGGAAATCAACTACGCTGAACAAAATGGCTATCTCAAAATTTTGATTGGATGTGTTTGGGGGAATGAAGGGCGTGAGGGGGGGGGCTAGTTACAATCAAATCACTTTCGACTATTACTAAGGGTACTAGGCCTTTGAATTTGCAATCGAAATAGCCTGTTTTGAAATTTCTACGACAACGCCTTCTATAAAAACCTTATATGCCCCCAGGGCATAACTTAAAACCCTTGCCCTGAGCGTTGTGGGGGAGTGTCTTCTTCAAAAACAAATTTTTTATCTGGAAATCAACTACGCTGAACAAAATGGCTATCTCAAAATTTTGATTGGATGTGTTTGGGGGAATGATGGGCGTGGGAGAGGGGGCTAGTTGTCCTCCAATCACTTTCGACTATTACTAAGGGTACTAGGCCTTTGAATTTGCAATCGAAATAGCCTGTTTTGAAATTTCTACGACAACGCCTTCTATAAAAACCTTATATGCCCCCAGGGTATAACTTAAAACCTTTGCCCTGTGGGTTGTGGGGAGTGTCCTCCTCGAAAACATATTTTTTATCTGGAAATCAACTACACTGAAAAAAATGGCTATCTGAAAATTTTGATTGGATGTTTTTGGGGGAATGATGGGCGTGGGGAGGGCTTGTTGCCCTCCAATCACTTTCGACTATTAGAAAAGGCTACTAGCCCTTTGAATTTCCAATCGAATGATCCTTTCTTGAAGTTTCTACGACAACACCTTCTATAATAACCTTATATACCCCCAGGGCATAACTTAAAACCCTTGTTCGAGGATTGTAGGGAAGTGTCCTCTTCAAAAACATATTTTCTATCTGGAAATGAACGACGCTGGACAAAATGGCAATCTCAAAATTTTGATTGGATGTGTTTGGGGGATTGATGGGTGCTTGGGGGGGATAGTTGCCCTCCAATCACTTTCGACAATTAAAAAGTGCACTAGTCGTTTGAATTTCCAATCGAATGAGCCTTTTTTGAAGTTTCTACGACAACACCTTCTATAATAACCTTATATACCCCCAGGGCATAACTTAAAACCCTTGCCCCGAGGGTTGTAGGGAAGTGTCCTCTTCAAAAACATATTTTCAATCTGGAAATCAGCTATGCTGGACAAAATGGCTATCTCAAAATTTTTATTGGATGTGTTCGGGGGAATGATGGGTGGGGGGGGCTATTTGCCCTCCAATCACTTTCGACTATTAAAACGGGCAATAGCCCTTTGAATTTCCAATCGAATGAGCCCTTTTGAAGTTTCCACGACAACACCTTCTTTAAAAACCTTATATGCCCCCAGGGCATAACTTAAAACCCTTGCTCGAGGATTGTGAGGGAGTGTCCTCCTCAAAAAGATATTTTCTATCTTGAAATCAACTACGCTGAACAAAATGGCTATATTAAAATTTGATTGGATGTATTTGGGGAAATAATGGGCGTGGGGGCCTAGTTGCCCTCCAGTCACTTTCGACTATTAAAAAGGGTACTAGCCCTTTGAATTTCCAATCGAATGAGCCTGTTTTGAAGTTTCTACGACAACGCCTTCTATAAAAGCCTTATATGCCCCCAGGGCATAACTTAAAACCCTTGCCCTAAGGGTTGTGGGAGAGTGTCCTCTTCAATAACAAATTTTCTATTTGGAAATCAACTACGCTGAACCAAATTGCTATCTCAAAATTTTGATTGGATGTATTTGGGGTATGATGGGCGTGGGGGGGCTGGTTGCCCTCCAATCACTTTTGACTATTAAAAAGGGTAATAGCCCTTTGAATTTTCAATTGAATGATTCTTTTTTGAAGTTTCTACGACAACACCTTCTATAAAAACCTTATATGCCCTCAGGGCATAACTTAAAACCCTTGCCTCGTTGGCTGTGGGGGTTGTCCTCCTCAAAAAGATATTTTCTATCAGTAAATCAACTACGCTGAACAAAATGGCTTCCTCGGGGTATAACTTAAAACCCTTGCCCTGTGGGTTGTGGGGAGTGTCCTCATCGAAAACATATTTTCTATCTGGAAATCAAGTACACTGAAAAAAATGGCTATATGAAAATTTTGATTGGACGTATTTGGGGGAATGATGGGCGTGGGGGGGGGGGGGTAATTGCCCTCCAATTACTTTCGACTATTAAAAAGGGCACTAGCCACTCCAATTTTCAATCGAATGAGCCCTTTTCGAAGTTTCTGCGACGACTCCTTCTATACGAAGTGACCGGGTATGGAGAAAAAAACAAAAAAACAAAAAAAACTACACATTGTGCCCACATCGTTCTTTACTTAGGCAGCGCTAGCGCGCTGCATATGATTCAAACACAGAGGCTGTTTAATTAGAATAGGAAGCTATTTAAAATTGCTAACAGCCAGGGCCGTCACGTATGGGGGGGGGGGAATCTCCCACCCACCCTCCCAATGTTTTTGGTCACTCGGTAAAAAAAAATTCGATAAAATCGTGGCAGTTTGCGCCATGATTTTTCCGACGCCGTTAAAATCCTTTGTTCGGTTCAATAAAGACCTCAAAAATACTGACGATATCATCTACAGAAATTTCGAACTTGGTCAGTAAACGTAGCAGTTTTACCGACTCCTACCGTGATTTTATAGATGGTGCCACAACTTTCCATTTGGTTAAGTAAACAGTATTAAAATAGTGACATGATATGTACCGAAATATAAATCTCGGTTGATAAATGCAGCGGTTTTACCGACTCGTGCAGTGATTTTATGCATTGTATTTGAAACGGACATTATGCTATTTATTGACAAAAAACAGTCGGTAAAAATAACCAGCCAGTCGGTAAAATCTCTTTCTCCTCCCCCCCCCCAAACATTTTGGCTAGTAACGACACTGCTAACAGCTTTAGCGTAAAAAGCAAGGCATTGAGGAGGGGGTGACCCTTCATATCCAGAATAAATTTGCTAAAATTGATATGCAAATTGTGTTTTGATTTTTTCATGCACGGCGAGCCAAAATCGAACCTGCATTAGTTGAAAAAAGTTCATAAATTAAATAAAAAACAAGTTTTTTTAACTGAAAGTGAAGAGTGACATTAAAACTTAAGACGAGCAGCAATTATTCCGTATATGAAAGGGGCTATCCCCTCCTAAACGCCTCGCTCTTTACGCAAAAGTTTGACTCTTTTTCACCACTCTATTTTTTGAAACAATAAAAAATTTTGCGTAAAGAGCGAAGCGTTGAGGAGGGGTTCTGCTGTAAGAAAGCAAGAATATATTGAAGTAGCACCCCACTTCACACCACCCCCTAAATTTTGATAAATAATATTAAAATAGTATTATTTAGAAAACGACATAAGGTTCTCAGCCAGTACTAAATTATGGTTAAATCTTTTGAGTATAATTGAGAAGATAATATATATGGTGATTGTTTTATACTTAATGTTCATTTTTTAAGGAGGACGATTCTGTAGAGTATCTGTTGACAGTAGTTTAAAAACTGATTGTTTCAAAATCATCCTTTCATGGGAAATAAAAAGGCCGAAACTGCACATTGTAATCAGTACCTAACATTCGATCGAACGGGAGAACAGGTTACGGTTTCTAGGCCTTAGAACTGCAGCAATAAGCAATTCGCTTACTGATGGTTTAAATTTTTTTCCTGGAAAACAATAGTTCTGACAACCAAACATTTTTATCATTGCTTATTTCATTAGAACTGTAGCAGTAAGTAATTCACTAATAATATCCTTCTTACCTGGGTAATAAAATGGCCGACAACCACACATTTTCATCATGGCGTCTGTTTCACATTCGATCAGACAGGATGCACTTGTGTATGTGGGCAACCATTTAAGTTTAAATGAATTGAAGCGGCACATCAGCTTCTCAAGCGGCAGACCAGCTGACTCTACTCTAGGTTCTGTGGAAGTAATTGCTGGTGTAATAGCAGTGTAAAGCTCCATTCCAGGACCCACAAGGAAACCACGCTTTCCAGGATCTGGAAATTCTTCAGAATGACCAACTAGAACCTAAAAGGTTATAATCAAGATGTCTATAATCTAAAACATTTTAGTTTAAAACAGACTACCAACATCATAATTTTTGGGGACAGAAATGATTTTAGGGAGGGACAGACGGGGAACTTGCCCCAAGCACAGAAGTTTCAGGGGCATAAAATTTCAAATAAATAATATAACGGTTATAATCGTCTTGTAATTTTTGAAATATCATTTTTAATAAAATAAAGTGACATTCATTAGGTTCACTTTTTCAATTTAAGTAGATTTCAGCATCAAAGCCATTGATTGACAGTTGTCTCTACATGTACATAACAAAGTTTCCTGAAAACAAAGATCGATTCCCAAATAATGGCAGAAGCACATTGACAGTGTCTTTTTTTATATATATAATTCAGCTTAGCCTAGTAAAAATTAAAATACTGCTGCTGCTACTGCTAACAATTCACTACAGCAGCAAGCCACCCGAGGCCGAAACAGCTACGCACAATACTTATCTACCCCAATCTATTCATAGCCTCCTTCTTTACACCCTCAAAAATCTCCAACTTCCCTTAAACCTTTCCCTACGACATCTTCCCAAGCCATGCGGGTACGACCTGCTTTTTGTTTGGCCCTAGATGGTGGGCCAAAAAGGACGATCTTTGGAAATCTGTCTTCTGGAGAATGTATTCTAGTCATTTTTATCCTTCTCTGATTATAGCCCTAGTAAGCGAGACAGAATAATGTATCATCTGACGAATCCTAACCATTATTATCCTTCTCTGATTATAGCCCTAGTAAGTGAGACAGAATCATCATTTTTGTCCAACCTCCCAACATTCATTTTACTAGAATTTTCATCTACAATTATCAATTATTTGGCATAATTTAAGTCTAGGACAGTTTTACAGCCCCATTTGGTTTAGTACTCTTCCATATCGTTTATTGTGTTCCTTAAGACAAATTCATCCGTTGTCCATGAAAATAGTCCATTTAGATGGCATAAAACCAAGACAAGGATAGGACCTTCGCTAAAGCTCTTCTATCGGTTAAATCAAACGCTCGCTCATAATCTGTGAAACTGAGGACTAAAGGCGTTTGATGACTCAGGAACTTCTGAATATATAACCAAAGAATGAAAATTTAGTCGACACATCCCTTCGAAAGTAACAATGTTCTTCTCTTAAAACTGGATGTACAGCATCTCCAAGTCTAACAAGTATCATAAAAAAAATCAACTCCCTCTCTACAGAAACCAAGCTAAAGCCTCTATAATTACCGCTCTTATTATCTTTCTTGTTGAGGTTTTACAAGGTTTTCCAAAAATCAATAGGTGCTTCACCTTTTCAAAAACCATGTTAGGAAACTTCAGTAGTTTATCTACTGAACCACCCTATCTAAAAAAACTCGTTCACTATACTATCTGCACCTGGTTCCTTATTATTTTTAATTGTTTTTAGTATACTAAAACTTCCTCACAGAATAAATCTTCCTTTACATCCAAGGTGTCACAGACTTTTTTATTTTCCTCCATATCTTTCCTGTAACTTTATCATGGTTTAGTACATTTTAAGTATGTTCTGCCTATTCCTTTTTAACTCTTTCCTTATCACTAATTGTGGCTCCAATCCTGTCTTTAACTAGGACGAATCCTGATTGATTGTTCTCTTTCAATTTTTCAACATGCCAGCACAACATTTTACTTCAGTGCCGTCTGGCTGCATCTTCCAAATCCTTAGCAATTTTATTTATGCCCTCCACTTCACAAATCCTTAATTCACATTTTATTGCTGTCTCCATTTTCCTTACATCCCTCTTATTTTCATATGACCTATAATTCAGAAATTTCTTGCAAAAGCCCCTCCTTTTCTCTACAAACTTAAAGCAATTTCACTAATATTCTTAGCTGTGTTTCTAACTATCTTTCCTAAGACACAATCTGCCACTTTACAAACCACTTTCCTTAAGTCATTCGATCTATCTTGTACACTGTCAAAATTGAGACTATCCTCTATAGTATTCAACTGTTGCTGAAAAGTTTCTCTCAAATTCTCATCCCAAAATCTACCAACATCATAACTTGCTGAAGTTACCCTTCCTAAATTTCAGCTTTAAATTAATCCTAGCTTCCAACATCAATGACAGCATTCCTATATACCCTACTGTCTTGTTTTGATCCTGCTTCGGTTTACAATAGCATAATCAATAAGGTTAGCCCTCTTACCATTATGTGACGACAATGTTAACTAAAGGGCCATTTTATGACAAAATACTGCATTGGTATAAAACTGCATTAGATTATTATACCTTCTAAATTGCAGTAGTCAAAATACCTGAGCATTAAAATCGTCTAATGAAAATACTACATTTCTACCTTGGATTCTGTCTATTTGTTCCTATAGCTGTAAGTAAAATTCATCCGACTAACTACTGTCTGCATCAGTCAGTTCTACAGGGGCATATACTACTATGACTGATAGGAGCACTTTTTAGTAATAAAATGAGCAACAAGCGTTTTATTACTAATTCTCTCCCAACGTACGCAAGACTTCGCAGCTTCCTCATCCATCATGAACCCTACTTGACTAACTATCTCCCAACATACGCAAGACTTGGCAGTTTCCTCATCTATCATGAACCCTACTATGACCTTTTGCCTATACACCCCATCCTTACTGCCTGAGTAAATAAATTCTATATAGTCTAATCTCATGTTTGTCACCCCTGGGATATGATTTTCTGAAACTCTTAATAAGTCCAGCTTAAAGCGTCTGATTTCGTCAGTCAAAATGTTAATACAGTAGTTGTTATTTAACGTCATAACATTCCAAGTTGCAATTTTCATATTATTCAAATCATTAGAATTGATATTGCCTCAGAACAAGCAATGGTCCCGAAACTACTGCAGAACTGAGACTAACACATCTTTTTGGATCTAAGCGAAGCACCAGGTAGCAGGCCTGGCGCCAGGCAGCAAGAAGTTCACGGGACCTCCTGTATGAATGGAGGTGATATATAATCCTGGAGTAGAATGGTTATAATGAATTTGCTTACTTTACGTTCCTTAGAACCTTTCCAGGGCACATGTCAAGGCTATCCCCTAGGGCAGGGGTTCCCAACCTTTTTTTTTACTCTAGAGCACATTCTAAAATATCGGTAGAGTGGCGGGCACCACCTATTTTAAATCAACAAACTCCTTCCATAACTTGTCATTTTCCCATAATTTATTTTATTATTTTCTTATAGTCATAATGTATTAATAAATAATAAACAAAAATGTTTCAAAATAATAAAATTATTTTTGCATTTTTTTCAAATTGCATACACACAGAGAAATGTATTTACAAAACGTAAAGAAAGTACACAAAACACACAAATACAAAGAAAACATTTAATTTAAAAATATGATTAAAGTCAATGTGATCTTTGGCCTTGCATTTCATTGGCCAGAGCTTCATAATTAGGAGTGTATGCCGATAATCCTGTTAGCAGATAATCATAAAGATGCTCATCGGTGAGTCGAGATCTGTATCTTGATTTTATTAAGTTCATGTTTGAAAACAATGATTCGCATAAATATGTCGAACCGAAAACTTATTCAATTTTATATGACACTTTTTTCACCAATGGGAACTTTTCTCTATCCACTGCATTCAAAAAGTCCTCTAACATTAAGGATTTTAGGAAACTACCATTCAAAGGTTCAAAATTTCTAACTCTAGTTCTTCTGTCTTACCTTGAACAAAATCTGCAATACATGCGACTATTTCCATAACATTTATTTGGCAAGTAAAAGGATTGATACAAAAGGAAATTATTGGCTCAATATGTTTAAACTGCAGAAATCTCTCTTCAAATTTTTTTTTTTAACTCTTGAAGATGCTTAATAAATAATGTCCCATCTAATTCATTGTCACCTAGCATTTTCTTCGTATGTGGGAAATGCAAGAGAGAATTGATCTGTAGATGTGATATAAACACATCCAATTTAGCGTTAAATGACTTTACGGAGTTTATCATTTCAGATATGCTTTTGTCTTTACCCTGCAACTCCAAATTTAAAGAATTCAAATTTTCCATGATGCCTGTAAGAAATCCCAAATCAGTCAGCCAGCCAGAGTGAGCTAGTTTATCATAATTTTCCTTTCTATCGTTTATAAATGTTTTTATTTCTTCAATTAAACTCATAATCTTGTAAGATCCTTTCCTTTATTGAGCCAACGCACTTCAGTATTCAAAATAAGATCATCTTCTTTATCATCAGTATCTTCTAACGGGGCCTTGAAAATTCGGTTTTGCAAAGGAGCTGCTCGAATAGAATTGATTATTTTTGTAACTATTTTCATAACGTTTTCAAATAGGAAAATTTTACAAAACAGAGCTATCTGGTGGATAATACAATGGTAGGACATGAATTTTGTAAATGAATCATCCTTCATGCAGAGGGCAATAAATCCTTTGTTTTTACTTATCATTGCTGGCGCCCCACCAGTGGTTTTTTGCAGACAGCTTGTGCAAAGGCATATTTACTGACTTGGCGTATGTTTTGAATGTATTATAAATATCCTCACCCCTTGTCTGTCCTTTCATTGGTAATATTTTTAACATATCCTCTTTTACTGTGAAGTTACTAAACACCATTCTCACCATAACTGCTAACTGTCCAGTGTCTGATATATCTGTTGACTCGTCCAATTGTAGCGAGAACCAGTCACAATTTTCCATGTCAGTTTTTAACTGAATTTGTATGTCTGTTGAAATCACATGTATTGTTCTTGTGACTGTGTTATTTGACAACTGTAAGTCTTGTATTGCTGAGACAATCTCATGTTTGTTAGAAAATCCATCGGACAAACAATCGGCACCAGTCAAAAATAGTTCCTTAAACAACTCACCATAAATGAAAGGTTTCTTCTTTTTTGCGAGCATGTGAGATATTTTGAAAGAAGCAATAGAGGCCTTTTTAGAATTTTGCACATGTCTAGTGAAAACAGTCTGTTGTGCTGTTAGACTTGATTTTAGATCTTTTTTTCTTTCTTACTTCAGATTAAAGAGGATAATTCACATTAAAAGTGCCATGATTTGTCTGAAAGTGCCGTTCAACGTTATGTTTTTTCGGCACTGCAATGCTACTACCACACAACAAACAAACGCATGTATTTTTCAAATTAACGAAACAATATGAATCCTCCCAGTCAGTGTTAAAATTACTGGTTCGTTGTCTTTTACTTGGTTCACTCATTTTAGGGCTAAAATAAATAATACGAAATTGATAATTGAACTACAATATAATATCAATGTTATAGCGCAAGTCTGTTCTGCATTATATGCATAAATATATTATGACAAGAACTATAACTATCTCCTCAACAAATAGTTTATTCAAGATCATCGCTTATGAATACAATAAATAACGCACCTCGCTTTTAGCCTGTTAATTTTTCTTTTATAGAAAACTCCTAATTCGTATTTCATGAGACGAACATGTCTCTTATCTAACTGTCACGACCCGAACAGGGCAGCAGGCAGCAATCACAATGACAACAGCGCGGTTCCAGGCGGGGAATGCTTTTTGTGATTCACTCCATGTACACGTAGAAAAACCGAAGTGAGCCGATGATAGCCGAAGCAATCAGAGTTATGTGCCTTGTGATTTGGCGCCTTCGGCGTTTATCGGGTCAGTTCGTGGCGTTCATTCCATTCGTTCACTTCGGGTTTTCTGCGTGCACAAGGTGTGATGTGCAAATGGCACAAGCCGTTCCAGGCTAGCGTAAATAGTGCAGTCTGGCTCACCGGTAGACAAGTTGGGACATTTTCTGATGATTTCTGAAATATTTGACTGGTGTAGTCTTGATGTCCCTAAGGCACTCTTGTGAACTCTGACTGAATTCTCTGGTTTTGAGCGTTAGTTCCGCAATGATATAGTCATATAGAATTATTTTTTGGAACAAGTCGATGCTAAAAAATTGTTTATAAAAATATATTCACAGAAACCCTTACATATCATCTTATGAATTAACAATTAAATGAAATCAGTAGTAAGCTATACATAAGTCCAACCGCGCCCACTGATATCATGAATTATTTGCATGGTGTAGTAATAGAATGTGAGGCCTGAGATGTCCTACGATGCTTTAGCCATTTGAACCAACATGTGAATGATATTATTATTTTCTTAGAAATACATTATAAGCAATAGGTTTCACACATTTGCTACGCCATTAAATTGTATCTGTTTTTATATCGTGTATCATCTTTTATTTTAAGAAACTCCCCTCCCTACTAGATGTTCTTGAACCTCTTAATTCAATTCGTGAAATATTATTGAACCCTGGGCCTTCAGGGGATGGTAAAGATCAATATAAAAACTAAAGAGTGCGTAAACACTGCCTTTGAATGGTTTCCAAGCTTAGCACATGAGGCGAATCTTACTTATTTTTGATTATTCACATTTTAATTTTTTTGGGGGGGAGGGGGGCTTAGAATTAGTTTTTTTGAATAAGTCGATGCTAAAAAATTGTTTATAAAAATATATTGAGAGAAACCCTCTTATATCACCTTATGAATTAACAATTAAATGAAATCAGTAGTAAGCTATAAATAGGTCCGACCGTGCCCACTGAAATCATGAATTACTTATCTGGTGTAGGAATCGAATGTGAGGTCAAAGATTTCCTACGATTCTGTAGCCATCTGAACCAACATGTCAATGATATTATTATTTTCTTAGAAATACATTGTAATCAATGGGTTTCATGCATTTGCTATATCATTCAATTGTATGTCTTCGTATAACAAGTATCATCTTTAGTTTTAAAAACTCCCAACACTACTAGTTGTTCTTGAACTTTTCAATTCGTGAAATATTTTTGAACCTGAACCTTCAGGGGACAGTAAAGAGTAATATCAAAACTAACAAGTGCATAAACGATGCCTTTGAACTGTTTGCGAGCTTCGCCCTTGAGGCAAGTCTCACTTATTTTTGGTTCTTCTCATTTTAATTTTTTTGTGGGGGTGGGGCTAAGAATAATTTTTTGAATAAGTCGATGCTAAAAAATTGATCATAAAAATATATTGAAAGAAACCCTCGCATATCACCTTATGAATCAACAATTAAATGAAATCAATAGTAAGCTATAAGTAGGTCCGACCCTGCCCACTGAAATTATGAATTATTTGTCCTATGTAGGATTCGAATGTGAGGTCTGAGATTTCCTACCATGCTGTAGCCATCTGAACCAACATGTCAATGATATTATTATTTTCTTAGAAATACATTCTAAGCAATAGGTTTCATGCATTTCCTATGCCATTGAATTGAATGTCTTTGTATATCATGTAACATCCTTAGTCTTAAAAAAAACCTCCCTACTAGTTTTTCTTGGCCCTTTTAATTCAATTCGTGAAATACTTTTGAACCTGGACCTTCAGTGGACGGTAAAGAGCAATATAAAAACTAAAAATTGCATAAACGATGCCTTTTAATGGTTTGTGAGTTTAGCCCTTGAGGCGAATCTATCTTATTTTTGATTCTTTACATTTTATTTTTTTTGGGGGGAGCGGGGCTTAGAACTATATTTTGAAACAATTCGATGCTAAAAAGTTGTTCATAGATAAATAGTGACAGAATCCCTTGCATATCATCTTATGAATTAACAATTAAATGTAATCAGTAGTAAGCTATAAATAAGTCAAAAAGCGCCCAATGAAATAATGAACTATTTGCCTGGTGTAGAAATCGAATGTGAGGCCTGAGATGTCCTACGATGCTTTAGCCATCTGAACCAACATGTCAATTATATTATTATTTTCTTAGAAATATGTTCTAAGCAATAGGTTTCATGCATTTGCTAGGTCATTGATTTGTATCTATTTGTATATCATGTATCATCTTTAGTTTTAAGAAACTCCCAACTCTACGAGATGTTCTTGAACCTTTTAATTCAATTCGAAAAATATTTTTGACCCCTGGACCTTCAGGGGATGGTAAAGAGCAATATCAAAACTAAAACGTGCGTAAACACTGCCTTTGAATGGTTTGCGAGCTTAGCCTTTGAGGCGAATCTTACATATTTTTTATTGTGAACATTTTTTTAACTGAAGTTTTTTCAACTTTTTTTTTACGTCTTAAAATTATTCACGAAGAAAACAATACCTAAGCCAAGTGTACAGAGTCTGAAATAGATGGATAAGATTTTTACTAAAGACTGAGACAGAGAGATGAACTGAATTCTCTTTATAGTTGAGAGACAAACATACTTCTAGCAAAAAAAAGAGTGCCTTGAGTCACTGAAGTCTTACATAACCGATATCTCTTGTTTTGAGTGTTAGTTGGACAATGATATAGCCCTAAGAAAGAGAGATGAACCGGATTCATTTTAGAGTTAGAGACATATTAAGAGGAATTTATCAAAATTCAGTCAGACACAGACACTACTGCCAGGCTCACAAGTGGTGTACTAGAGTCTATCTAAGTATTTGAGTGAATAGATTCCTTATCACGTGTAAAAAATTGAACTTTGACTTTCGAGTGCCTTGAATTTCTTTTAAGCAGTTGTCTTACCAAGTGTGTTCTAGTTCCATCAAGGACATCGTACTACTAATCAGGTAACCTAATTTGTAAGTGGATTGATGAGAAAGGGATATTTTTTGCTCTCGTTTCAATCTATTCTAGTCAAAAAGGGATTTTTGAAAGTATAGGGAATATTTTATATTATTTGTTTGTTTGTATTTTGTTCCTCATATTCTCAAAACCGAGAGTTATCGAATAACAACTACTAGACTATCCAAAAGTGCAGTAAGCGTGCGGACACGCTTACTGAACCAAAACGAGCCTAGCTTAAATATCTCTCTCACTATGTCTGTGTGTCTGAGTAGGTGTGTTGCCATCTATAAGCGGTGGTGAAAAGATGTCAGCAGTTGAATAAGTGACAATGTGTCACCATCTTTGCTTTTTTAAATGCAAAAATCTCACTGAGGAGTTTTTTTCATGTGGCTTACTACTTGGTTTATTCTATTTTTTGATCATTATTGCTTGTGCATTGGAAGAATAAACATATAAGTCCAATTTTGAAAAAGTAAAGATAAATGTTTTCGATAAATTATGTCTACGTGATAGACTTGTCGCAGCATTGAAAGCCGACAAGGACAAATATTTGAAATGCGAAACATACACTAATGGTGATATCATTGGAAACGTATGCGAGCGTTGTTGTGGAAGTGGGAGTTTGAATTTCTTTAGTGCTCAAAGATAATGCAGGCCTAAAACTAGTAGTGGATGATGAGGGCCAACTTCTTGCTTATACTTCTGATAACACGTTACCTCTTGAAAAATCATATCATTATCGTTCTGGTATTACCATTCAACAGAGCGTAAAAAGCAAGACGAGCGTACTCCAGTATCAATGTCATAAATCATATCATGTCTATATGTTGGAACTGTAACCTTTGTAAAAAATAATGTGGTAATAGACAGTGTGATTGAGAGAAAAATTAAAAGGGCATGGACAGATAACATTGCAAAGGAAATTAAAGACAATTCAGTTAAAAGCAAAGAATCAATAAAAGTTAATAGTATCACAGGTAGTTTACCATCAGATATCATCATTGAACAGAATAAAAGCAATGATAAAAAGTGAAAATTAAATACTTCAAGCAAGTATGTGCACATAATAGAATTATCGTAGCAGTGAATGCTGACAGGAACAAATATTTGAACTATGAAGAAGCACTAATGGTGACACCATTGGAAATGTAAGTGTTCATTGTCATAACAGTGTGAGATCGAATTTTTTTGGAGTCTCAAATAACTTCAACATTGCTGATGGTGGATGTAATAGAATAAAATTCCCAGAGATGATAGTGCTCAAAGATACTTCTTGCCTAAAAGTAATAGTTGACAACGAGGGTCAATTTCTTGCTCGTAGCGCGGGTAACGCGTTACCTATTGATAAATCATATTTCCATCTTTCGGGTATTAGCATTCAACAGAGGGTAGAAATAAGACAAGCATACTGCTGCACCAATATCATAAAACATGTCATGTCTCAGTGTCAGAACTGTTACCTGTGTAAAAATAATGAGGTAATAAACAGTGAAATCTCCGGTAAAATCAAAAGGGCATTGGTAGATAATATCACTATGGAAATTAACGATAATTCTAAGAAAAGCAAAACATGAGTAAATATTGCTAGTATCATCAGCAGTTTACCATCAAACACTGTCAATGAAGACAGTGTCAATGAAGATATCAATGATGAGATGCACGATGCGAGCGTAGCTGAAACAGTTATAAATGTCGTATATGACACCGAAATGGAATAAGTACCCTGTCATGAGAAAATATTATGAAAAAGTTTTTGGAACGAATTCAAACATTTAAATTTTTTACATGATGCTATTAATATTATGTTACAATGTATGTGTCATTATTTCAGTTAAAATATATTGTGCATTACATTGTTATGATTCCCTTAATTTTAGAATACGCTAGCAAATCGAATGTTTAGAATGTTCATTAATATCAACATTGCAATTAATGACAATTCTATGAAAAGAAAAGCATCTGTGAATATTGCTAGTATCACCGTCAGTTCACCATCAATTGCAGTCAATGAACTTAATTAAGAAATGGTTCTGAGAAGTGAGTATTCTTAGAAGGGTGTCAATAGACGATGCTCGGTAGAACGAACTCAGCTACTTGGTAAATTCCTTGTCTTTTAATTGATGACAGAGTATCAAAAATTAATAAGAAAACGCTTTTGCATAGAAAAAACTCAAGTATTTGGTAAATTCCAAGTATTTTTTATTGATGATTGAGTAACAAAAATTAATAAAAAAACACTTTTGCTTAGAACAAACTCAGCAAAATCTTCTCTATTACGATAAATATAAAGACGATATAAATTGAGATATAAATCAAGACTCTATTGCACAACTAACATTCTAAGTCATTGCGTAACTAACACTCAAAACCATGGAAACAACAAATTAATGCATAAAATATTTTTATTGAAAGATCGACGTGCAGAATATCAGCATAAAAATATGCTACATATGTTGTTAGACATTATTAATATCATTGAACGACTTTGGATATTCTGAATCTGCTTAAAAAAATAATTCATTACGTTCTCTCATGATAGTGTAGGTATTCCCTTCTCTTAGTTCATAGCCAGTAGAATAATCATTAATCTATTTTGAGTCATCCTCAATTTTTACTTTGGCGTCACCTACAGGTTCAATATGCGTTTCGTCTTTGGTATTAGTGGTCTCAGCTACTCTATCTGTTGGTATATGATCAATGGTAGTGATAATGTTCACCTGCGCTTGATGTTGATAAAGAATTTAATCACTCTGATACTTAGAATTGGATAATGCTATCTGACGTACACAACAAAGGATTTTGATAAAGGATTCATTCACTCTGATACTTAGCTTTTGTCAATGTTATCCTATGTATCCGAAAAAGGATGTTGATAAGGAATTTATTCACTCTGATACTTAGATTTTGTCAATGTTATCCTATGTAGCCGACAAATGATGTTGATAAAGAATTTAATCACTCTGATACTTAGATTTTGATAATGTTATCCAATGTATGCGACAAAGGATGCTGGTAAGGGATTTATTCACTTTGATACTTAGATTTTGATAATGTTATCCAATGTATCAGATAAAAGATGTTGATAATGAATTTATTCACCCTGATACTTAGATTTTGTCAATATCATCCGACGTATCCAACAATGGATAGTGACAAAAGATTTAATCACTCTGATACTTAAATTTTGTGAATGTTATCCGATGTATCCGACAAAGGACGTTAATAGAGAATTAATCACTCTGATACTTAGATTCGGATAATTTTATCTGATGCATCTGACAAAAGATGTAGATATAGAATTTATTCACTCCGATACTTAGATTTTGTCAATATTATCCTATGTAGCCGACAAATGATGTTGTTAAAGAATTTAATCACTCTGATACTTAGATTTCGATAATGTTATCCGACGTATCCGACAAAGGATGTTAGTAAAGAGTTTATTCATCCTTATACTTAGATTTTGATAATGCTATCCGATGTATCAGATAAAAGATGTTGATAATGAATGTATTCACTCTGATACTTAGATTTTGATAATTTCATCCGATGTATCTCTCAAAAAGACATTGATAAAGAATTTATTCACTCTGATACTTAGATTTTGTCAATGTTATCAAATGTATCTGACAAAAGACTATCATAAAGAATTTATTCACTCTAATACTTAGATTTTGTGAATGTTATCTGATGTATCTGACAAAAGACGCTGAAAGAGAATTAATCACTCTGATACTTAGATTTTGATCATGTTATCTGACGTATCTTACACAAGATGTAAATATAGGATTTATTCACTGTGATACTTACATTTTGTCAATGTTATCCTATGTAACCGACAAAGGATTTTGATAAAAATTTAATCACTCTGATACTTAGATTTTGTGAATGTTATCCGATGTATCCGACAAAGTACGTTGATAGAAAGTTAATCACTGTGATTCTTAGATTTTGATAATGTTATCTGACGTATCTAACAAAAGATGTAGATATATAATTTATTCACTGTGATACTTAGATTTTGTCAATGTTATCCTATGTAACTGACAAAGGATGTGGATAAAGAATTTAATTACTCTGATACTTAGATTTTGATAATGTTATCCAGCGTATCCGACAAAGGATGCTGATAAAGGATTTATTCACCGCGATACTAAGATCTGGATAATGTTATCCAATGTATCAGATAAAGGATGTTGATAATGAATTTATTGACTCTGATACTTAAACTTTGTGAATGTTTTCCGATGTACCTGTCAAAAGATATTGATAAAGAATATATTCACTTTGATACTTATATTTTGTTCGTTATCAAACGTATCTAACAAAAGACTATGATAAAGAATTTATTCACTCTGATACTTAGATTTTGTGAATGTTATCCGATGTATCCGACGAAGGACGTTGATAAAGAATTAATCACTCTGATACTTAGATTTAGATAATGTTATCTGACGTATTTGACAAAAGTTGTAGATATAGAATTTATTCACTCTGATACTTAGATTTTGTCAATGTTGTCCAACGTATCCGACAAATGATGTTGATAAAGATTTTATTCAATCTTATACTTAGATGTTGTGAATGTTATAAAACGTAACTGACAAAGGATCTTGATAAAGGATTTATTCAATCTGATATTTAGATTTTGCAAATGTTAGCCGTTGTACCCGACAAAAGATGTTGATAAGAAATCTATTCACTCTGATACTTAGATAGACTCTAGTACACCACTTGTGAGCCTGGCAGTAGTGTCTAAGTCTGACTAAGTTTCGATAAATTCCTCTTAATATGTCTCTAGCTCTAAAAAGAATCCGGTTCATCTCTCTTTCTTAGGGCTATATCATTGCCCAACAAACACTCAAAACAAGAGAAATCGGTTATGTAAGGTTTCAGTGACTCAAGGCACTCTTTTTTTGCTAGAGGTATATTTGTCTCTCAACTCTAAAAAGAATCCAGCTCATATCTCTGTCTCAGTCTTTAGTAAAACCTCATCCACCTATTTCAGACTCTGTAAACTTGGCTTAGACGTTTTTTTTCTTCGCGAATCATTTTAAGACGTGAAAAAAAGTTTGAAAAAACTTCAGTTCAAAAAAAAGGTTTAGAATCAAAAATAAGTAAGATTCGCCACAAGGGCTAAGCTCAAAAACCATTTAAAGACGGTGTTATCGCACTTTTTAGTTTTGAAATTGCTCTTTACGATCCCTTAAAAGTCAAGGTTTCAAAAATATTTCACGAATTGAATTAAAAGATTCAAGAACATCTAAAAGGGATGTGAGGTTTTTAAAACTAACGATGATACATGATATACAAACAGATACAAATCAATGACATAGCAAATGCATGAAACCTATTGCTTAGAATGTATTTCTAAGAAAATAATCATATCAATATTCGATTCCTACACCAGGAAAATAATTCATGATTTAAGTGGGCGCGGTTGGATTCATTTATAACTTACTACTGATTTCATTTAATTGTTAATTCATAAGGTGATATGCAAGGATTTCTTTCAATATATTTCTATGAACAATTTTTAACATCGACTTGTTCCGAAAAAATAATTCTAAGCCCCCTCCCCCCCCCCCCAAAAAAACAAAAAATAATAAAATGTGAAGAATCAAAAATAAGTAAGATTCACCTCAAGGGCTAAGCTCACAAACCATTAAAAGGCATCATTTATGCACTTTTTAGTTTTGATATTGCACTTTACCGTCACCTGAAGGTCCAGGTTCAAAAACTTTTCACGAATTGAATTAAAAATGTCAAGAACAACTAGTAGGGAGGTTTTTTTTTAATAAAGATGATACTTGATATACAAACACATTCATTTCAATGGCATAGCAAATGCGTGAAATTTATTGCTTAGAATATATTTCTAAGAAAATAATAATATCATTGAAATGTTGGTTCAGTTGGCTACAGCATCGTAAGAAATCTCAGACCTCATATTCGATTCCTACGCTAGGCAAATAATTCATGATTTCAGTGGGCACAGTCGTACCTGCTTATAGCTTACTTCTGATTTCATTTAATTGTTGATTCACTAGGTGATATGCGAGGGTTTATGTCAATATATTTCTATAATCAATTTTTTAGCATCGACTTATTCAAAAAAATAATTCTAAGCCTCCCCCCCACAAAAATAATAAAATGTGAAGAACCAAAATATGCGAGATTTGCCTCAAGTTTTAAGCTCGCAAACATTTCAAAGGCATCGTTTATGAACTTTTTAGTTTTGTTATTGCTCTTTACCGTCCCCTGAAGGTACAGGTTCAAAAATATTTCATGAATTGAATTAAAAAGTTCAAAAACAACAAGTAGGGAGGGGAGTTTTTTGAAACTAAAAATGATACATGATATACAAGCACATACAATTCAAGTATATAGCAAATGCATCAAACCTATTGCTTAGAATGTATTTCTAAGAAAATAACAATATCATTGACATGTTGCTTCAGATGGCTAAAGGAGCGGAGGACATCTCAGGCCTCACATTCGATTCCTACACCATGCAAATAATTCATGATTTCAGTGGGTGCGGTCGGACTTATTTATAGCTTACTACTGATTTCATTTAATTGGTAATTCATAAGGTGATGTGTGATGGTTTCTGTCAATATATTTCTATGAACAATTTCTTAGCATCGACTTGTTACAAAAAAATGTTTCTATAGGACTACATCATTGCGCAACTAACGCTCAAAACCAGAGAAATCAGTGAGAGTTCACAAGAGTGCCTTGGGGACATCAAGACTACCCCACTCAAATGTTTTGGAAATCATCAGAAAATCTTTAGCGAACATCTTGGATCATTATGAAGCACACAAATTAAGAAGCACACTGGAATTTTTATTGTTAATTTAAGTGTAATATCTGGAATCATTAACCGGTTCGTTAAATTGTATTTGTCTGAAGAACTCGTTTAGCCTACCTACCAGTCCATTGGAAAAGGCATGCAAGCCTAACAGCCCCAACCCCAGGGTTGCAATTGGGAACCCCCCCCCGCCTGGTACATTCTTTAACATTTTCTGCCTGGTGCCTACACTTCTGCTTAGCTGTTATTAGAACCTTCTTATAATTGCTTGTGCCAGCCAGAAGATGCCTTGCCTTTTGCTGTTAGCTTGTAGCTTGATTATCCTAGTTTGATTAGAGTTCACTTTAGCCTACATTATGGGTGATAACTAAAAAAAGAGCTATTGACCTCCTTGTCACAGAGAGATGAGATCAGAATGCTCCATCCAATACAGTGGAGCTGAATTTATTAATGAGCAAATTGCTATGCTCACATCACACACTAACACCCTTAAGAGCTAGCAGAAGCTAATTGCAGATTCACTTAATGACCAAAACCTTAAATCTACTATGGCAGAATTTGTCAGTGAGGCACTGTCTACTGAGGATTGTTCTTTGGTTGAGGCCTCTATTAAAAAACTTGCCTCTAGTCATGTGTCTGCTGCTCTTGATGCTAACAATATGGAAATCATTAAACAAGAGGTATACATTAGTCTTAAAATGGATTTTGATGTGCTTGTGGAAAAATCACTAAAACAATATGATTTGAGGATGTCAAAGCATAAATCACCTCTTCATTTGCTTGACTCAGGTTTGTCAGAGCTGCAAAAATCTCTGAAACCAATTCAACTCAACGTCGATCGTCAGTGTGATCAGTTTAACCAAATGAAAATTTTCAATCAGCTGATCCTATTTGGTTTCAAAGAAGACCCTTATCCAGAAACTTCTGAAAGCAAATTTCTTTGATATTGCAGTATTAGATTTCCTGGTATTGCTTTGACTAAGAATGAAATAGTTTCTGTTAGAGGGATTGGATAACAAGGTTCAGGTTTGAAATTTCGCCCACTTGTTGTGGAATTTTGTAGTCCAAGAATGCAACAGCTTATTCTTAGAGAAAAGATTAGTTTGCAAGGTAGTGGTTTCTTTATTTCTGGGTCACTCACAAAGCCTATACTTCAGCTACTTAATTATGCTAAATCAGAGCTTGGGAAGAAGTCTACATGGTCTAGTAGAGGAGAAATACTTACCAAGCTTTCTGATGGTAAAGTGATTACTGTTAAAGAGGCATCTCAAGTTGATGCTCTCCATCAGTCAACTACAGGCCTTCCAAGCCCCTCCCACTCCCAGGACTGGAATAAACCATTTTTTCCCTTTTAGCTCTGTTTTTTTTTACTCTGTTTATGATTTAATGGTTTTACTTATACTTGCATTTATGTTGTTTTACATTATTCTTTCAAGTGAATTGCATAAACTGTTGCTAACTCTTTCTTGTGTTTGCTTCTTTATTGTTTTGCATTTTTCTTTATTTTGTTTTTGCCTTTGTCCTTGTAATTGTTTGTTATTATTTTATTTTTTTTTAGCTTTGTAGCTTGTTATTGTTCTTTGTCTTGCAGATTTTTTTCTCTCTTTTCTTTGTTGCCTATAAGTTTCACCTTTTTAGTTTCAATCTACACTCTGCTATTTCAGCCTGCTTGTTGGATATTTTGTTCATTTGTAAAGATATTGTATGCATTTGTTACGTGTGGTAAATCTGGGTGATATTTCTTTTCTTTTGAATTCTTCTATTCTTAAATCAGTTATCTTTGAGCAACCAAGTGGTGCTGGCAAACAAGAGGCGCATATACTTGACCCTATACTTGAATCTATGGTTAATTCAAGTTGCAATTGTCACACTACTATTGATTTTTGTGATAAAATCATGCCCTCACTCTCAAAAAATAATTGCTTTAATGTATTTTGTTTGAATGTACGTGGGATACGAGATAAGTGGGATAGTCTGAAAACATATTTGTGGTCTGACAATTCTTGCCCTTTTGATGTAATTGGATTAACAGAAACATGGTTATCTGATAATGAAAATTGAGCAGCGTATGATATGCATGGTTTTATTGCTATTCATGTCCCTAGAATGGTAACAAAGTGCTCAGGTTTTTTTTTTTATTTTTAAAATCTCATATTAAATTTGGTAGACGGTATGACCTTGAATCCTTGTTTACTTTAGTAGTGTCTAATAGTAGGACTGTTTTTTCTCTTGTCATTGATCTGAAAAGCCAGTTTTCATGTGATACTGTTGGTTTGTTTTATAAGCCCCCTCCTTTTCTAACACATCTGTTCTGTGATTTGCTTGATCAGCTTTCTGGTGTGGGGACTTTCTGTAAAAAAAAACGTATTTGTGTTTTGGGAGATTTTAATTGTAATATGTTAAACGTTGGATCAAATGATGAATGTGACCATCTCTACGATGTGTTTTCTTCTTCTGGGCTACTTCCTTAATTTTTTTTCCTTCTCGTGTTGATCCTACAAGAAATTCTGCCACTTTGATAAATAATATTTTCGTTTCTCATTCTCCTAAATTGAAGTTTCCTTCTGGTCTTGTTTTCACTGATATGTCTGATCGCTTCCCTATTTATCTATCACTTTTTGTGCCTAAGACTGAGATTGCTGTGGATGAGCAAGGTGAGTCTTCTTTTAGAACTTTTACAGATAATGAAATTTCTTATTTAATTCTTAGTCCTCAGAGTAATGATTGATCTAGTGTTCTTGAAGCTAATGATGTTGAATGTGCAACAAGTTTATTTGTGTGTCGTATAGGAGCTCTGTTGGATAAGTATTTTCCTCTTAGGAAGAGGCCAAGGAATTCTATGCCCAAATGCCCATTGATGTCCAAAGGTCTGATCAATGCTACACGTATGAAGGTGTCTATGTTCAAGGTTGCATGTAAAAGTAAAACACAGGATGATCTTTTGAAGTATAAACATTATAAAAATTTACTTACTTCTTCAGTACGTGCAGTCAAAAAGCTCTATTTTTTGCATCGAATTGATGAGTGTAAGGGGAACTTGCGAAAGGTTTGGACAGTAGTTAATTAAGCTATTTCTCGCAAGAAACTCAAACAGTCCTCCCCATGTCATTACAGGAAAGCTATTGTGGATAAAAATTCTTCAGCAAATGCCTTCAATTCGTATTTTACCACTCTCCCTTCGATTGCCATTCAACCCAAGAGTAGAGTAAGTAGTTTTCCCATAGTAGAAAAGTCATTTTTCCTTTCCCCATGCAGTGATATTGAAATTTATAGTATTATTTCCCAGCTTCCAAGTAGCTGTTCAGTTGATGGTTTTGGTTTGAGCAATAATGTTCTTAAAAAAATTGGTCAGTTTGTTCCTAACCCCATCTCACACATAAATAACCTCTGTCTTTTTTCTGGTGTTTTCCCTCATTTATTTAAAGTTGCTAATGTTTTACCTTTGCATAAAAAAGGTGATTAATCTCTAATTTCAAACTATAGACCCATTTCTCTTCTTCCTGTCATCTCTAAGGTTGTTGAAAGGGTAGTGTATCGTAGACTCTCTTCATTTGTATTTAGTACTAATACAACCGCAGGGATTTCTCTCAGAAATAACCATCAGTATGGTGTTCGTCCCATTTTTTCTACCTTGTATGCACTTTCAGATGCAACAGAGTTTGTGCGTGTTAATCTGGACAAGGGCTTGTGTGTTTTGAGTCTATTTCTTGACTTTTCAAAGGCCTTTGATATGGTTGATTACTCTGTTCTTTAGTCTAAACTATCTTTATTTGGAGTGCATGGAGTCCCACTAGAATGGTTAAGGTCTTATCTGTCAGGAAGATCTCAGTATGTTTCGGTTAACGGTACTTCTTCCACTATTTTGCCTATATTAAAGGGTGTCCCACAGAGTTCTGTGCTTGGACCACTTTTGTTTTTAATTTACATTAATGATCTTGTTGAAGGTCTTCATCCCCTTGTACACCCTATTCTTTTTGCTGACGACAGTAACTTTTTCATTGCTGCATTGGACCTGCCATCTGCCACTTCCCTAGCTCAAGGTCTTCTTGATGAAGTAAAAGATTGGTGTTGGTCAAATGGTATGATTCTCAACAGACAAAAAAAGTGCCATTGTACACTTCAGGACCCCTTATCGTATGAGTGACGTAAGGGAGCCAATTATCCTGACTTATGGGAATGATGTTATACCGCAAGCTGCTATAGTGAAATTTCTTGGTGTGTATCTTGACTGTTTTCTTTCTTTTAAACGTCATATAACTCACACCCGTTCCTTCATCCTCCGGCAGTCTTCAATGTTGTACCAGGTTAACTCATTTCTTCCCTCAGATGTTATGCTTTCTCTTTATTATGCTTTTATCTTTCCTTACCGTTCTTGTTGCTGCTCTGTCTGGGGTATTACTAATAAATCTCTTCTCTGCTCACTTCAAAGAGCCCAAAATAGGGCAGTGAAGGCTACCTTTCTTCTCCATCGGCTTTACCCTTCCTCTGGTCTTTATAATGATACTGGAATAGCTCCGCTGGATCTTATAGTATGTAAAAGTTATCTTTATTGAGTGCATTCTGCTTTTCAAGTTACACTTCCACCGCCTCTGCAGCAGCTTTTTTTCATGGACAGGCTCAGGTAGGTACTCTACTATTTTACGTAGTTATTCTCGTAGACTTACTTTACCCAAACGTTCATCTACAGCAGCCCAGAGGTCTCCTGTTTATAAATCAATTCTATTATGGAATTCCATCCCTCCGGATGTCCCGCTATTTCTGTCTGCAAAGGCAGTTTTTCGTCGGGTCTTTCCAGTTTAGTAATTTCTCTCTCTTCTTCGTTTATTTTCCCTGTTTTCTCTTTTCCTATCGTTTCTCCTTTTTGCCATTTTGTTTTTATTTATCGTTATTATTATAATAATTAGTAGGTTTTTTTTTATTTCACTGTATGCTAGTGATTATTCTCTTTCATCTTCATTTCATATATATTGTTTGATTTAGGGTAATATTTATGGTTCTTTTAGTGCTTTATTATTGTGTTGCATGGCCCACAACAAGCCAAGCTTCTTGGGCCAAATAACTTTTCTTTGCGTTTGTAATAGTGTTTTAGTATTAATAAAATGATTGCTTGACGATTGATTGATTGATTAAGCAATCTGTTTCACAGTTGTCCGGGTTTGTTCAGAGTTCATTGCTCCTTAAAAGCACCTTAGAGCTATATCATTGCGTAACTAAAGTTCGTCCAGCCTCAATAGAGGATGGTCTTGACAAAGTTCGTTCAACCTCAATAGAGGATGGTCTTGATAAAGTTCGTTCAACCTCAAGAGTGCCCTAGGGGATGGCCTTGATAAAGTTCGTTCAACCTCAAAACAGGATGGTCTTAATAAAGTTCGTTCAACCTCAAGAGTGCCCTAGGGGATAGCCTTGACATGTGCCCTAGAAAGGTGCCAAGGAACGAAAAGTAACCAAATTCATAATAAGCATTCTACTTCCTGGCCCATCTTGGTCACGACAAGGTTTTCCATACTTGCCAATGCTTTTCTATCAATAAAAGTTGATATTCTACACAAGCAATCTCGAGTCTATGCTTCCGACTCATTATATATTCATGTTTGAAAATATTCTACTACTACAAATGGGCTGCCCATAATAGGTAAGTTACCTAGGAAGAGAATTTTCAGCTCCCCTTAAAAGCCCACCAAAACAAACAAAAACCAAAAGAACTATTTAGCAATCAAAATCCAGTACAAATATAGATTTGTTTACTAGGCTATGAATTCCTCATGGAGCGCCACTCCTCAAGGAGACCATGCAGTACTGTTCGCAGTCACGGTCCTGATAAGACAAATTTGTGGAAGGTCTACTCTGGCGCCACTACGAGATTAGGCAAGCAAGTTTTCCTTTTAGAGGATGGGAACGGAGGAAGCAGCCTATGATGGAGTGGAAACTCAATCCATCTCACAGCACAGGAACACCTCCAACATTTTATACCTAGTCTATCTTCATAATGGCATTCGTCATGAATATATATATATATATATATATATATTATATATATATATATATATATATATAATATATATATATATATATATATATATATAATATATATATATATATATATATATATATATATATATATATATATATATATATATATATATATATATATATGCATATATATATATATATATATATATATATATATATTATATATATATATATATATATATTATATATATATATATATATATATATATATATATATATATATATATATATATATATATATATTTATATTTGATAAATGTCTTTAGGGAAGGTTTTTGTTGCTAAAAACAGAATATTATGCCGAAATCTAGGCTATTAGACTGCATTTGGGTGGAGTTGTATTATAAATAAGAAAAAATTGGCTTTTGCTTTTGGCTCATTCATTTCTTAGTTTTTAAGTATATCGACAAACTAAGAGGTCATCTCTGAGGTTTACCGTCTGAAGTATATGTCAGAGTTTCGCTCCTTCTACAACCCTTGACACGCTTCCACTTTACCAAGGAAACTTCAAGCCACGCGTAGCTCACTTCCCCATACGTGGCACGTCTCAATTGGTTTACATGCTTTTCGAAAGTGACGAACCCCTCATGGTGAACAAAAGCCGTTCTGAACATGATTTACCTCTAGATGACTGATACATAAAACCTACATGTTATGTTATTTATCCCTTTTCTTCTGCTGTGTTTAATTGAGCTCACAGATTTGGCAACTGAGCAATTTAATATACTACTTCTGTAACTACAAATGAAGTCGACGATGTGTAAAATGTATCTTCAATAAAGTTCGGTTTTGTTGTTGGACTATTGTTCAGCTATATCCCTTCTTTCTTCTTTTTAACATTTTGTGTTACTTGGAGAGTTTTAATTCTAGTTAAGTAGTAAGTTGATTCTTTCAGAAGTTTAGGCAGTGTGCTCTTGTGATTTAAAGTTATACCGTATTTATGTCTCCGCGCATACAATTCAAAACCTCCATATTGAGAGGGTCAGCCCTATCAGGAGAGGCTTGAGTTCAACAAATAGAGGGTTCTGAGAACTACAAAAAATATTTGAAAGAGGCAACTAGATTATGATAATAATTCATTAACGTTCTAATCAATTTGGCTTCTTGAATAATAGGTCAACAGAGCAAGCAGTAGCCGCTTTACTTCATTTTCATCACAGGCTTTGTACGATAGTTATTTGGCAGCGATTGTAACATTTAACACAAAAAAAAACATCTTTTGACACAGTAGAACATGCAATTCTTTTTGTTAAGTTGGAAAATACAAGAATACGTGAAATGGATCTGGATTTAATTACATCGTATATATCCCAAAGAAGTTTTTAAAGTCCAAGTTGGTAAAGAATCATCTCATATTTTTCCGCTAGAAAATACAGTGGTACTGCAGGGATCTGTATTAGGGCTAATACTTTTTTCGATTTATATAAATGATCTTCCAAATTTAATGCCTTCAGACGATGAATGCCCAATATCATTTGCGGATGACACAGCAATTAATTTTAAGGCTACAACGAGGAGGACGTATGATTGTCCCCCGAGACTATTGCTTTGAATTCTTGGTTTCATGTTAATCAATTAATACCTAAACTAAAGAAGCCACAATTTGTGGTTTTTGGGAGAAATTTGAGGTCACAGAAGCGTGTGTCATTTCAAACTATTAATATTGGAACTTCCTCCATAAAAAGGCTGGATGTATTTAGATATTTAGCCATTAACATTGATTCAACTTTATCGCTTAAGGCACATATCAGTAAACTTAAAGCAACGGTGTCCAGGAATCTCGGTTGCTTTCACAAAGAGCAAATTTTGTTTTGCTTTAAATTGGTTTCAATTCGTAGATGACTTTTTTCAGAACTCAACAAGTTTTCAATAATGGTTACGGTCATCTGAAACAACCTTATTTTCATCTATTGATCGCTTGATCTTTTTTTCTCAGTTTTATGTCCATGGAGCTTTTTTCAGGAGCGTTTTATTTGAAAGTTTTTCTATGAACCTTTGTACTGATTTGAAGCTTTAAATCAACGATTGTCAAACTTTCAAGCATCACTTTTCTGGTAGCCACTTTAAAATTATCTGACAAGCCGTCTCATTAAAATGAAAGGTCGACAAGATACGCTACGTATACACTCCGGTTAAGAGAAGTGTTTCAGTTAGCCCTAAACTGGCTCTATGCTATTTCTGGCTTTGGCACAAAGCCATTTAAAGAGGAGGCATCCGGAGCAGCTGCCCTGGGTACCGTGGCAGGGGGGGAGTGGCCAATGCTGGGGACTGCCCACTTTCATCACATTTTTACCTTTGATTCGGCTTTTTTGCTTATACCTGAGTCGGGAGGGGCCACTGCAATGAATTTTTTGCCGGGCACCAACAACCCTAGCAACGGCTCTTCTGTAACTGATCGGCTGTCTTTTGGCTCTATATCTGTTTCTAAATAAAAATTTACTTTAAATGGGCTATTTGCATAATGTTAAGCTTAAAAATACATAAACTTTTGTTTTGCTTTCATCTTATACATGAGTTTTTCTCATCTTATACATGAGTTTTTCAATGCTCAGCAAATTTTCGCTAATAGTTTCAACAATACGAACAGCCTTATTTTCATTTATTGATCATTTATCTTCATTCATCAGCATAATATCTATGTTCCAAGAGCTGGAAGTTCTTCAAATGTTCCAGTGAGCCTTAAATTGGCGCTAAACTATTTCACGCTTAGGCTGCCCAGCTCTTCCCCAGCTCCAAATCCAATACAAGTTTTATTAAACGGGCCATTTGTATAACGCCACGCTAAAAAAAAAAAAAAAAAAAAAAAAAAAAAAAAAAAAAAAAAAAAAAAAAAAAAAAAAAAAAAAAAACAGAACACGATTTTTTGCTTTGTTCTAAATAGTTTCCACCAAATACACGATTTATTTTCATTGCTCAGTAAATTTGCACAAATGATTATAGTCATCATAACAGCCATATTTACAGTTATTTGTCGTTTGCCCTTCCTTCATCAGCGCAATGTGTTTTGACATCCGCAGAACTAAAATTTGCTAAATGTTTTACTGAGCCCCAAACTGACTCTTATGCTTTTTCCGGTTCTGGCCATCCGTATCTTTTCCGGCTCTATGTCTAGTTCTAAATAAAAAATTCTAAATCGGCCCTGAAAAATAAAACACAAATTGCTTGATTTTGAATTAGATTGTTAGCAAGATTTTAGATTAACGGAAGGTTTATCTTTAAACAATTATTTAGAATGCTTTGTCCAATGAAAAAAAAAACATGTAGCAGGTAATTAACATTGCAGTTTACCTTAAAGCCATTGTATCTTGAAGTTGTAAGTGCGTAGTCATCTAAGTTGCTATCAAGGATTACTGTCAGGCCCAAATTTAGACCATGTGATTCACTTCTCTCCACATTTCGTGACCTGCAATTAATTATAGCCATTAGCTAGCTAGAAGACGGAATCAGAAGTGGGCTACCAGATCAGAAGTTCCCCACCCCGAAATATAGACGAATTGCAAAAAAAAATCAAGGAAGATATTTTCGAGGAATTCAAAAGCCCCCATATCCAAATAAAATACATAAAAAAAAACACCACTGAGCCTTACGCAGTCTTAAATCGGTGACCTGAAATTTACAGTCCCCATCTTGCAAAACAAGGAAATCACATTTTTGTATGGGTTGCACTGACGTCGGTTTCTTTGTTGCGCTCCTGGCGCTTATTTTGTAGAACAGATGGTCACTGATAAACGAAAAAGACTCGCATGAAGCTTAAAAAAATTCGGATGCAGACAATGGGCGAGGTAGGGCACGTACCAACCTCTCAATTCTCTGCCCTCGGCCGGGAGTGCAGTGCGTGGTTGGGTGAATAAAGAAAGCATGTTAGGCTAATGTGAAGTCTGAAATTAATTATCATGTACTTTTTGAAAACCAGCACCAACAGTGCCATGTGTGAGACATATTTAGTAGCAAAAAGTGCCACTTGTTGCTGCAGTTCTCTGAATGAAGTGGGTTAGAAAGCTGGTTAGTCGCTTTTGACAAATGGTATCATTATGGAGACTTGCTGAAAGAGATGATTAGAAAACGAGAGATTATTATTGGATATGTCAGTGCTAGAAATCCGCCTTTTACAACCGGGTTAACTGATGGTTCTGGTTAAGTAATTCAAACCGACAAATTTAAGCAGACACGAAAAGATAGCTTCTAGAGAGACGAATAATTTAGTCTTCAAACCTGATTGGTTCTTTTTTGAGAAATAATGAGCCAGTAGAAACAGTCATAAGCCTTTAAGTTATAACATTTTTCACAAATCAACTTTCTGTTTCTCTGCTTATGTACTCTCAGTTCGATTTTTAGCTGAACCGGCATAGACATAAGCGGAGGCATAACCACATGGAACAAAGACTTGATATCTTCTTAAAGGCATAGAAAACCAAAGAAAGACTCATTTGAAAGCTAATCTTCACTCTTATGCAGTGTTAATTAGCGTTGGTAGCAGCGCGTTTGTATGTAGTATGGTATTGAAAAGTGCTACTCTTAGAGTCCATTTCTAGAACAGAGACGGTTAGAAAAGGTTTAACTTCTTCATAGATGGCAATTTCTGTTTTTTCATATTTTATTTCTTGTGTTACTTAAATTATGCTCCTTTTAATATTACTTCTTCTTTTCCATAAAAACTTTTTTCTTGGTTAATTACAGTTTAGGAATCGATATATTTCTAATGTAATGCATCTTATATAATTAAATGTATCATATTCTGGATGCATTCAGATGTTGTTCATATAAAATAATAAACATCTAAAACTACTAAGCGTTAAGCTTATAAGCCTTACCTAAAGTGGTAAGGCTTATAAGCCTATAAGTGGTAATACTTATAAGCCTTACCTAAAGTGGCTGCTGTTTAGAGGTGATTTTAGGGGGAAGACAGATGGGGACTTGCCCCAAGCCCAGGAATTTCAGGAGCCCAGAATTTCAGAAAAATAATCTAGAGTTTATAGTCATTTTGTAATTCTTGAAATTTCATTTTTATTACAAAAAGAAGCGGCAAAATTTTGTTTAAATTTGACCGTAAAATTTTCGGAAGACAGGGAGGGGCGCGAATCAAGATTTTTCCCCGGGCACAAGAGAGGCCAGAACTGCTACTGGTGCTGATGGATTGCCTTGTTATAATGATTAAATAAAAAACAAGCTTTTTTAACTGAAAGTAAGGAACGACGTTAAAACTTAAAACGAACAGAAATTATTCCCTATATGAAAGGGGCTGTCCCCTCCTCAACGCCTTGCTCTTTACGCTAAAGTTTTCTATTGCTTGAAAAAATAGAGTTGTGAAAAAGTCAAACTTTAGCGTAAAGAGCGAGGCGTTGAGGAGGGGACAGCCCCTTTAATATACGGAATAATTTCTGTTCGTTTTATGTTTTAACGTCGTTCCTTACTTTCAGTTAAAAAAAACTGTTTTTTTTTATTTAATTTTTGAACGTTTTTGAATTAATGCAGGTTTTGATTTTGGCTCACCGTACATGAATAATTAAAAAAAAATTTGCATATTAATTTTACTTTTATTTGGTTAAATGGCTTTCTCGAAACTTGTTTAATTTTATTTACGAACGTTTTTATTAGTAATAAATATACGTAACTTACGAATTAACTTACGTAACGTACTTCTATATTCATAGATTTTTAAAATTTATATTAGGGGGTTCGCCCCCTAGTCAATACCTTGCTCTTTAAGCTAAAGTTCGAATTTTGTTCCAATTCTCTAAAAATGACCCCTTAATCACAAAGGCCGTTAATTAGAATAAATAGCTCTTATGAAAGTACAAAAAAACTTTGGCTTAAAGAGCGAGGTATTGACTAGGGGGTGAACCCAATCATATAAGTTATATTTTCTGTTTGTTTTAAGTTTTGATGATGCTCCTTACTTTCAGTTGAAAAACTTGTTTTTTTTATTTAATTTCTTATCTTTTTCTTAAATAATGATGGGAAATCCGGCACCCCCATTCATAGCAATGTCCCTTCCCCCATGAAAATTTCCTTCATGGAAAGATCCTCCCATATAACTCCCGACCCAGCGACCCACCCACCCCCACCTACCAGAAAAAATCCCCCCTGAAAACGTCTGTATACTTCCCAATAACCAATACTATATGTTAACATTGGGTAAAGTCCATAACTTTCAGCCGTCCCCCCGGGGACTTCAGGGGATTAAGTCATCCTAAAAGACATACTCATTATATTTTCTACCATGCTGAACAAAATGGCTATCTCAAAATTTTGATCGGGTGACTTTGGGAAAAAGTGAGCTTGGGAGGGGGCCTAGTTGCCCCCTATTTTTTTGTCACTTAAAAAGGGCACTATAACTTATAATTTCCGTTCCAATGAGCCCTACCACAATATTCTAGGACCACTGGGTCGATACGATTACTCCTTGGAAAAAAAAAGAAAAAAGAAAATCACGCATTCGTGATCTTTCTTCTGACAAAAAATGCAAAATTCTACATTTGTGTAGATAGGTGCTTGAAACCTCTACAGTAGGGTGCTCTTATACGCTGAATATTATGGTGTGATTTTTATTAAAGTTCTATAACTTTTAGGGGGTCTTTCCCCCTTTTTTCTAAAATCAGCCAAATTTTTGCGTAACTTTTGATAAGTAAGACTAAACTTGATGAAACTTATATATTTGAAATCAGCCTTAAAATTTGATCCTTTTGGCGTATCTATTGGTATGAAAATTCCGTTTTTTAGAATTTCGGTTACCATTGAGCCGGGTTGCTCCTTACTTACAGTTCGTTACCACGAACTGTTTGATCAATGCCAAAGACAAGATTCTGGAAATATAGGTTTTACGAGTATTCCTTGATAAAAAAAAATAATAATAATGAAAAAATCTTCGTCCAACATAAGAATCATATGAATTTGCTAAAGCCCAGTTCTCAAATGTGTCTAGCCAAACCTCTAGGTCTAAACAACATTTTTGACAAATTAACACTGCCTGTAAAAAAGGAAACAAATTTTAATTAGTAAAAATGGATATTACTGTCTAGCTAAGCATGCGTGTGCTTAACAAATTAACAACATCTCAATTTTTCATGATAGGCTGCTCAAATATTGGCCACCCTTGGCTAATTGAAGGAAACCTATTTCACTAAACACGACACTGAGTAGACCATTGTTTAACGGACTTTTTTTTCTCTTTTTTTTTTTTTTTACAGCGGCCAGGAGTGAGGTTTTCAAATTTTTCGCGACCCACTTTGTAAGAAAAACGAAGTTATTTGTTTGCTTATTAAATACAACCAAATTTTGACATAATTCTATACGAAAACATAATTAATTAAAACCATGTTCAACATCCAATTTCTTTCGAAACTTACTTTTTAGTTCACAATGGTTGAGTAAAATAAGTTTCACACGTATAGATGTTGGACCAATGTTATATCGTGTGTATCGTGTATCATTTTATCGTGTGCATCATGCGTCAACATTAAATTTTGTATCGTGTTTTCGCAAATGTTTGAACACTCTTCTTTAAAACTGAACCACAAATTAATTCGAGTTGCAGTTTTAAACACTTGTCCAGATTGAAGTTGCATGAGATTTTTAATTTAAATTTTTCAATATTCAATTTCTTTTCCCGACCCGGTGAAATTTTTCTAGAGTCCCGTGCGGAGTTGCGACACATACTCTGGGAAACATAGATGTAGACATCTTAGGCAGGCTTCCGTTACCTTTTTATTATCATTTCCATTCTTGTTATGTTTACAGAATTTAAAAAAAAATCAATTTGGATAAATAGTAATTTCAACCGCACAATGAACAAATTATTTTTTCTTCTTTTTTGTTAAAAACTAAATTACGCTGATATTTTTTTCTTTGCTTCCTAGAAGATTAGAAATAATAAAATTAAATTCTAGAATTTTATTAGCTTCTAAAATTAGTGAGTATAGAGAGAAGCCTTGTAATAGTACGGAAACAGGAAACAGGAAACAGGAAAAAGGAAACAGGAAAAAGAGCAAAAAAGGCACACATAAAGGTCTAATGATAAGACACAATAAAAAACAAAACTGGCAATATAGTTAATATGAAAAAACTATATACAAAGACCGAATAAATTACACCAAATCATTTAACACTTATACTTATTTACATAAAATTCATGTTTCTATTCTTATTTAGTTTTGTTTTTACTTAAATATTAAATTCTACTACAAATTTTCTTTATAAGAATTGTGAGTAAAATTTTCAAGACTTCATTCGTCGTATTATATTGAATTATTTGCCTTTTTTATTTCTGTCTAAAAATAACTGAAAGTAACTTCCGTAAAACAGAAATGCCCCTCCCCTAGATTAAAAAAATTACTTTTTTGCTCCGTCATTTTAAGAAAATCGAGGAAATGTGTCAACAACTGACGAGTAGCTAAGCTCCTGTTTACCTTTGGTTGTTTCTGAATAAGTTCTTATAAACTGCCGAGTTGAAGACACAGCAAAGTCCCTCGTCAGTGGGTCTCAACCGAAACAAGTCCTTGCATTCCTTCTCTGCTCCTTTCCAAATACAGTGAAGAAGCATTTCATCACAAGAATAAACTGTCTAGAATAATAATATTGTGAAGAAAAAAAAATTGGCCACCCTACTGAAAGTCTACGTCGACCCCTCAACGCCGCATGACATATCTTTCTAATCAGAGAGCTCCCTAAATATATATGTGTGAGCAGAGAATAATCTGCTCACACATCCCCTCACCGACAGTGACTCCGGTCATGGCTTATGGGAGCCATTGTTTACACCCCAAATGAACCAATACACGGGGATAATAATAGAGCTGGCGATTTTTTATATAGGGTTACCAAAAAATAAGATGAAAGGAAGAGTTTAATAAAAAAGAGCGTGATTTTTTTTTTTTTTTTTTTTTTTTTTTTTTTTTTTTTTTTTTTTTAGAGTTGCCAATTAACGAGGATAAAGACAGTAGGGTTACCAAAAAATAAGATGAAAGAAAGAGTTCGAGGCTTTATACTTAGTTACCTATCGATGGGAATAATAAAAAAGAGCGTTATTTTTTTTTTTTTTTTTTTTTTTTTTTTTTTTTTTTTTTTTTTTTTTTTAAGAGTTGCCAATTAACGAGGATAAAGACAGTAGGGCTACCAAAAAATAAGATGAAAGAAAGAGTTCGAGGATTTGTATTTAGTTACCTATCGATGGGAATAATAAAAAAGAGCGTGATTTTTTTTTTTTTTTTTTTTTTTTTTTTTTTTTTGTTTTTTTTTTTTTTTTTTTTTTTTAGAGTTGCCAATTAGCGAGGATAAAGACAGTAGGGTTACCAAAAATTGCCACCAAACTAGGACGGAAAAGAGTAAGACAGTTTTTTATAGAGAGTCACCAATAACAGGGATAGAAAGAGTGGACGCACCCGTATAGGGGGATACAAGGAAGCTCCCGGATTTTTTTTATCGCAAAATAGAGATAAAATTGAGAAAAATGGGTTACCAGAGTTAGTAACAAGTAAAGAGGGAATAAAATCGGTCGAGTTGCCAAGAATTACCAGTAAAGAGGGATAAAACAAAGGTGTAGATTCTTATGGAAAGTTGCCAGAAACATGAGAAAAAAAGAAGGTCGGGTTAACTAGTATTATGATTGGCTGTTACAAAAATACGTCACTAAAGTAAATCAATAAAGTTAAAGCACAACATTAACAGAGCAGTAAAGGACATTTGATCTTCAGTTTGCTCTGTTGGTCATATTTTCTGAATCATCCTTGCGGCTTGTAAAACCTTTTGATTTTTTGCAGTAACGAAGATAGTCCCGCTTAACTAAACCCCCGTTTAACTCAACCGCCATGCAACTCAACAAATATTCAACTCCAGCCCAATTCAATCCGACTACTGCAACAGGTTAAGCTAAATATAGCACAATTAGATTCCTTCTCTTACTATTTGTTCTACCAAATATCACGGAAACTTTCCTGACAATATATCCCCCTCCTCCCCTGATGGCGCCAGGTTCAGCCCTAAGATATCATTAAAAACTAATAGAAAACTCTAAAGCAATGATATTCTCTTTTTATAATGGCCGAATGTTTATATTAACCAGATTATCATGTTTCCTTCTATTCTCACTTGCATTTTAATTCGTTCCAGATAATAGTTTTTTTTTCCGACGACTGCATTAAAATTTTTGGCGAAATATTGTTCACAAAGTCAAGAATGCGAAAAAACGGTTATCAAACAAGAGGCGACGCATTGTAATTTAAAAAATAACAAAGAGATATGTATTATTTGTAATATTTGACCCTCAAAAAGAGGGAAAGCATCATCAGAAAAGCGACCGAGATATTTGGAAAGACCTTAAAATAAAGAATCTACAGATACTATTTTATTTCAATAGACTGTTTCCTTTAGAATGATGTTATAAACCACAGTAAAATCCCAATTGGGGTTTAGTTAAATGGGGTTTGAGTTACATGAGGTTGAGTTCGATGGGAATTCAGTGGCACGGAAGCTGAATTGAATGGGGATTCCAGCTGAACAGAGATTGAGTTAGATGATGGTGGTTGAGTTGAAAGAAGGCTGAGTTAACGAAGGTTGAGTTGAATGAAGGTTGAGTGTGCTAAGTTTAACATCATTTGAATTACACGCACACTAGTGTAAATCTATGTGAAATTGAGGCACTAGTGAAACTATATATACCTAAATACATATAAAATTCATTGTTACATAAGTTACAAGTTAAAAAGAGTACCTTGATAATTTATACCTTGTCAAGGAATAAGGGTCAAAACATGAAAATAAGAGAATTTTTCTATGTTCCAATTTTATGGAAGGTTTTTCTGACAAATCGGGGGCAGATACATTCCCTGTGTTCCTCTTCCGTATCCAGCTATGGTTACGGATTATAATATTAACAAACGAAGTAAAAAAAAAAATTGTAGGTCCCTTAGAACACCCCTCAGCACAGAGGACTGAGAAATAAACTTTCCACAAGATTGCTTGTCTTTTGAACCAGTGATTTTATATTTTTGGGCTAGATTGTAGCCCAAAGATGTTAGCCCAATTGTGGCCTAGATTGTAAATTTTGGAGAATTTTCGAATGAAAACCTTACTTGTTAGTAAGACAAAGGTTCTTCAGGCTCATCAATGATCAACCATCCCATAGATAATTTAAACCGTGGATCCAGGCCTGAAAGCTATTTTTACTACTCTCTAAGAGAGGTGACTACTATTACTCTCTAAGTGAGAGTAGAAGTTTACTACTCTCTAAGTGAAACCTACTCTCTAAGAGAGGTAAAGTCCTCTTGTAGAATTTTACCCAAAATACGTCAACACAAGATGATTAGTGTAGTAAAAAAACAACTTAAGGATTGTAAGTTTACCTCGACTAAATCACATTTTTTTTTTTCAATCCCCAAAGTTTCAACAATATTTGACGCTCTGTACGTGATTAATCATACCTTGAATTGTCAGCAACTATGCCCTTAAAGGGACAGGTGTAATCATCTGTTGAACAGTCTGCTTATGGCTGCATTATTAGGTAGCCAAAATAACTGTTGTTCTTTTTGTATTTATTTATTTTGTTTTACACGTCGTATGTTTTGGAAACGTAAACTAATTACCTGTCTTCGAAGAAACAAAGCGTGTGACTTTAAGCATATACTCAGTATGGGGCTATTGATTGGAGCAGAAACAAAAAATAATTAGAGCTGTCGAATTTTTATTGCAAGTAATTTAATATGGATAAACAAAGTAAATTGGTGTAGAACAAGTATGAAAATTTGTACTATAATCATTACAAGGTTTTTTTTTTTAGCAGAAGAGTATGGTTGCTATAGTGACTATTTTATAATTGGTAAACAGGTTTTTAGTTGCATTATTTACATCATAGAATTTCCCTAGCTCATAATTATAGTTAATCTTTTAAACTGTACAGCATAGTAGTTTGGGCTGGATCAGATAGTAATGATAACTCCAATAGCTGTGCCTGTGGTTTTTATTGCCGCAGGAAAACCGAGTTTACTTGTAAAAAAAGTTTCTACTCAAAAAATTTTCATTCCTTTTACCAGCTTTATATTTCAAAGAATCAATGCGCTTTTTCGCTCTCTTAAAGTACTGAGGACATTGAAAATAAAATCTGGTCGTTTTGATTGGTTATGTGATACACTACCTAATATATTGTTTTTTTTTATACACTTGTTTTGTTTTGGTTGTTTTGATACACTAACAAATGTATATAAAAAAGACCAGGAAAGATAGGTAGCCTAATTCAATTTTTAATTAAAAAAAAACATTTATAGTTATGCAGTTTTTGGTTTTAGGGGGTGGCCAATTTAAAAACAAAGAAACTTGGGGGAAGAATCCGCTAAAACTAAGCTAAAAATTTACAATACAAATATACAAAATATACAATATAAAAACATACTGCTTCAACCAGCTTGTTTACTACTGCTTCAAATAGTTTACTACTAATACTGCCGTTAAACATACTGCTTCAAGATTAATCTTTTGTTTGAAGGTGCAGCCGTCTTCGGGAATGAATAGGATGTCATTGTCAAACAGTTCGTGGTAACGAACTGTAAGTAAGGAGCGACCCGTCTCAATGGTAACCGAAACTCTAGAAAACGGGTTTTTGATACCAATAGATACATCAAAAGAATCAGATTTCAATGTTGATTTCAAATATATATTTTTCATCAAGTTTAGTGCTACCCATCAAAAGTTACGCGCCTGAGAAAATTTGGCTGATTTTAGAAAAAAGGAGGAAAGACCCCCTAAAAGTTATAGAACCTTAATGAAAATCACACCATCATATTCAGCGTATCAGAGAACCCTACTGTAGAGGTTTCAAGCTCCTATCTACAAAAATGTGGAATTTTGCATTTTTTGCCAGAAGAAAGATCACGGATGCGTGTTTATTTGTTTTTTTTGTTTTTTTGTTTGTTTTTTCCCCCAGGGGTGATCGTATCGACCCAGGGGTCCTAGAATATCGTGGGAGGGTTCATTGGAACGGAAATTAAAAGTTCTAGTGCCCTTTTTAAGTGACCAAAAAAAATGGAGGGCAACTAGGCCCCTCCCACGCTTATTTTTTTCCCAAAGTCACCCGATCAAAATTTTGAGATAGCCATTTTGTTCAGCATGGTCGAAAATATAATAAATATGTCTTTTAGGATGACTTAATCCCCCGAAGTCCCCAGGGGGAGGGCTAAAAGTTATCAACTTTACCCAATGTTAGCATATAGTATTGGTTATTGGGAAGTATACAGAAGTTTTCAGGAGGGTTTTTTTCTGGTAGTGGGAGGGAAGGGTGGGTCGGGGGTTATGTTGGAGGATCTGTCCATGAAGGAAGTTTTCATGGGGGAAGGTAAATGGCCATGAAGGGGGTGCTGGACTTGCCAGCATTATTTATTGGTTATTGGGAAGTAAACAGACATTTTCAGGAAGGGTTTTTTTCTGGAGGGGGGGGGGCTAGAGGAGGGGGTTACTCTGGGGAATATTTCCGTGGAGGATGTTTCTTTTGGGTAAGGGACATTTCTATGAAGGGGGCGCCGGATTTCCAAGCATTATTTAAAAAAGATCAGAAATTAAATAAAAAAAACAAGTTTTTTCAACTGAAAGTAAGAAGCAACATTAGAACTTAAAACGAACAGAAATTATTACGTATATTAGGGGGTTCTCCCCCAAGTCACTACCTCGCTCTTTACGCTACAGTTTTTTTTAGTGCTTTCAAAAGAGCTATCTATTCTAATTAAACGGCCTTTGTGATTCAGGGGTTTGTGAATCAAAATTTTTTTTAACTTTTAACGTAAAGAGCGTGGTATTGACGAAGGGGAGAACCCCCTCATATACGTAATAACATATACGTAATAAAAAAAAAAACAATAAAAAAACAAGCGATACGGCTCAATAGTAATCGAAACTTTTAAAAACGGAATTTTGATGTCAGTAAATGTATCAAAAGAATGTGTTTATAATGCTGATTCTAAATATATAAATATTATTAAGTTTAGTATTACTCATCAAAGGCTACGAGCCTGAGAAAATTTACCCGATTTTTTAAAGAGGGGGAAAACATCCCCTACAAGTGAAAGAATTTTAATGAAAATCACACCGTCAGATTCAGCGTATCAGAAAACCCTATTACATAGGTTTCAAGCTCATATCTGCAAAAATCTGCAACTTTGTATTTTTTGCCAGAAGAAAAATATACGAATATAGAAGTTAGTTACGTAAGTTAATTTGTAAAGACATCCATTTAGTAAAAGAAAAGTAAAATTTTTACGCAAATTTTGTTTACTTATTCAATGACGGTTAGCCAAAATAAAAGCTGCATTAACTAAAAAACGATCAGAAATTAAATAAAAAAAAACAAGTTTTTTAAACTGAAAGTAAGGAGCGACATTAAAAATTAAAACGAACAGAAATTATTCCGTATATGAAAGCGGCTGTCCCCTCCTCGACGCATCGCTCTTTACGCTAAAGTTTGACTCTGTCTCACAACTTTATTTTTTAAAACAATAAAAAACTTTAGCGTAAAGAGCGAGGCGTTGAGGAGGGGACAGCCCCTTTCATATACGGAATAATTTCTGTTCGTTTTAAGTTTTAATGTCGCTCCTTACTTTCAGTTTAAAAAACTTGTTTTTTATTTAATTTGAAATACTACGGCGGAAAAGCGTTATCAAACTTGACACTGACGAAAATATGGCACTGCCCTAAAGCTTAGTAGTCGTGAACGAAAATTTTGGAAAATCCAAGTTTTAGGTATGAAAAGATCTGAAACGGTTTCAAAGGGCAAGAAACGTTTTAGTTTGAGGCCTTTGCTAAAACTTGCTGATTTTGGGGCCGTTGAAAGACTATTAAGGGTCTTAAAGTCTATTATTTTCTACAGGGTAGCCTACGTACTTTATGCCCCTAATTGTACTTAAAATACTATTTTTTGGTAGTTTTCTGATAAAATTCTGATAAAATTGTCACGACGAATTTGCAATAAGAATGTAGATAGGATCAAGAGCTTTAAAATGAGTCATTAAACATTTCTCTACGATGCTGCTCACCAGCTAATCAGCTCAATCAGCTAATCAGCTCACCATTTATCAAGCTTACTAGGGGGGTTGAAGGGAGAATATATATAAGATGGAAGAATGTAAAACTCAGGGTTTCAACCATGGAGATTATTACGCTACCCTTTTCATGCTAACTAGCATTTCCACTCTGATGATGCACCATAAAGTGGCGATTTTGGTATCATGGCATTTTATGAAGGTGGTATCAAGATGGATTTATAAAAACCATGTAAATATAAAAAAATGTCTTTTTAAGTGAAACCTTAAACTCCTCTCTATGATGTTGCATTAGCCCGCTAGTTATTTTAGTCAGTACACGATTTACGAAAAATATTAAGAGGGCTGGGGAGGTGGGGAATAGAAGAGGGGCATTTTAAAAATGAGGCTAAGGGTCTTCAACTATGGAGATTATAATAAAAAAAAATTCGGTGGGAACCAAACGAAGAACTCTCCTGCCCGGCACCAATGGACCTTGGAATTACATCCGACGACCTCTTCAATCTGTCAGCTGCAGCTTCTCCAGCGATCTTCAGCTAGTCTCTGTCCCATCTCCTACCTTGCCTACGGAAGCCTCCCCATGACTCAAGATCCTCTTTGAATTTTCGTCAAATAATTTTCATCTGTCCTCTCTGATATCGTCTCCAGGATGGAACTGGCTCGCAGATAAAGGCCGTTTGGACATAATGTACCTGTGGGGCGGCACAGGGTGTGGCCAATTTTGAGGCGACGTCTTTTGATGATAGAAGATAGTTCTTCAGCCTGGGCCGCAGCGGCTTCTTACTTACTCTACCCCCCCCCTATTCCTTCGAATTTTTTTCAAACTCTTAAAAGAGTAACAAAAAATCCACATAGGCAAATTTTTGAGGCATTTGTAAAGATTATAACTGTACCCTTTTCATTTTTCCCAACCTTTCCATTCTAGATATGGCACAAAGAATGTTCTTTTTACGTGCCATTAATTAAAAAAACTTTTTCCACAAAATAAGTTTTTCAAAGAAAAGTAAAGAACTCCATTAAACAAAAAATGAGCAAAAATAAAAAATAATAATCTACCAAGCGTGAAACTACCGCAAATCAGCATAGATAAATAAATGAAACCCAAAACGAACAGAAATTACAATAAATAACCGAGTCAAACTCAAAACGAGCAGAAATTAACATAAGTTGGGCTCAAAACCCCTATGCCTTCCCAAGGCCAGAACATAATTTCCACTTTACTGAAAAAAATATAAATGTTCTTACTTTTATAACTTAAATAAATCAAATAATATTAACATTTGATTACTAAATAAACGAGGAATTCATGAGGGATTTATTCTGGTGGAGGGTGGTCAGAGGAGGGGGTTACGAGGGAGGATCTTTCCATGGAGGATGTTTGCTTGGGGGACGCGAGACCTCTATGAAGGGGGCGCCGGATTTCCCAGCGTTGTTTAAAAAACGATCAGAAATTAAATATAAAAAAAACAAGTTTTTTCAACTGAAAGTAAGGAGCAACATTAAAACTTAAAGCAAACAAAAATTATTACGTATATGAGGGGTTCGCCCCCTAGTCAATACCTCGCCCTTTAAGCTAAAGTTTTTTTAGAACTTTCAAAAGAGTTATCTATTCTAATTAACCGGCCTTTGTGATTCAGGGGTTTGTGATTCGAACAAAATTCGAACTTTAGCGTAAAGAGCGAGGTATTGACTAGGGGGCAAACTCCCTAATATACGTAATAAAAACATACGAGCATAGAAGTTTGTTACGAAAGTTAATTCGTAAATTACGTCAGAACAAAATTTCGAGTTAGCCATTTAGCCAAAAAATTTAAATTAATATGTAAATTTTGTTTTAATTATTCATGTACAGTGAGCCAAAATCACAGCCGGATTAATTCAAAAACGTTCAGAAATTAAATTTTAAAAAACAAGTTTTTTTAACTGAAAGTAAGGAGCGACATTAAAACTTAAAACGAACAGAAATTATTCCGTATATGAAAGGGGCTGTCCCCTCCTCAACGCCTCGCTCTTTACGCTAAAGTTTGACTCTGTCACACAACTTCATTTTTTAACACAATGAAAAACTTAGTGTAAAGAATGAGGCGTTGAGGAGGGGACAGCCCCTTTCATATACGGAATAATTTCTGTTCTTTTTAAGTTTTAGTGTCGCTCCTTACTTTCAGTTAACAAAAACACTTTTTTTTTCTAATTTAATTTCTTTAAGGGTGGAAGTGGCAGCCTCTAATTTTTCTAATTTGTCTGAGTTACTGTCCAACTACTTAGCCCGTCTGCGAGAAAAACATTGCGCTAAAAGGGAAAACCAAAGATTTCAAAGTAGAAAGAATAATAGTGGGTAAAACAAAGAGTCCCAGTGTGGGATTAATTCAATTTAACAAAGGAAACATAGAAAAGGGACATTTATCTTTTAATCAGGGCCAAGGGTCCTAACACATACCTTAAGAATAACTTTTCTGATTTCTTGAAGAGTGAAATTGGCAGCTTCTAATTTGTCTCTCACTGGATTAAGCTCTCCTTCATTTAGGTACGCCGCATCGATTCGTGTCATCAACCTGATGATGCTCTGAAGCTCCTTCATTGACAAATTTGCTTTCAAAATCCTTGCTTAATCAAAAACAGAAAATTTATAACATATGTTAGTCTTCATCAGGGTATGTCAATTGTGTGCGGGGAGGGGGGCAGAGGTGGGTAATTTCACTATACCTTTTAATTAATTGGTATCATCTTCAGACTTGAGCCAAATCTGACGATTCTCTCAATTTTGGTTCTAAACTAAATTGTAAGTGCCTATTTTGAAGATAAGTCCCAAGTGAAGCTATCCCTGTGTGTTAGGACTGTTGAATAACTTTAGAAAATTGGGTCATAACTTGAAATTCTCCGTCTTAAATATCGAACTAACTCTATTTCTAGAGTATATATTATACTTGATATTGAATAATATAAAAGGAAAATTTTGCTGATAAAAATGCTATATTTCCACATTTTAACATTATCGCACACGACAGCAAGGAGTTACCCTCCAAATGACCTCCAAATGTAGTTATATAATTTTTGGTACCAGCGGGCACCAAGTTAAAAAAAAATAAGGAAACATGGGTGAAAATCAGCGAAAAAACAAGCTAAAACAAGTAACTCCAAACAGGTTAAGGTGTAGCTGTCTTTTAGAGGTAAAAGAGGTAAAAGCGTTCATAGTTGAACGAAAAAAGGTGTACCTGGAATATCTTAAGAAAGACTAAGGGTATTAAGGGTATTAGGTTTAAAGTTTAAAGGCAAGTTGAGGGGTATGTCAAAAAATGGCGGGAGGGCAACTAGTCCCCCTTTTACGAGCTTTTCGGCTGCCCTTTCCCTAAAGACAACTGATAAAAAAAATTGTACTTTAAGTTATACTCGGAAATATGAATTTGGCGCATGTGGTCATGTGGTCATTTGTTCGAGATAAACCTTATCTTGTCTTATAACCTAAGAATATGTTCTGAAGAAAAAAAATAGTAAGATGAAACTATGCACGAAATCTAGTAGGATATGCACTTCTGAATAGCCATGAGGAGGTCAAAAGGTGCTTATCATGTTGACAGGTCTTATCTAATTCTAGAATCACCTAGTCATCACTGTACTAAAGAAAATCCTTTAAGGCTATGAACCGAAAATCTTTAAAACATGATCAAACTTCAACTGGCTTGTTTGAAAAGGGGTTTTCCATAGCTGTATTTAATTTTGTAAAATAAACTTTTATTCATTTTTAACAACATTTTATCTCTTTTCGATTAATTTGTCCATAGTAAAAGTTAGAGATTTTCTCTTGGAAATTCTCAACTGAAAATCTAAATGGGAAGGGGGTGTGTCGAGGAGCTGTTTTTACGACAAATAATGATTTATTAAAATTCAATTGAAAAAAGATATTTTAAGACAAAAGGAGAATGCGACGCTATAATTAAAGAAACA